>CM033634.1:31631703-31676703 GCA_019453435.1 Rhinogobius similis
CAAAAATAAAAATCTAAATTTGAACTTCAAACTAAATGTACAATAAAATAATACAATTTAAGTATTCAAAGTGTTGAGTTAAAGTTCTTGTAGGAAGAGAGCCAGAAATTATACTCAGGTAAGAATTATACTCAGGTTGACTCGACACACAAGAAAACATATTCAGAATAAATTTGGAAATGGACTAATTTGACAAGACTGTGAACAAAATGGGAAAATTGCTTTGAATTGTGTGCCTGCATTTTAGTTTGATGTCTTATACTGCTTTGTTTATTTTCATGCTCTGCTCTTTTTGTGTTTTTCTCTTTTGTCTCCAATGTACAAAAACTGATGATATATATGTATATCTGATTGTTTACGTCAGTAGTGTAAATGACTAAAGTTTGAGGTGTTACTTTCTATTAGTATTTATTATGCATCCAAATTAGCATTAGGGTTAGCATCAAGCTAACACTCACCTTCATAAACACAGAATTGTCCTCCAGTAAAATATCCTCCTCGTTTGTAAAGTCTTGAACATGTTGTCAGTGACATCCAGCTGCAGCTCACTGTTCACTGCTGGATCTGTCAGGATTGAGGGACTTTAGAGCGCAAACGTGGGCTCTTTTTGAAGACAGTAGGTCAGGAGCTGTGAGGACCTTGTTGACATGTGTGTGCTGTTAGCTCCTCAGACTGACCACACCTCCACAGACTAACCACGCCTCCACAGACTATCCACACCTCCACAGACTAACCACGCCTCCTCAGACTGACCACACCTCCTCAGACTGACCACACCTCCTCAGACTGAACACACCTCCTTAGACTAACCACACCTCCTCCTCAGACTGACCACACCTCCTCAGACTGACCATGCTTTCTCAAACTGACTGACCACGCCTTCTCCTCAGACTGACCACACCTCTTCAGACTGACCACACCTCCTCAGACTGACCACGCCTCCTCAGACTGACCACACCTTCTCAGACTGACCACACCTCCTCAGACTAACCACGCCTCCTCAGACTGACCACGCTTCCTCAGACTGAACACACCTCCTTAGACTAACCACACCTCCTCCTCAGACTGACCGCGCCTCCACAAACTGACCACGCCTCCTCCTCAAACTGACCACGCCTCCTCAGACTGACCGCGCCTCCTCAGAGTGGCCACGCCTTCTCAGACTGATCACGCCTCCTCCTCAGACCGAACACACCTCCTCCTCAGACTGACCACGCCTCCTCAGTCTGGCCACGCCTCCTCGGACTGACCACGCCTCCTCCTCAGACTGACTGCGCCTCCACAGACTGACCACGCCTCCTCCTCAGACTGACCACACCTCTTCAGACTGACCACGCCTCCTCCTCAGACTGAACACACCTCCTCCTCAGACTGACCACACCTCCTCAGACTGACCATGCCTCCACAAACTGACCACGCCTACTCCTCAGACTGACCACGCCTCCTCAGACTCAACACACCTCCTCCTCAAACTGACCACGCCTCCTCAGACTGACCACGCCTCCTCAGAGTGGCCACGCCTCCTCAGACTGACCACGCCTCCTCAGGGTGGCCACGCCTTCTCAGACTGATCACGCCTCCTTCTCAGACTGATCGTGCCTCCTCAGTCTGACCATGCCTCCACAGACTGGCCATGCCTTCGTAGACTGAACACGCCTCCTCAAACTGACCACGTCTCCTCAGACTAACCACACCTCAGACTAACCACGCTTCCTCAGACTGAACACACCTCCTTAGACTAACCACACCTCCTCCTCAGACTGACCACGCCTTCTCAAACTGAGCACACCTCCTCGGACTGACCACGCCTCCTCCTCAGACTGACCACGCCCTCTCAAACTGAGCACACCTCTTCAGACTGACCAGGCCTCCTCCTCAGACTGACCACGCCTCCTCAGACTGGACACGCCTCCTCAAAGTGGCCACGCCTCCTCAGACTGACCACGCCTCCTCAGATTGGCCACGCCTTCTCAAACAGACCACGCCTCCTTCTCAGATTGACCACGCCTCCTCCTCAGACCAAACACACTGCCTCCTCAGACTGACCACACCTTCTCAAACTGACCACACCTCCTCCTTAAACTGACCACGCCTCCTCAGACTGGCCACGCTTCCTCAGACTGACCACGTCTCCTCCTCAGTCTGACCATGCCTCCACAGACTGGCCATGCCTCCTCAGACTGACCAAACCTCCTCAATCTGACCACGCTTCCTCAGACTGACCACGCCTCCTCAGACCGACCACGCCTCCTCAGACTGAGCAAACCTCCTCAATCTGACCAGGCTTCCTCAGACTGACCACGCCTCCTCAGACTGACCACGCCTTCTTAGACTGAACACGCTTCCTCCTCAGACTGACCACACCTCCTTCACCTGGTGGTCTCTGGAGAAGAGTGTCTTGTGTGTGAGAGGAGGAAGGCTCCTTAATTTCTGTTGATGGTGTCTGTGCTTCACTTCCTGATCTCCTTGATCCAGTGTTTGAACGTGTGCTTCTCTGATGCAACGTTTTTTTCTTCTTTCTTTGTTTCTTCTTTCCCTCACGTTTTTGTGTTTGTATGATTTTTCACATGATTTCAGTTTAAATGTATTCATATACAATAAAAGTAAAATATTATGTAATAATACAATATCAGCTGTTTTTAAATTACACCAAAAAACAATTGTTAGAAAATCCCATAGACAGAAGTCTACAAGAACAAAAATATATACACAATGTATGAAATTCATGTCAACAAGGTCCTCACAGCTCCTGACCTACTGTCTTTAAAAAGAACCCACGTTTGTGGATACATCAAAGACCATTACCTCTGTTGAAGTTCACAATATCTCTTTTTTACAGGACATTAGAAGAGCAAGAGTCATCTGTGACTGGAGCCATGTCTTCAGAACTTTGGGCCTGTGGTGGAACACAACAGAACATATTTACTCATGTATATAGAACTGATTGAAGGTGGCCTTCCACTTTTATAGAATTTTTTTTTTAATAAATTAAACAAAATGTCTCTGCATGTGTGCTTCAGTAAACTGTACATAAGTTGTTGTGAAATAAAGGCTCTTGAATATCCAGACACTGTGCTGATATTTGGTTTATGCAGAGCAGCTTCTCTAGAATAGAATGAACCAGAGACCAGTGTTCTGGACGTCTCAGGATATAACACCTTTTCTTCTGTAATGTGTGTGATGCGCCTTTGTAGCAAAATACAAGACTATTTTGAAAAAACGAAAAATCATCAAAATCATTTTGGGTGTGACTCTCTTAGTTTTAGATATTTTAACATGTGTTTTGCTTCGTTTTGCTTTGTTTCTGTTTTTAAATGGATAAAAGTCTGGACACTATCAAGTCTCTGATTGGTTTAAAGTTGGCCCCAAAGTCTAAAGTTCCAACGAGCTAAAAACCAAAGCATGTGTAGCAGAGCGGTCAGTGTTGCACTTATTCTTTAGCATTAGCTGTGACAATTATAAATAGCAATACAACACCACCTGAGAGGCTCAGGACCAGTTCAAATGAGACACACAAGTTCGTCGTTGAGTAGACAGAGACAGGGTTTAAGTTGTACACAACATTTATTACTATCAGTTAGCTGGAAATAATTGAACAGTTTGTTTGGATGCTGGTTAAACCCAACTTACTGTAAACTCACAAGGAAAGGAAGACAAGACAGAGTATTTAGTTTTGCTTGCAAGGAGAGCGGACAGAGAAAAGACCCAGTAACATCGCTGAGTACATTCACCCGCACGAGTTCTCTGCCGCTTTTATTCATTTCTCACAGCCCAGTTACATTAGTCTCTCTCTGTCCTAAAGGGAGGGGAACACACAATGACAGAGAGTGGAAAAATACATCATGTATCTAGTCTAACAAATCCATATAAGGAAAATAAAGCAGTTTATTCTTTATGTTAACAGTCGTTGAGGTGGCGGCGCAGCAGAAGTGGGTCACTCACTTCTGTGCTCCACTGATTGCACGCATCAGTAGAGATTATGAGAGTTACTGCAACTCAAAGCATATGATTAATACAGTTAAACATGAACACAGTGTACCATGATCTAAAATAATAGTAGATAATATATAAATTCTTCTAACACTTGTGTAATCCATTTTCCTCGTCCTTCCATCGTCACAGTTCATAGTTGCACAAAAGTTAGTCCCATTCATAAAGTTGTATCACTGAAGGATTTCCATGGTGGCGATCCAAGGCAACCAACGGCAAAAGGGAAGACGGCAATGACACCTCCAGGAACATCTCAGGGGCACGTGATATAAAGATGGATTAGTATTTAACAGATTAAGGTCTACAGCGTTGACCACGACCCTGCAGCTGGACATTAAACAGCTCGGACTGGAGCACCTGGCTCGGATACACGGCGGAGCCAATCCACCAAAACTAGGTTTGCCTTTCTACCTGGAGACGAAGCGTGACGAGGGACAACAACATGGACCGGGCGTAGGTGAGGTCAGAGGGCGAATGGACCGAGTGACACGTTTAAATTGACAGACAGCTGACATTAGCGGCCAATCAGAAACAACATTTTAGGTCGTAGACCCCGCCTGCAAACTGTACTGCCACACATGCTTAAGTTAGACATTATAATGATCAAAACAAACATCATTATAAATAAACAATTACAAGTGGGTAATATATATCGAAATATAGCTGGAGTTCAAATGGATTCTAACCTTCTCAATAGTCAACTTTCTCCTTGCTCTAGAGCAGTGGTTTTTATCATCGTGGACCGGTCAACTCCTGACAATTTTACAACACCCCGGGAGGGAAGGGGCGTTTATCATAATAAACGTGAATCCACTGTGTACATGTTTTTTTTCTTTCAAAATAGTCCAGGGGCTTGTCTTTTAATCCAGGGTGCTTGATCTCTAAGTGGTCGAAGCAGCTTTGAAAGCTTCATTGCCTCATTAGAGCCGTAGGATTCACGTAGGATTCCTGGTATTGTCTTGTTTCTGACTCATTTTGTTGCTTGTAGGTAAAATTTTAGCTCAAATGACCGAGATGTAACCATCGATCAGAGTTTTATCGGCAGAATAAGTGCCTGACAGGGCTTCAAGTGTTTAGTGTTCTACTTGCACCAACGGGACGCCTCCTGTCCCAGACGGGCCTGTTCCTCCACTGACGCCGGCCCACATGAGCTCTCTCCCTTGCTCCTTTCGTCTCCTCTTTTTCTCTGTGTAGCAGCCGCGCTTTCATTCACTTCTTTTCTCACGTCACATATTTTAACCACTTTATTCGAGGATGAGGAGGAAAACATCACAGCACTGGCTGCTCACGCGCTCTTTCGCCGTGGAGCGCATGTTACGCACGTGCGCGCCTCTGCCCCCTGGGCCGCCCGACTCAGCCCGACAGCAGAGCGGAATTGGCTACGTTCACACTGCAGGTCAAATCAAATTTTTTTGCCCAAATGTGACTTGTATCCGATTTTTTCGTGGCAGTGTGAACGGCACAATTCCGATTTTTTTAAATCCGACCCAGGCCACTTTCGTATGTGGATATAAATCCAATATGTATCCGCACTTTTAGAATGCGACTTCAATCTGAACGCTCAAGTCCTGTCATCAGACCAAAACGTCATCAACAGGCGACACTCCCGGCTCACACGTCATCATTTTGAGTCAAAGTGGAAAGCCCCAAAAAACAAGAGACGAAAGCGGAGAGAAATGGCGGACGAGGGTGCCGAAAACTGTCAGTGGAAAAAGGAAGAAGTTTGTGAGCTAATAAATATATGGGGTGACCAATCAATTCAGGCAAAAATTGAAGGTTTGTATCGTAATCGGGCGGAGTTTGAGGAGATAGCGAAGGAGTTGGCCGAGCGAGGGATTAAGCGCTCCTGGCTGCAGTGCCAGCGGAAAATAAAAAACCTCCGCGCGAAATTTAAAGAAACTAAAGCCCCGGTTGCAAAAAAATCTATAAATTGCCACAAATGCTTCACAACTGAGAGGTACTCCAGTTGGATTCATGTTTACTTCCGTAAACAGAGTACGCTGCGTGTGACGTTGTGTTCTTTTGTGCGCATGCGGGCCGCATAACGCCGCATTCCGTTCACACCAGACACAAACGGCAATCGCATTTTTTTTGTAATGTGAACAACCACATTAAAAAATCGTATTTAAACAAAAAATCCGAATTGGGGATCATACCCTGCAGTGTCAACGTAGCCAATAATGTGGACCTGAACCCGGCCCGAATTGTGGGTCGGGTTCTGGCCAAGAATCTAAGCTCTTATGTATCCTAGACTAGAGAATCCGGTCCTTTTTCAAAATAAATGATCGCTCAGACTCTGATAATAAATGAATTATTTGTTGTGCGGCCCGGTCCCAATTGATCCGGGGGTTGCTCTAGAGTACAGTTTGATCAGTTGCAGAGCGGCTCAACTTTCAACACAACATAATATAAAATAGTAAACCTTGCCTTTATAGCAGCAAAAGAGAATAATTTTGATCAACTGGAAACATCGCAAACCAAAATTCTCCTCAATGGAAAATTAGTTACAGGAAATGTTATGATACTTTCTCTACAGAAGAGATTAGGGCTGCACAATTAATCAAATCGAAATTGCAATTTGAATGGATGCAATCAGAAAAGAGCAAAGGCTGCAATTTTTGAAGTGCAATAATTTCCTCCACAAAACAGCATTTTTATTTTGCACAAAAACTGTACATTTGTCAAACTAATATTGAAACGAGCAACAAAAATGCAACTAAAAGAAACAAAAATGTAACTAAAATGTAAATAAAAGCAAAAAAATGCCACTAAAAGCAATAAAAACACGACTCAGTGACAAAAAACACAACTAAAAGACACAAAAAAAAACCAAATTCGACTAAACGCAACAAAAATGCAACTAAAAGCAATACAAATGTGACTGAAGGCAACAAAAACACGACTAAAAGTGAAAGTAAGTGTCAAATCACTAGAAAAGCATGACTAAAAGAGACACAAATGCAACTATAACTGACAAAAACAACATTAAAAAAAAGAAATTGCAATAAAAATGCCAAAAACATTCCAAAACACGTGATTATTTTATTACTTTTGTCAGTTCATATTTCAGTCTTTTTGCCAATTCTCCTGGTTGTGTTTAAAATGTGAACTTTGAACAGAATCCCATCATTAAAACAAAATTAGAAATGCAAAGGCCTTTTCATGAGCTTCAATACTGTTGTGCAGATGTTTAAAGCACACAGAACCCTCAGAGATTCTTAGGTCTCCACAGTTTGCTTTAGAGTCCATAAACTGTTACCAAACTGGTCCGTATTGATTCATAATTAGGGATGTCAAAGTGTTCAGTTTGGCTGTTGTGTTTTTAGAGGAAACGTCCCCCTTTAGCGATTGGTCACAATTGTTGTCACGTTGACCAGGCAGCAGTGAAGTCCATCTGCTTTGTCTCACAGTCTGATGGAGGAATATTCTCACAAGCTTTTTGAGGTGGAGTCTTCTGAATGAAACAGTAATGTTATTGTCACACAAACTATCCAGAAGGGAAAAGGGAAAAGGGAAGTTGTTTTCATGTGGCCTGACGTTTTTGGAGCGTAGATCGAACTGTAGTCACAGTTGTTATTTACTACTTATGATTGCCCTATGTTAAGGTTAATGTGTGTTTTATTTTCCTGTCAATAAAACACACAAATACTATTAACAATAAAAACTGTAGTTATGAATGGTTAGACAAATTTATTTATTTTGATGTGTGTGTAAAATCTAAAGGAAAATCATTTCAAAGTGTGCATCTTTTTGCTCTCTTTAGTGTCACATAAAGCCTCTTGTTTCTGTGACTGCAGTCAAAGTGTTAAAGCGTTCCAATTGTACATTAAAAGTGGGAAAAGGAAGGAAATGCAGACCATTTTAGAATCTAAAAGTTGTGACTTCCTCTTTTGAATGTGTTTGAGTGTGAGTTTGTCTGAGGCAGAGCAGTTCTGCTTTAGGGATGGGCTCTGGTCAGGTCTGGAGCCATGTCTTCAGAACTTTGGGCCTGTGGTGGAACCCAACAGAACATATTTACTCATGTTTATAGAACTGATTGAAGGTGGCCTTCCACTTTTATAGAAAATATTTTGAACGTTTTAATGAATTAAAAATAATGTCTCTGCATGTCTGCTTCAGTAAACTGTACGTACGTTCTTGTGAAATAAAGGCTCTTGAATATCCAGACACTGTGCTGATATTTGGTTTATGCAGAGCAGCTTCTCTAGAATAGAATGAACCAGAGACCAGTGTTCTGGATGTTTGAGGATATAACACCTTTTTTTTCTGTCATGCGTGTGATGTGCCTTTGTAGCAAAATACAAGAATAATTTAAAAACAGAAATCATTTTTGGGCGTATAAATTTTATTATTTATAAGAAGAAGAAGAATATTTTAATTATAAAACATTTAAAGTAAATATAACTGTTAGCAATTAAAGTTGACCTCAGTTCAACGTCCGAACTTTGCCTCGAGCAGGAAGCATAAACAGCAGACCACTCCTTTTTCCCCACTTCACCACTTTCAACTTTTAAAAACTTTTAAAAGGCCCTGCTTTCTATTTGAAAATGGATAAAAGTCTGGACACTATCAAGTCCAGTTTGAGTCCCAACAAAGAAACCGGCCCGCTCCTCCAAGAGAAGGAGGAAGAAGTGGACTCAGCTCCACGAGCAGCACCATCTAAGCCTCCTAGATGAAGGACCAAGGAAGGAGGAGAGAGAGTGACAGGGAGCACCCTCAGCAGCTCTCATGCTCATCAGCAACGGGAACAAAGACACCCAGAAGGACAAGACCCAAGGAGCTGACTTTACTCTCTCCTCCAAGACCTGCGCCCATCTTTTCACCTGATTTTAATGCACACATGCATTTTCAAGAAAACAACAACAACCTCTGGCCTTTAATCTGTGACCAGACGCTTACATTTACCACATAATCATGTCATTTTAGTCAAGAATTATTAAATGTCTCTGACTCAAGTTACTCAGTTACTTTTGAATAGAAGTGTTTCAATCACAAGGTGGAACTTTTTTTTTTCTTACAATACATTTAAACACAAATTGAATTTTGGAATTTTTGGATAACAAATTTAGAGAACAATAAAAAAATAATGATTGGTTCAGATGAAACTTTAAACACTCAAACACAATCCCAGTGAAAAAAGATCCAGGCTTCAAATCATTTACATTACAACAGAAACAAATCTAGAGAGATGCAACAAAAATATCAAAATGTAAAAGAGATTCAACTTCAAACTGCACAGAACATTCTGTAAAAAACAGATCCTTTGCTGGGTGGCTGTGGACAAAGGGGAACATTACTCATTACTCATTACTTATGTTTTGGCGTTGCCCAGAGATCCACACATTTTGGGTTCTAATAGTTCAGGTGGTTTTGATTCTCAATACTCAACTTTCTCCTTGTTCTATAGAACATGTTTAATGAGTTGCAGAGCGGCTCAACTTTCAAATAAACATCATTATAAAAAAGACAATCTCAGCTTTATAGCAGCAAAAGAATAATTTTGATCAGCTGGAAACACTGCAAACCAAAATGCCTCTCCTGGTTACAGGATATGGGATACTTCCTCTATGGAAGAGATAAGGACTGCACAATTTATTGAAATCGAAATTGCAATTTGAATTGATGCAATATTTTCCTCCTCAAACAACAAAATATGCAGTTTTATTCTGCATAAAAACTAGATTTGTTAAAACAATGTCAGAAATGAGTGACAAAAATGCAACTAAAAGCAACAAATACCTGACTTAAAGCAACAAAAATGCAACTAAATCGACCAAAACACAACTAAAAGCAACCAATATGTGACGTAGAGTAGAAGTGTCGAATCACTAGAAAAGCATGACTAAAAGAGACACAAACGCAAGTATAACTGATAAAAACGGCATTAAAAGTCACAAAAATGACAATAAAATTGACAAAAATGTTCACACAGGTGATTCTTTCTTAGTTTGTCAGTTCATATTTCAGTCTTTTTGCCAATTCTCCTGGTTCTGTTTAAAATGTGAACTTTTAAGAGAATCCCATCATTAAAACAAAATTAGAAATGCAAAGGCCTTTTCATGAGCTTCAATACTGTTGTGCAGATGTTTAAAGCACACAGAACCCTCAGAGATTCTTAGGTCTCCACAGTTTGCTTTAGAGTCCATAAACTGTTACCAAACTGGTCCGTATTGATTCATAATTAGGGATGTCAAAGTGTTCAGTTTGGCTGTTGTGTTTTTAGAGGAAACGTCCCCCTTTAGCGATTGGTCACAATTGTTGTCACGTTGACCAGGCAGCAGTGAAGTCCATCTGCTTTGTCTCACAGTCTGATGGAGGAATATTCTCACAAGCTTTTAGAGGTGGAGTCTTCTGAATGAAACACTAATGTTATTGTCACACAAACTATCCAGAAGGGAAAAGAGAAAAAGGAAATGTGGCCTGGCTTTTTTGGAGTGTAGATCAAGCTGTAGTCGCTCATTGTTGTTATCTACTACTTATGATTTTTTTAAATATGTATTCTATGTCAAGGTTAATGACTTTACTGTTGTGTCTATCAAACACAAAAATATTAATAATGATTTTTTTAAACTGTAGTTAAGAATGGTTAGGCAAATGTTTGTGTGTGTCAAATCTAAAGGAAAATAATTTCAAAGTGTGCATCTTTTTGCCCTCTTTAGTGTCACATAAAGCCTCTTGTTACAGTGACTGCAGTCAAAGTGATAAAGCGCTTTAAAATAGAACATTACAAGTGTGAAAAGGAAGGAAATGCAGAGCAGTTTAGAATCTAAACGTTGTGACCCCTGTCCTGGTTTGAATGTGTTTGAGTGTGAGTTTGTCTGAGGCAGAGCAGTTCTGGTTTAAGGATGGGCTCTGGTCAGGTCTGGACTCTGGTCTTCTCCTGTGAGTACTTACACTTTCATTTAATACAAGTCCAAAGTCAGGCCTTTGTCCACAGTGTACTATTCTCATTTCAGATCTCATGGCTGTCCTCTGTGGAACAAGCCAAGGTAACTCAAGTATGCTGTTATTTATTTCTTAATATGTGACTTTAGACTCAGCAGGTGAAGCTTCAGCTGAAATGAGCAGAACCAGTCGAATGAAGGTACTGTAGAAGTGAACTTTAGAAACACAGAGGAGCATTTCATGAAGCAGCAGTGGAACAGAGAGTTGTAGCAAAAGAGGGAACATTTCAAACAAACATGTGATCAATGAAATACAATGTTGGCTTTAGAAAAGACAGACTTTAGCCAAACTAATGTCTAACTGGACAGTACATTTGGTCTCTGCTCAGGTGTGACTATTGAAGCACCATCCATCAGTGTGAGGTCTGGAGACTCTGTGACTGTGAGGTGTGTGGGGACGGACATGGACATGGACAAGATGAACCTCGTCCTAAATGACATAAAGGTGACAGAAGATGCCTTTCATCAGATCATAAGGACACACACCACAGTGGAGCTGAGGATCAGATCAGTCTCATCTACAGATGGTGGAGTTTATTCATGTGTGAGCGATGACACAGAATATGTTCAGAAAACACTATATATTGTTTGTAAGTATTTGCCATATTTTATTACTCAACAAAATAACAAATATCACATAATACACTGTGCTGATTCCTGATGTGTGAATGACTCACTGCAGGGAGGACACGTAGTATTTCACTGAGCACTTCCAGCAGGACAGTTCCAGACCAGGGCAGTGTGACTCTGGAATGTTTTGTAAAGGGCTTTAAAAACCCTCAGTGGCTCATACGCTCTTCACTTAATGCCACCAACTTTGAAATCTTGGATGAACACACAAATATTATAAATGTAACTCGTGGAGGAGTGTACTCCTGCAGAGGGACGGAAGAGATGATCATCACTAAAGAAAGTAACAAAGTCGACATTTGGGAGACTGGTGGGTAAAAATGCATGCTTAATAGTTAGACATTAAAACTGTATCAAAAGCACATTTTACAACAGCAGGATCATGTTTGCTTCAGAAGTCTGTGTTTAGTTTTGTGTGTGTGTGTGTGTGTGTGTGTGTGTGTGTGTGTGTGTGTGTGTGTGTGTGTGTGTAGGTGTGTGTGTGTGTGTGTGTGTGTGTGTGTGTGTGTGTGTGTGTGCGTGCGTGTGTGTGTAATCCTACAATCTACAGTGAAATACCAAGGACTGACCAGGGTGTAGTGGCCACGGCAGCAGCAGTGTTACACCACGTCAACAAAACCAGGAGAAAGGACACATAAGAACACTGTACAACAGACAAACTGACAAGTTTACACCTACAAAATCTTGTAACAATCGAGGCAGGAGCAGCAGACTACCTTCTTGCACCAGCTTCCATCTAAATAACCTACTGGGCTGATTGGAATGCAGAAGCGGTGTGTGCCGGCAGTGGGTGACGTCATACGGTGTCACCAAAAGAACAACCAACCACTGGTTACACATACATTTAAAACAATGATATAACGTGTCTCCTCTTTCCAGTGTCAAAGCGAGCAGTGGTACATCCTGAGCCTGAGTGGACAGAGGTGTTTGTTGGAGAGAGTTTGTCTCTCAGATGTGAAGTGGAGGATGAAGCAAACTCAGAGTGGACTTATGAATGGAAAAGGACAATTATCTTCTCTACAGCAGCCAGAGAATATACACTCTCCAATGTGTCCAAGTCTGACAGTGGAGGCTACACCTGCAGAGGAAGAAGGACATATCAGAGAACAGAGTGGAGCCAGAAGATCAGTCTGAAAGTGAGCGGTGAGTCCAACAGATTCAATGGGTTTTAGTATTACACTGATGGAATCATTTTAGTGCTTGTATTTCTTTCATTGTGTAACAATGTCATGTTTGCCTTATATTGCTAAATATCATAAAATGACATATCACTGAAATACTTCCAAGGGCCAAAGTTGGAAACATGTTTTCTTCAAGAGTAAAATTGTATATTTACACTTTTTTACAGATAGGGCTGTCCCCGTCCTCTCTGTGTCTCCGTCCTGGCTGAGTCCAGGTGCCTCTGTCTCTCTGAAGTGTGACGTTACAGCACCCTCTGCAGGATGGATGTTTTACTGGTACCGGGCTGTTCCTCGTCCATCAGGCTTGTACTCATATGAGCCGCTCACTGGTCACACCTCAGGGACTGCACATGCCTCCTTCAGTGTTCACGGCCTGAGCAACACAACCGGCTTTGTGTGTCGAGCCGCACGAGGGAATCCAGAGTTCTTCACCGAATACAGTTCACCGGGGTTTGTCTGGTCTGCAGGTAACACTTCTGTCACTGATTCTTCTTGATTATTGTACATTACTCAGTACTTTAAGATGGTCATGTATTGTTAGACGCTGGTTCCAGAGTGGCCCCTGATGTGCGTCCTAAAAGCTCTCAACACTTCACCAGGGACTCAGTGTCAGTGAGCTGTGGGCCCAGCTCCTCTGATGAAGAGTGGAGAGTCCAGATGTTTTCTCTGACCACACCCTCTTTACAGCTGTGTCCTTTCCACACAACAGGAGGCAAACATACATGTGACTTTTCTGCAGCTCAGGAGACCAAAGCAGTGTTCTGGTGTGAGTCTGGTGCAGGAGAAATGACAGATGCAGTCAACATCACTGTTCATGGTAGGTCTACATGAGCAGAAGTTATTTGAACTGAGCTACAGGCAGAACCACAAGGGAACATTCTATCTGGAGTTCATTTCAGCCTACCTATAGTCTCTTAAGTAGATTTGTCCAGGTATTTCATATGAGACACACGATAGTTACAGCTGGTAGTATTCTGCCACTCATTTGACTTCAGGAAAGCTTGAATCTTGGTGGTCAATATTATTAATAATCTTTTTTGTTGGATTTATGTTTGACTAAATGTGTTGTTTTTTCTTGACAGATTCTGTGATCCTGTTGGTCCCGGCGCTCCCTGTGCCTGAGGGACATGCTGTCACTCTCACCTGTAAACTGGCACAGTCTGCTCCTTTATCCTCTGTCCATTTCTACAAAGATGGACAATTAATCCAAGAAGGACCCCTCAGACAATACAACATCTCTGCAGTGACTGCGTCTGATCAGGGTTCATACAAATGTGAGCTTCAAGTCTCAGCACAAAAGGTGTTGACTTCTCCAGAGAGTTGGCTGTCTGTCAGATGTGAGTAAAATGAATTTGGGTTGTTCTTATAAGAAGGGTGATCACCTCTGATTTAGAGTCGACGTCATGGTGGGACAGAAAAATGTATCTGACCTATTTTACAGTCTACAGTTTAAGGAGTCAGTTTCACACTGGTTAAACACACACATGATCTGCTCTGGTGTTACTCTCGTGTGTCCAGTGGTTGTCGCCCTGTTTTTTCATAGTTTGTGTTGTTTGGAGGCTAATGCTAACTCTGACACTGTAAGTTCATTAGTGTTTGTCGATGTAAACCCTCATTCGTCCAGGTGTGGTCCATCGTAGAAAGGGTTTCAGAGGTTGTCATCCGGACGCTGTTTAAAGATCGAGACGTTTCGACTTTTATCCAAAAGTCATTGTCAATCAGAGAGCTGGTATGGGAACTTGGGCTTATATGCTACTCTAAGTACTGGGAGTCCTGCCCCCAGGGAGGAGTCACTGAAACCTGTCTTGTTAGAAAATTGTTTGTTTGTCACCTGGGACTTGATTAATTGGTCTATCTTGTTGATTAATGGTTGGCCTCACCTAGTTTCACCTGTGACTAAGGTCTATTGTTATTGATAGCTTGCTGTTGCTCCCTCCTCACTGCTGATTACCTCATTAGCATTTGACTGGTCTATTGATCTGGACCAAGGTGTCAGGATGCTGTCATAAATTTTGGCTAAATTAAATCTTAAGCCCCCATTCCTGTTTAGAGAAGGATTTTCTCTTTTTACAAAAATAGCCTCCTTAACTCCTCTTTCAAACCAGTTCTTCTCTCTGCTCAAAATCTTCACCTCACTGTCCTCAAACGAGTGATTTGTAGCTTTTAGGTGCAGATGGACCGCACTCTGCGGTCCGGTGGAGGAAGATCTTCTGTGTTGGTACAGCCTTTTGTGCAATGGCTGTTTTGTTTCTCCTATGTAACGTTCTTTACAACTGTCCTCACTGCACTCTATCGAATAAACTACATTGCTCTGTTTCTCTGTCGGCCTCTTGTCTTTCGGGTGGACCAGTTTCTGTTTAAGTGTGTTGCCAGGTTTGAAATGAACAGGGATGTCGTGTTGTCTAAAAATTATTTGAAACTTCTCAGACAAGCCCGAGACATAAGGGATAGTGACCCCCCTTCTGCTGGGGTCTTTTTCCTTTCTGTCCTGTTTCTTGGCTCTTCTGACTTTGTTAAAGGCCCAGTTAGGGTATCCACAAGCTGAGAGGGCACGATGGATGTGTTCTTCCTCCTTCTTTCTCCCCTCAGAGCTGGTGGGTACTTCATGGGCTCTATATTGTAATGTCCTAATCACTCCCAATTTGTGCTGCAGTGGGTGGTTAGAATCGAATAATAAGTACTGGTCTGTGTGCATGGGTTTCCTGTATACTTCTGTCTGAAGGCTGCCTTCCTCCCCTTTGATTGTGGAGCAATCAAGAAACGCCAACCGGTTGTCCTTAGCATCTTCTTAACTTAATGTTAAGAACTTAATGTATACATCCAACCCATTGATATGCTCAGAGAACGTTTCCAGCTCTTGTTTCTTGATTATCACAAAGGTATCATCCACGTAACGCAGCCAGAGGCTCGGAGGTGTGCCCAAGAAGGAGGTCAGAGCCTTCTTCTCGAAATGTTCCATAATGTAAGGCAAGGCAAGGCAAGGCAAGGCAAGTTTATTTGTAGAGCACAATTCGTACACAGGGCAATTCAAAGTGCTTTACATAAACAGGAAAAGTTGCATTAAAATCACAAAACACAAAAAGACACACAGAATCATTTTAAAATCATTTTAGAATAAAGTGCTTTAAAAGAGAAGAGTGCAGATAGATCTTTCAGTCGTATGCACGTCTAAAGAGAACTGTTTTTAGCCTGGATTTAAACATTGTCAGAGTGGAGGCCTGTCTCACATCTTCAGGGAGACTGTTCCAGATTTTAGCTGCAAAAAACTGAAATGCTGATTCCCCATGTTTAGTCCTGACTCTAGGCACCAGCAGGAGGCCGGTCCCTGAGGCCCTCAGATTGCGAGATGGTTCATATGGCACTAACATGTCAGAGATGTACTTTGGTGCTTGGCCGTGGAGAGACTTGAACACAAGCAGAGCTGCTTTAAAGTCAATTCTCTGAGCCACAGGAAGCCAGTGCAGAGACCTGAGCACAGGACTAATGTGATCGTACTTCCTGGTTCTTGTCAGGACCCGAGCAGCAGCGTTCTGGATGTACTGCAGCTGTTTTACAGCTCGTTTGGAGAGGCCAGTGAACAGGCCGTTGCAGTAGTCTAACCTACTGGAGACAAATGCATGGATAAGTCTCTCCAAGTCTGGTTTAGACACTATACCTTTAATTTTGGCAATGTTTTTAGGTGGTAAAAGGCTGCGGATGTTATTGATTTGATGTGGCTGTTAAAGTTCAGGTCTGAGTCCATTATTACCCCCAGATTTCTAACTTGATTTGTCGGTTTTAGAAGCGAGAGACTGGAGGTGACTGCTGACACTTTCTCTCTGTTTCTGCGGCCCAAAGACGATGATTTCAGTCTTGTCTGAGTTTAGCTGAAGAAAATTGTTTTGCATCCACAAGCTGATCTGTTGGATGCAATGACAGAGTGAATCCACTGGTCCATATTCACCTGCCGTCAGTGAGACATAGATCTGAGTGTCATCTGCGTAGTTGTGATAAGACACATTTGTGCTGAGTATTAACTGACCTAAGGGCAGCATATAGAGTGTTGAACAGAAGGGGTCCCAGGATTGACCCTTGGGGCACCCCACAGGTCAAGCTCACGTGGTCTGAGACACAGTTACCAATCTCAACAAAGTACTCTCTGTCCTCAAGGTAGGACTTCAACCAATTTAGGGCAGTGCCAGTGATGCCCACCCAGTCCTCTAGTCTCTGTAGGAGGATCCTATGATCGACAGTGTCAAAAGCAGCGCTCAGATCTAACAGAATTAAGACTGAGGCTTTGCCCGCGTCAGTGTTCAGGCGGATGTCATTTGTCACCTTGATAAGAGCAGTCTCAGTGCTGTGATGAGGTCTAAAACCTGACTGAAAAACATCAAATGAGTTGTTTATTAAGAGGAAGTCAGCGAGCTGTTGGTAAACAACCTTTTCGAGGACTTTGCCTAAAAATGGCAGATTTGAGATGGGCCGATAATTTTTCAGTTCTGAGGCATCAAGACTGCTCTTCTTTAGGAGAGGCTTAATGACCGCAGTTTTCAAGGCCCTTGGGAATGTTCCAGATTGAAGCGACATGTTAACTATGTGAGTGAGTGGTGTTAACAAAGTGCTCAGAACAGACTTTAGAAATCTGGTGGGTAACACATCGAGGCAGCATGTAGAAGAACTCAGACTGGTGATGATCTCTTGGACAGTTTTGTCAGTTACAGGTGCAAACTGAGTCAGCTCTAAATGTGTAGGTGGTTTTAAAGTTATTATTTGCACTGTGGAATTTATGGCATTTTTAATGCCCTGAACCTTGTCATTAAAGAATACTGCAAACTCATTGCACTTAGCTGTGGAAATTAGTTCTAATGGCAGCAGAATTGGAGGGTTTGTTAGTCTGTTTACTGTTGCAAACAGAGCACGCTGAAAGTTATTACTGCAATTTCCAATTATTTCAGAAAAAAAAATCCTTCCCTTGTTTTACATAAAATGAGGTTGTACATGTACAACCTTTCTCTATAAATCTCTTTATGAATCTGGAGCTTTGACTTGCGCCATTTTCGCTCAGCCCTGCGGCACTCCCTTTTCTGTGCCCTGACTGACTCATTATTCCTCCATGGCGCCTTCTGCTTATTTTTAACCATTTTAACCTTCATAGGAGCAATGGTGTCCAGAACATTCAAGATATTAGATGTAACAGAATTTAAAAAGTCGTCAACATTTGAACATGAAGGATTTTCAAAGTTTATCATTTCAATGAAGAGCGCATTTGTGCTGTCATTTATGTGTCTCCTCCGAACAACTGCAGGACCAGTCGGTGATTTGGGAATAACAGACAGGTCAAAGAAAACACAGAAATGATCAGACAGTGCCACATCGACCACACTGACGTTTGAAATATTAACCCCTTTAGTAATTAGCAGGTCCAGAGTGTGTCCTCTGCTGTGAGTGGGGCCGCTCACATGCTGAGTAAGACCAAAGGTTTCAAGGACAGCATCAAGCTCTTTAGCGTTTCTGTCGCAAACATTATCCACGTGAACATTGAAATCACCTGCAATGACCAAACCATCAAATTCTGTGCATACAACTGAAAGCATCTCAGTAAAATCATCAATAAAACCTTGGGAGTGCTGGGGAGGCTTGTACAGGACAATGTAAGAGTATGGAGGGAGACTGTTTTAGCTCCATTTTAAAAGATAAATACTCAAATGATGAAAACACCCCAAAAGACAACCTCTGGGTAACTATTTTATCTCTAAAAACTGCACAGACACCTCCACCCTTGTTGTAGTCGCGTGTTTCAGATGCAAACTTGAAGCTCGGTGGAGTCGCTTCTATTAGAACTACATTCCCGTGTTTTTGTCAAGCAATGTTTCATTTAAAAACATAAAATCAAGATTATAAGAAGATATAAAATCATTAATTAAAAGTGATTTGTTACATAATGATCTGACATTAAGCACAGCAAGTTTCAGATTGGTTTCAATGTGACTGGACGTTATCTTTTCACAGGGAATATGAATTAAATTTCTAAGATTGGACAGTCTAACTGTCCTTCTGTTCTCCAGTCTGTGTGACGTGACTACAGATATAACACAGGGCCCCGGGTTTGTTTGACCATTTTCATGACCATAAGTCCCGGCAACGCTGAGACCCACTACATCCTAGCTATGGGAGATAACAGTTCTGGGGGGTGGGGGGGAGGCGGCGAAGGGAGACCGGGAGGTGGTTTGGGAAAAGGCTGAGTGGGGAGAGCTGGTTGGGGTTTGGGTGATGGACCAGGTGAAAGGTGAGGGGGTGGAGGTGCAGGTCGTTTTTTTGGTGAAGCAGGAGAGTTGAAGCTCCTGGGTGGTAGGTTGGCTACGATCGGCGAGACCGGAGAGCCCATAGCACAGCCGTGGATCTGTCTGTAAAAATGTCCCCTGAATTGGAAGTAAGTTGTGTTAAGGCAGATGTCCAATAATTGGCAGATGTGTTCAGGTGTGAGTTTGGTCCTTTCCGGTAGGGTTGAGTCCTCCTGCAGTCGCATCCTCACTGCTGCCACTGCCTCCGAGGTAGGAATACAAGGGAAAAGGGACACCACATCATACGAGACCATAACGTCATCTGGGTCCATACGGAGGTGTTTCACTTTCCTCACAAAGTGCTGTGTGTTGTCCACCTGATGTTCTGAGTTCCCCACTAACGGAGCCAAGATGGTGGTTAAGTATTTAGCTACATTGTATGTGATGGAGTCCGTGCTATATACAATGGGTCTCAATGGGACATTCTCTTTGTGTATTTTGGGGAGGGCATAAATACATGGAATGGCTTCACCAGGATACAGTCTGTAGTACAGAGGCCTGTCAATCAACTCCTCTTTCTCAAGCTTCTGTAGACAGTCTATAACCTTCTTCTTGTAGCTGCTCGTGGGGTCCCTTTTCAGTCTTTCATATGTGGAGGTGTCCTCAAGGAGACTGTTGACTTTGGACTCATAGTCCACTGTGTTCAGGATCACTGTGCAGCGTCCTTTGTCAGCTGGTAAGATGTTTATGGTATGGTCCTTTTGTAAAGCTGAAAGTGCCTTCCTCTCTTCTGGTGTGATGTTAGAAGGGGGTGGTTTGGCACTTTTTAGGGTGGCGGTGATCCGCATCCTGAGGTCTGCTGCCTCGGCATCATTCAATTTGTTGTTTCTGATGGCTGTCTCTGTGGCTGTGATGTAATCTGTGGTTGGGATATGGTTGGAGGTGACCGAGAAATTGAGTCCTTTGGAAAGGACATCTATTTCTGCCTGAGTCAGGATACGGTCTGAAAGGTTTTTGATCCAGTTATTCCTGTTAATACTTGTCTCACCTTGGGCTGTCACTAACCTCCTGTTGTGCTGATCTTTACTAGTGTTGATTTTTTTCTTTGTGATAATCAAGAAACAAGAGCTGGAAACGTTCTCTGAGCATATCAATGGGTTGGATGTATACATTAAGTTCACCCGAGAAGATGCTAAGGACAACCGGTTGGCGTTTCTTGATTGCTCCACAATCAGAGAGGAGGAAGGCAGCCTTCAGACAGAAGTATACAGGAAACCCACCCACACAGATCAGTGCTTATTGTTCGGTTCTAACCACCCACTGCAGCACAAATTGGGAGTGATTAGGACATTACAATATAGAGCCCATGAAGTACCCACCAGCTCTGAGGGGAGAAAGAAGGACGTCCATCGTGCCCTCTCAGCTTGTGGATACCCTAACTGGGCCTTTAACAAAGTCAGAAGAGCCAAGAAACAGGACAGAAAGGAAAAAGACCCCAGCAGAAGGGGGGTCACTATCCCTTATGTCTCGGGCTTGTCTGAGAAGTTTCAAAGGATTTTTAGACAACACGACATCCCTGTTCATTTCAAACCTGGCAACACACTTAAACAGAAACTGGTCCACCCGAAAGACAAGAGGCTGACAGAGAAACAGAGCAATGTAGTTTATTCGATAGAGTGCAGTGAGGACAGTTGTAAAGAACGTTACATAGGAGAAACAAAACAGCCATTGCACAAAAGGCTGTACCAACACAGAAGATCGGCCTCCACCGGACCGCAGAGTGCGGTCCATCTGCACCTAAAAGCTACAAATCACTCGTTTGAGGACAGTGAGGTGAAGATTTTGAGCAGAGAGAAGAACTGGTTTGAAAGAGGAGTTAAGGAGGCTATTTTTGTGAAAAGAGAAAATCCTTCTCTAAACAGGAATGGGGGCTTAAGATTTAATTTAGCCAAAATTTATGACAGCATCCTGACACCTTGGTCCAGATCAATAGACCAGTCAAATGCTAATGAGGTAATCAGCAGTGAGGAGGGAGCAACAGCAAGCTATCAATAACAATAGACCTTAGTCACAGGTGAAACTAGGTGAGGCCAACCATTAATCAACAAGATAGACCAATTAATCAAGTCCCAGGTGACAAACAAACAATTTTCTAACAAGACAGGTTTCAGTGACTCCTCCCTGGGGGCAGGACTCCCAGTACTTAGAGTAGCATATAAGCCCAAATTCCCATACCAGCTCTCTGATTGACAATGACTTTTGGATAAAAGTCGAAACGTCTCGATCTTTAAACAGCGTCCGGATGACAACCTCTGAAACCCTTTCTACGATTCATTAGTGTTTGTCATTTCCCAATTTGAGTCATTTACTGAATTTGAGTCAGTCATGCTAGTCGTTAGCTTTACTATGTTTTCGATTAAAACGTCTGAAACGGTTAAAAGTGTTATCTGTCATTTAAAGTGTGTATGACAAGTTTTAACGATTTACTAATTTTGATTTTATATGGTGTATAATACGTATTCTACATAAAACATTTTACACCAATCTAGTAGTAGTATGTGGACAACAGAAGAGAGAAAAATCTATTTAAAAATACGGGAAGTAAACTGATGACATCACAGTAAGGAGACCCATTCCATCCAAAGGTGATGCATAATTTACCCAAAATTAAAAGATGAATTCAACAAAATAAAGTTGTTTACGTATATTTTGGTTTGTCAGATTAAAAAAATCTGTGACATTAGCTGGGTTTTAGCCCAGAGTACAAAGTCATTTCCTACTGTGATGTCATCATTTACAACACACATATTATAAAACTAAAAATTGCTAAATCGGGTTAAAATGTATATATATATTTTTTTTTTAGCAAAACTTTAAATATATTTGTTTTACCTGTATTTTAGTTACATGAGTGGTCCAATATGTCATAGACACTTTACTTTAAACACAGTTTGTGAAAAAAGGTTTGTAACATTTATTTTGGATAAAATCCTGGACTTTCCAAAGTCACAAAAACATGAAATATTACACTGAAATCAACTGACCTCGATGTTTCTGTGATCGGTTTGCTCGGGTTTATGAGCAGTTAAATGTTGTGTTTTCACAGAGTAGTTGTAGTCAGATGTAGTTTGTCCTCGTACGTGTTGCCGTAGTAATAGACCAGCGTTCGTGGCTTGTGCAGAACCATCTGGACATGCACAGAATCACAGTGCTAACTCCTGGAATGGTACCAGGATAATAGAACGTATTCCAGCTCTGGAAGGGTCTAAATAGGTGGTTGTCCTGATTGAAAATTGTTGATTGTGGACTGATTTAATTCATTCAAATAATAAATGTCTAATTGTTTCAGCAGTGTCAGAGAAGAAGAGCTCTCCAGTTCTTGTGCTGGTGCTGGTTGTAGTTTTTTTAATTGTCTTACTCTTAATCCTGCTACTGTTTTTGTGGCGCCACAGAAACAACAAAGGTACAATTCATTCATTTGTGAGTCATACAAGTAATATTGATTTTTCCTTTGATTGATTCTATTTTCTATTTTCAGATTTGTGCTTTAAAGGGTCAGTAATGCACATTTCTTCAATTATAGTTATTAAAGTGCACATGACAGCTTTTTATGATTTTGTAATTTTGACTTTATTTGGTGCATTAATACCTGTTGTACATATAAATTATACTTTTAAACCAATCTGGTGTCAGTTTGAGGAGAAAATTTGAAAGATCTTTTGATGATTACAAGTAAAAAGGTTGATGTTATAGCATAATTTACAAAAAAAAAAAAATACTTTTTGACCTGTTAAACATTAATACAACAAAATAAAAACATTCACATACATTTTTATTTGTCAAGTAAACAAAATTTTGGCCCAGTGTACAATAAAAACATAAAATATTTCTAAACTAGGCCCTTTAATGTGTTTGAACAAGCCTTTATCAAAATATTGTCATCTGCAGGTACCAAGAAACCAATCAGACGTCTGCAGGAGATCATGTGACTTCTGCTCCTGACGGTCAGTGGAAACTTTCATTTTGTCTGAAATGTTGGCTTGTAACCCAAAACATTACTGTTGTATCCACGAGAAACAATAAAGGCCCAAAAGTCAAATGTCAAACTTCCTTAACCATATTTTTGGATTTTGTAGAGATCACCTTTTCCCAGGTTGAACTCAAAAACAGAAGTGGTGAGTTTTAATGCATTTTCAGAAAAATAAAAGTGAAGCTATTATGTAATTGATTTATTTTTGTCAAACTCAGTCAAGAAAGAGGAAGATGAAGCTGTATATTCTGAAGTTGTAAAACATTCAGCAGAAGGAGGTACAGCTTTAAAACATTAACTACGTACAACAAATGAAAATGAATAAGAGATTTTAGATTGCTTCATATAAGTGTTCAAAATGTCAATGCATTGTCTTGAATTGTTTGTTCTGCAGATGAGGTGATGTATTCTCAAGTAAACCTCAAAAGAAAAGGAAAATCTAAAGACAAATCAAAAGGTAAATTAAGTGTTAAATATACAGGTTTAAAATTCAAACTAATTGTTGGTCTTTCTCAACAGAATCAGGCATTTTTTCTGCAGATGAAACAGTTTATTCTGAAGTCAAGACTGCAGCAACAGGGATGGACACTCTCTGAAAAACATCCAGTACATTCTCTCCTCTGTTGAATTTATCCAAACATGTTAAAGTCAATGGCAGAATTAATGATCAAATTGAAGTAGGAATGAATAGTTTGTGACAAACTAGAAGTAGGCTGTTCAGGTTTGTTATATTTGCAGTATTTAATGTTTTAAGTTTTCTGTCTATTAAAATGAGGTAAATAAAATGATGCACACATGTTGCTATTTTCAAGGATTAGACCATAAAAGATTAAAAACATAAAAAATGCCTTAAATTCTATATGACAGGTTCTCATGTTTGTCTAATTCTGACTTAGTTTGTGGGAGGGCACCTGTGGTTAATATTATCATAGTTTTACATCAGTCAAGATGCAGTTTGTGGAAATTTAGAAAAATAAAAGTTTAAAATTACAATAATCAAAAAGTGACAGAAAATACAGAGACAATTTAAACCCAACGGACACATTTTTCTGACAGTTTCCACCATCATTCAGTCAAATAAAGATGTTAACAGGTATTATTTATTGTCAGTCCCTATTGTGCAATCTCAGTTGACTTTACCCCTTGTTTTCAAAATGGTTGCTAGGTAACAGTTGTGGAATTACCTCTATCTATGTCATATTTGCTGCCCATGTCCAACCAGGAAGTACAATTATAAACGTCACAAAAACTGTCAAACAGAGGAGCAATGGGCAAAATGCTGAGTAAAATCTTAAATACAAACATGTTCATGATATTTTAGTGAAATGTGTCTCTAACCTGTCATCTAGACTTTAAGATAAGGGACAACATATATTCAAGTGTCCTCATTATCTGTCCTCATAAATCTTTTGTCATTATACTGTATTTCTCAGTTAGAAGAGTAAATATTAAGTGACTTGTTGAATAAATAATAATAGTAATATGTCTTAGTAAAATAGTCTAACCTAACATGAGACAATTTGTTCAAAAGAGTGAATAAATGTACAGTAAATCCCTTCTTTATTGATATTTAACCGTGTCTCTTTCTTGTAGGACATTATGACAAGTAACTTGTGACTGGACTCTTGGACTTTGATGCTTTATTATTCATTTCTTCTCTGGTGTATACAGGCTGGATTAAATGTGCTAAAAAGACTTTCTATGTATGTCTGCTCAAGTAAACTGTATTGTGAAATAAAAAGCTACAATATTTTCATTCTGCTGTTTTTTGGTTTTGGAGAGTCGGCCCACAGGGAGAAACTGAATCTGGTTTATATTTTCTGTGAGCGTCTGTGCATGTTCTGGTGTTTGCTCCTGTGTTTGCTCCAGTGCATGTGTTGTGGAAAATTGTGTTGTGGATTTCTAAAGACAAGTTAAATGATATAAATGCAAAGAGAATGAGTCTGGACCAATAAGTGCTGGCTTTATTCAGGTGCCAGAATACATTAGAGAACACATCACTAGGAGACAATGTGACAATGACTTTGTCACTAGTGCAAGGACACTAGATACTGAGAACACTACAGAGAACAATGGCTCTCAGTGGTCTTCAGCTAAGACAGGATTTCAGAGTAAAAGGACATCGTAAACACCACTGGTTATATCTTGACCTGGGTCAGACGGGCTCCAGCATGACTGACCTTATACAGGACGTGACAACGTTTAAGTTCACCTCAGCAGCAACAGTAGTTCTTTTAATTCATGGATTTAATCAAGTAATGATTTGATAAATAATTGAAATTTTCCTCTCTTAAATCTGTCAAAAGCTTTTGACACAGTCGATCATGCCGTTTTAAAAAACAGACTTTGCCGTGGATTGTCAGAACATGCAGTCGAACGGTTCTCAAATGATGTAACAGGACTCAATGCATTAAATATGAAGGTCTAGCTGTCCACAAGGGGGAGCCACAGGGCTCAGTTTTGGGGCCCCCTCCTATTTATTTTGTCAATGATTTGGGCCAAAATGTCTCTGATGCTAACATGTATTTTATGTCGATGACAGTGATTTACTGCTTTGGATCATCTCTTGCTCAGGCCATTGAATCCCTGCAGAAAGCATTTGGAACTTCTTCAGCTAAAACTAGTGCTTAATGCTGACAAAACAAAGTTAATGCTGTTTTCAAACCTCAAGAAGGTGTCTCAAATGATCCCGGAAGTGTGTGCTCTTGAAGGACGTGTCACAGAGGTGGTTCATGAATATAAATATCTTTTTGTCTTGATCGATGACCCACTTTCAAACCACACATAGAAAAACTAGTGAAAACTGAAACTGAGTTTTTTATTCTGTAATGTGTTTATCTTTTGAGGTAAAAAAGCACCTTGTCACTCCAACTTTTCTATCTGTGGTGGATTATGGTGATCTTTTTCATAAGAATGCTTCTTCCACTTGTCTTCAAATGTTGGACTCTGTTTATCTGCTTCTCTGAGGTTCATTATAACTGCAGAGCCCTGACACATCACTGTGACTTGTATTCACAGTGGGACGGCCTTCTCTGGCCACTAGGAGGCAGGACAAACATACTCTTTATTTACAAGGCAATGCTTGGATTACTGCCTCCTACATTTGTACAAGTGTTGACTTCTACGATCAGCTGTTGCTCTCTGCTCCTTTCGCTCGCTCAGAGCTGGAGAAGAAAGCCTTTGTCCACTCTGCTCCTTTTACTTGGAACATGTTGCAGAAAGACTGGAAACTGACTGAGCTCTTGTCCTTAAATGAGTTTAAAACTAAGTTGAAAGCATTAAAGACCGTCTCAATAATGTGTAACTGTTTTTCATAACTTTAATGCTGATGTCATTTAATGTGATTTTAATGTTGTTTGTTGTAACTGTTTTTACTTTGCTGCCTCTTGGCCAGGACTCCCTTGGAAAAGAGGGTTTTAATCTCAATGGGACTCTCCTGGTTAAATAATGGTTAAATAAATAAATAATACATAAATAAAGCTGTTTAGAACATGTCAGCTGCTGCACATATGAATAAGTAAAAAGAGTACTAAAAAAACAACAAAAAATGAGCTTCCCTTCAAGAACATTTCAAGAGACACAATAGAATGTATTACTCTGAAATATATTATATCTTTAATATATTAGACATTTTCACACATTAAAGTACAGAGAACCAAGTCCCTAAAATCCCCAGTCCCTGTTTGGTCAGAGGAACTGCTTTAACATTAGCATCTGCACACAATGGAACATTTAAATATTTAATTTCATCCTACTTCTTTTGAGCTACATAAACCAGCACGTATAACACTTTTGAGTTAGTATTCCATTTATTTTATGTTTGATACAGTGTCCTAAATATTTGTTTTTTGGATCAGTTTGTAAGTTTACTGTCGATCTAATTTTAATAAGAAATTCAAATTGTTCTCCACCAAAGTTAATGTTGTAAATATACTTGTGTTATCAGAAAGACTCCTGGTCTGAGTGAAAAGTACCTGCCCCTGAGCAGGAGCTAAAAAAGTCCCCAAAGTGAAAACAAATCCACTGCTCTGTCATGATCTCGTGCTCCTTAGTCGGGGCCATCAGCCTGAGCCACTTTGACGTTTACAGTGACGTGTCATAAAAGGTCAGCACCGCAGTTTTCAACCCCAAGTCAGTGGGACCTGTTTCTTTGAATAAATCGTTTGGATCAAGGGGCGATTTAAAATGTCCAAAATATAGGACAATGATGTACATGTGTCATAATTGTACCTTTTACAGCAAACAAAAGTATAATACTGTGTCTCCTTTAAGATTCTTTCTAATTGTTTTCTCAGTGACAGAAGAGAAGAGCGCTCCTGTTCTTGCTCTGGTGAGACTTGGACTTGGCGTTATTGTTCTACTCATTCTGCTGCTGATTGTGTGGCACCACAGAAACACTGAAGGTGAGACACAAGGAAACTGTGCTACAACAAACATTGCTATTTATTTTGTATTTCTCTTTTTGTCTTGTTCTTCAGATAAGTGCTGTTTAAGGTCAGTCATGTACATTATCACAGTGGAATTCATGGTTTTCCTCTGGTTTGTCACTGTTTGTCTCCATGGAGATGTTATTGCTTTGCCAGGAATGTTCCACAGTAAGGCATTAAACGTATCTATCACCACTAGGCCAAGTTACAGGTCAGATCTGTGCAGAGGCAAGCCTGTATACAGTTAGAATGCATGGCTTTTTTCAGCTATAAACACACCTTGAATAAATGCAAAATAGGTCAACTGTAGTATCTCCATGGAGACAAGCGGTACCCAGAAAAGTTACGTAGTGCACCTTTAGTCAGTATGTATAAGTAAGTTTTATGACTCAAAGGTCCCCAGAAACCGACCAGACATCTGCTCCTGAGGGTCAGTGGAAGATTTGTTTTTTGTGTAACATTAAAAAAAAATTAAAAAAAGACTGAATCTGAAACATTTTTTTTTTTTTAGAAGTCATCCATTCCCAGCGTGAGCTCAAAGCTTTCTGTGAGTTGAATTATTATTTGATTCATTTTCAGCTTCAAGAACTAGTGATCATTGTGTCATTTTTATTTGCAGACAGGAGAAACAGAAAACAGGAAGACGTCTGTGTTTTCTCCGAAGAACTGGCACATTCAACAGCAGAAGGTAACACTTGGTTACTTGACAAAAATAAAAATCTAAATTTGAGCTTCAAACTAAATGTACAATAAATTAATACAAGTTAAGTATTCAAAGTGTTGCGTTAAAGTTCTTGTAGGAAGAGAGCCGGAAATTATACTATGCTTTGTTTGTATATCTGATTGTTTACGTCAGTAGTGTAAATGACTAAAGTTTGAGGTGTTACTTTCAGTTAGTATTTATTTTGCCTCAAAATTAGCATTAGGGTTAGCATCAAGCTAACACTCACCTTCATAAACACAGAATTGTCCTCCAGTAAAATATCCTCCTCGTTTGTAAAGTCTTGAACATGCTGTCAGTGACATCCAGCTGCAGCTCACTGTTCACTGCTGGATCTGTCAGGATTGAGGGACTTTAGAGCGCAAACGTGGGCTCTTTTTGAAGACAGTAGGTCAGGAGCTGTGAGGACCTTGTTGACATGTTTGTGCTGTTAGCTCCTCAGACTGACCACACCTCCTCAGACTGACCACGCCTTCACCGACTAACCACACCTCCACAGACTAACCACACCTCCACAGACTAACCACGCCTCCTCAGACTGACCACACCTCCTCAGACTGACCACACCTCAGTCTGACCATGCCTCCTCAGACTGACCACACCTCCTCAGACTGACCGTGCCTCCTCCTCCGCAAACTAACCACGCCTCCTTCACCTGGTGATCTCTGGAGAAGAGTGTCTGGTGTGTGAGAGGAGGAAGGCTCCTTCATCTCTGTTGATGGTGTCTGTGCTTCACTTCCTGATCTTCTTGATCCACCGTTTGACTTTGTGCTTCTCTGATCCAACGACTTGTTTGCACTGATCCTTTTTTTGTTTTTTTTGTCATGATGTGTCTCCCCCCAAATCTTCTTCTCACTTTTTTGTGTTTATATGATTTTTCACATGATTTCCATTTAATTGTATTAATATACAATAAAAGTAAAATAAAAAAATATCAGCTGTAGTTAAATTATACCAAAAACTTTACCAATTGTTAGAAAATCCCATAGATAGAAGTCTACAAGAACAAAAATGTATACACAATGTATGAAATTCATGTCAACAAGGTCCTCACAGCTCCTGACCTACTGTCTTTAAAAAGAACCCACGTTTGTGGATACATCAAAGACCATTACCTCTGTTGAAGTTCACAATATCTCTTTTTTACAGGACATTAGAAGAGCAAGAGTCATCTGTGACTGGAGCCATGTCTTCAGAACTTTGGGCCTGTGGTGGAACACAACAGAACATATTTACTCATGTATATAGAACTGATTGAAGGTGGCATTCCACTTTTATATATATAAAAAAGATGTTGTTGTTTTTTTGTTTGTTTTTTTATAAAATAGAAACAAAAGTCTCTGCATGTCTGCTTCAGTATACTGTACATAAGTTGTTGTGAAATAAAGGCTCTTGAATATCCAGACACTGTGCTGATATTTGGTTTATGCAGAGCAGCTTCTCTAGAATAGAATGAACCAGAGACCAGTGTTCTGGACGTCTCAGGATATAACACCTTTTTTCTGTCATGCGTGTGATGCGCCTTTGCAACAAAATACAAGAATAATTTAAAAACAGAAATCATTTTGGGTGTAACTCTTTTAGTTGTAGATATTTTCACATGTGCTGATCTTTTTTAAAGTAAATGTAAAGCCCGCTTTCTATTTGAAAATGGATAAAAGTCTGGACACTATCAAGTCACTGATTGGTTGAAAGTCGACACCAAACTCTTAAGTTGCTGTTAAAAGATAAAAACCAATGCACTGGGAGTCCCAGTTTAGTCCAGTTTGAGTCCCAACGGAGAAACCGGCCCGCTCCTCCAAGAGACAGGAGGAAGAAGTGGACTCAGCTCCACGAGCAGCACCATCTAAGCCTCCGAGATGAAGGACCAAGGAAGGAGGAGAGAGAGTGACAGGGAGCACCCTCAGCAGCTCTCATGCTCATCAGCAACGGGAACAAAGACACCCAGAAGGACAAGACCCAAGGAGCTGACTTTACTCTCTCCTCCAAGACCTGCGCCCATCTTTTCACCTGATTTGAATGCACACATGCATTTTCAAGAAAACAACAACAACCTCTGGCCTTTAATCTGTGACCAGACGCTTACATTTACCACATAATCATGTCATTTTAGTCAAGAATTATTAAATGTCTCTGACTCAAGTTACTCAGTTACTTTTTAAGAAACATGTTTCAGTTTTTACAATAAATTTAAACACAAACTTAATTTTGGAATTTTTGGATAACAAATTTAGAGAACATGGGCCTAAACAAAGGAACAGTCTCTGGACAATAAAAAATAATGATTGCTTCAGATGAAACTTTCTTCTTATCTTTTTATTTAGTTTAAGGGTGTGCACATTTGACATTGTATACATTGTATTTAATATTATGTGCATTATGTGGAGATTGTGTATGTGCGCTTTCCTTTTTTTTTTTTTTTTTTAGGCACACCAACAATAATAAACATAACAAACACATAAAAAAAACAAAAAAAACCAAAACATGAAAGCTGAAGTACCCAGTTTTTTTTGTGACAAATAGGTACAGCTTTTGTTCCCATCCATAGATTATCACGAGGGCAGGAAGCAGTGCTCCGATCGGACAGACAAGTTTCACTTGGCTCATAGTTCCACAGATCCAAAGCCACAAGAGTGCCTCAAAACAAAAACATACGTATTGAAACAACTTTGGTACAAGTTTAACAGAGTTTAACATGTATTTCTCAGGTAAAATCAGGTCCTGCAGCTTTAACATAAAATTTAGAGGATAACAATGGGGTAGTTGGGGTTAGAAAGATTGGGTTCAGACAAACTGAAACAAGACATTAAAAGTATTAACTTTGTTTACATTCAAAAACCTTTCATTAACTTATTGGCATAATCCTCCTCAATGTATTCCAAGAAAGGTCCCCAGACACAAAAAAATCCTTTACATTACCCTTTAACAGATACATAAGTCTTTCCAATGGGAATAATTGTGGTACATTTGTCAGCCAGTCAGCAATGTTTTTTGTTGTTTTTAAGATTTGGTGAGACATTGTGTAGGGCTAATATACACTGAAGAGGATTAAGCTCGATAGGATGTTTTAGGACATTGTCATATCAAGTGTGTGTAGGTCCCGCCTCTTTCTGACACTTAGAACATAATCCAGACACTCTTTATCATATTTGCTCCTTATCCATGGAGTTGTTTGCAGCTCATGTAATGTTTTAAATTGTATTTCATGGGTTTTGTAAGTTTGCATATGTCTTTGCAATTCAACAGAACTGTGTTCCACTGCTGATCTGTGATAACCATGTTTAGATCTTGTTCCCACGATAGTTTACTGCTTTCAGTATTAGTTTTACTCAAGTTGATTAATTAATGGTTTGACGAATCTTTTTATTTTTCAACTGACTAATTTGGAATATATTTTGGAATAAATATTTTCTAATTCATGCGGTTGTTGATTTGCTTTGTATTCAGGTATTGAGTCCAAAAAACTTTGAATTTGAAGATATCTAAAAGTGTGTTCTGGGCAGCTGTATTGCTCTTGAAGTTGCAGAAATGACTTCTCGGTTCCACCTTCATACAAGTTGAAAATGGTCTTGATGCCCAGTGCTTCCCATTCTTTGAAACCTAAATCAGAGCAGGGATAAAGTTGGGATTATTTAAAATTGGCGCAAAATATGAATATTTCTGATTATAAGAAAAGGCTTTCTTTATGGTGTTCCAGGAATTAATTAGGTTAATGACAATAAAATTGTCTTTAATGCCAGGTATATGTTTAACACTTTCAAAGAATGGTACGCCAGATAATATTGATGGATCGTATCCTAAGGAGTCTAGTTCGAGATATGTTGAATTTGGGTCTTGTGTTACCCATTCTGAAATATTTTTCAGTTGTATAGCCCAATGATAATACTGGAGATTTGGTAATGAAAGTCCACCTTTCGGGACAGGCAGCTGTCATTTTTCTTTTTTTTTTTTTTTATAGGACTCTGGGAAGGATATTCATTTTTATGACTGATATTCGACCTAATAAGAAAATTGGTAGGGTCTTCCATCTATTTAAATCTAATTTAATTTGTTTAATCACTGGTTTGGTCAGTTTGACCAAATCCTCCAGTTGGTTGGGAACTTGAATTCCGAGATATTTAAAGCTACTGTGTGAAATATGAAAGTCTGATATCAATTTGCTACTCTGATTTCTACTTCCACACAAAGGCATAACAGTAGATTTACCTATATTAAGTTTGTAACCTGAATAACAACCACATTCTTTGATTGTGCTTAAAACAGCTGGGATTGATTCCTTACAGTTAGTGACATATAATAAAATGTCATCTGCATAAAACGAGATGGTATTCTCTTTTGTCCCTGAAGTGATACCTTTAATACTTGGGTGTGTTCTGAGCCTCTGCTAAAGGTTCGATTGACAGAGAAAATAAAAATGCAGATAAGGGACAACCTTGTTTAGTGCCCCTTTCTAGTGTGAAGACTGAAGATAGAATACCATTACACAGAATTCTGTCTTGGGGACTAATATATAGGAGTTTGATCCAATTAATAAAATTCTCTCCCAAAGAAAAACATTCCAAAACCTTGAACATATAGCAGCTGATTGTGTGGCACCACAGAAACACTGAAGGTGAGACACAAGGAAACTGTGCTACAACAAACATTGCTATTTATTTTGTATTTCTCTTTTTGTCTTGTTCTTCAGATAAGTGCTGTTTAAGGTCAGTCATGTACATTATCACAGTGGAATTCATGGTTTTCCTCTGGTTTGTCACTGTTTGTCTCCATGGAGATGTTATTGCTTTGCCAGGAATGTTCCACAGTAAGGCATTAAACGTATCTATCACCACTAGGCCAAGTTACAGGTCAGATCTGTGCAGAGGCAAGCCTGTATACAGTTAGAATGCATGGCTTTTTTCAGCTATAAACACACCTTGAATAAATGCAAAATAGGTCAACTGTAGTATCTCCATGGAGACAAGCGGTACCCAAGAAAAATTCGTAGTGCACCTTTAGTCAGTATGTATAAGTAAGTTTTATGACTCAAAGGTCCCCAGAAACCGACCAGACATCTGCTCCTGAGGGTCAGTGGAAGATTTGTTTTTTGTGTAACATTAAAAAAAAATTAAAAAAAGACTGAATCTGAAACTTTTTTTTTTTTTTTTTAGAAGTCATCCATTCCCAGCGTGAGCTCAAAGCTTTCTGTGAGTTGAATTATTATTTGATTCATTTTCAGCTTCAAGAACTAGTGATCATTGTGTCATTTTTATTTGCAGACAGGAGAAACAGAAAACAGGAAGACGTCTGTGTTTTCTCCGAAGAACTGGCACATTCAACAGCAGAAGGTAACATTTGGTTACTTGACAAAAATAAAAATCTAAATTTGAGCTTCAAACTAAATGTACAATATTTAATACAATTTAAGTATTCAAAGTGTTGAGTTAAAGTTCTTCTAGGAAGAGAGCCAGAAATTATACTATGCTTTGTTTGTATATCTGATTGTTTACGTCAGTAGTGTAAATGACTAAAGTTTGAGGTGTTACTTTCAGTTAGTATTTATTTTGCCTCAAAATTAGCATTAGGGTTAGCATCAAGCTAACACTCACCTTCATAAACACAGAATTGTCCTCCAGTAAAATATCCTCCTCGTTTGTAAAGTCTTGAACATGTTGTCAGTGACATCCAGCTGCAGCTCACTGTTCACTGCTGGATCTGTCAGGATTGAGGGACTTTAGAGCACAAACGTGGGCTCTTTTTGAAGACAGTAGGTCAGGAGCTGTGAGGACCTTGTTGACATGTTTGTGCTGTTAGCTCCTCAGACTGACCACACCTCCTCAGACTGACCACGCCTTCACCGACTAACCACACCTCCACAGACTAACCACACCTCCACAGACTAACCACGCCTCCTCAGACTGACCACACCTCCTCAGACTGACCACACCTCAGTCTGACCATGCCTCCTCAGACTGACCACACCTCCTCAGACTGACCGTGCCTCCTCCTCCGCAAACTAACCACGCCTCCTTCACCTGGTGATCTCTGGAGAAGAGTGTCTGGTGTGTGAGAGGAGGAAGGCTCCTTCATCTCTGTTGATGGTGTCTGTGCTTCACTTCCTGATCTTCTTGATCCACCGTTTGACTTTGTGCTTCTCTGATCCAACGACTTGTTTGCACTGATCCTTTTTTTGTTTTTTTTGTCATGATGTGTCTCCCCCCAAATCTTCTTCTCACTTTTTTGTGTTTATATGATTTTTCACATGATTTCCATTTAATTGTATTAATATACAATAAAAGTAAAATAAAAAAATATCAGCTGTAGTTAAATTATAACAAAAACTTTACCAATTGTTAGAAAATCCCATAGATAGAAGTCTACAAGAACAAAAATATATACACAATGTATGAAATTCATGTCAACAAGGTCCTCACAGCTCCTGACCTACTGTCTTTAAAAAGAACCCACGTTTGTGGATACATCAAAGACCATTACCTCTGTTGAAGTTCACAATATCTCTTTTTTACAGGACATTAGAAGAGCAAGAGTCATCTGTGACTGGAGCCATGTCTTCAGAACTTTGGGCCTGTGGTGGAACACAACAGAACATATTTACTCATGTATATAGAACTGATTGAAGGTGGCCTTCCACTTTTATATATATAAAAAGATGTTGTTGTTTTTTTGTTTGTTTTTTTATAAAATAGAAACAAAAGTCTCTGCATGTCTGCTTCAGTATACTGTACATAAGTTGTTGTGAAATAAAGGCTCTTGAATATCCAGACACTGTGCTGATATTTGGTTTATGCAGAGCAGCTTCTCTAGAATAGAATGAACCAGAGTACCAGTGTTCTGGATGTTTGAGGATATAACACCTTTTTCTGTCATGCGTGTGATGCGCCTTTGTAAGAAAATACAAGAATAATTTAAAAATCATTTTGGGTGTAACTCTTTTAGTTGTAGATATTTTCACATGTGCTGATCTTTTTTAAAGTAAATGTAAAGCCCGCTTTCTATTTGAAAATGGATAAAAGTCTGGACACTATCAAGTCACTGATTGGTTGAAAGTCGACACCAAACTCTTAAGTTGCTGTTAAAAGATAAAAACCAATGCACTGGGAGTCCCAGTTTAGTCCAGTTTGAGTCCCAACGGAGAAACCGGCCCGCTCCTCCAAGAGACAGGAGGAAGAAGTGGACTCAGCTCCACGAGCAGCACCATCTAAGCCTCCGAGATGAAGGACCAAGGAAGGAGGAGAGAGAGTGACAGGGAGCACCCTCAGCAGCTCTCATGCTCATCAGCAACGGGAACAAAGACACCCAGAAGGACAAGACCCAAGGAGCTGACTTTACTCTCTCCTCCAAGACCTGCGCCCATCTTTTCACCTGATTTGAATGCACACATGCATTTTCAAGAAAACAACAACAACCTCTGGCCTTTAATCTGTGACCAGACGCTTACATTTACCACATAATCATGTCATTTTAGTCAAGAATTATTAAATGTCTCTGACTCAAGTTACTCAGTTACTTTTTAAGAAACATGTTTCAGTTTTTACAATAAATTTAAACACAAACTTAATTTTGGAATTTTTGGATAACAAATTTAGAGAACATGGGCCTAAACAAAGGAACAGTCTCTGGACAATAAAAAATAATGATTGCTTCAGATGAAACTTTCTTCTTATCTTTTTATTTAGTTTAAGGGTGTGCACATTTGACATTGTATACATTGTATTTAATATTATGTGCATTATGTGGAGATTGTGTATGTGCGCTTTCCCTTTTTTTTTTTTTTTTTTTAGGCACACCAACAATAATAAACATAACAAACACATCAAAAACACAAAAACATCCAAAACATGAAAGCTGAAGTACCCAGTTTTTTTTGTGACAAATAGGTACAGCTTTTGTTCCCATCCATAGATTATCACGAGGGCAGGAAGCAGTGCTCCGATCGGACAGACAAGTTTCACTTGGCTCATAGTTCCACAGATCCAAAGCCACAAGAGTGCCTCAAAACAAAAACATACGTATTGAAACAACTTTGGTACAAGTTTAACAGAGTTTAACATGTATTTCTCAGGTAAAATCAGGTACTGCAGCTTTAACATAAAATTTAGAGGATAACAATGGGGTAGTTGGGGGTTAGAAAGATTGGGTTCAGACAAACTGAAACAAGACATTAAAAGTATTAACTTTTGTTTACATTCAAAAAACCTTTCATTAACTTATTGGCATAATCCTCCTCAATGTATTCCAAGAAAGGTCCCCAGACACAAAAAAATCCTTTACATTACCCTTTAACAGATACATAAGTCTTTCCAATGGGAATAATTGTGGTACATTTGTCAGCCAGTCAGCAATGTTTTTTGTTGTTTTTAAGATTTGGTGAGACATTGTGTAGGGCTAATATACACTGAAGAGGATTAAGCTCGATAGGATGTTTTAGGACATTGCCATATCAAGTGTACGTAGGTGCCCGCCTCTTTCTGACACTTAGAGCATAATCCAGAACACTCTTTATCATATTTGCTCCTTATACATGGAGTTGTTTGCAGCTCATGTAATATTTTAAATTGTATTTTATGGGTTATGTAGGTTTTGCATATGTCTCTGCAATTCAACAGAACTGTGTTCCACTGCTGATCTGTGATAACCATGTTTAGATCTTGTTCCCACGATAGTTTACTGCTTTCAGTATTAGTTTTACTCAAGTTGATTAATTAATGGTTTGACGAATCTTTTTATTTTTCAACTGACTAATTTGGAATATATTTTGGAATAAATATTTTCTAATTCATGCGGTTGTTGATTTGCTTTGTATTCAGGTATTGAGTCCAAAAAACTTTGAATTTGAAGATATCTAAAAAAGTGTGTTCTGGGCAGGCCGTACTGCTCTTGAAGTTGCAGAAATGACTTCACAGAACCACCTTCATACAAGTTGAAAATGGTCTTGATGCCCAGTGCTTCCCATTCTTTGAAACCTAAATCAGAGCAGGGATAAAGTTGGGATTATTTAAAATTGGCGCAAAATATGAATATTTCTGATTATAAGAAAAGGCTTTCTTTATGGTGTTCCAGGAATTAATTAGGTTAATGACAATAAAATTGTCTTTAATGCCAGGTATATGTTTAACACTTTCAAAGAATGGTACGCCAGATAATATTGATGGATCGTATCCTAAGGAGTCTAGTTCGAGATATGTTGAATTTGGGTCTTGTGTTACCCATTCTGAAATATTTTTCAGTTGTATAGCCCAATGATAATACTGGAGATTTGGTAATGAAAGTCCACCTTTCGGGACAGGCAGCTGTCATTTTTCTTTTTTTTTTTTTTATAGGACTCTGGGAAGGATATTCATTTTTATGACTGATATTCGACCTAATAAGAAAATTGGTAGGGTCTTCCATCTATTTAAATCTAATTTAATTTGTTTAATCACTGGTTTGGTCAGTTTGACCAAATCCTCCAGTTGGTTGGGAACTTGAATTCCGAGATATTTAAAGCTACTGTGTGAAATATGAAAGTCTGATATCAATTTGCTACTCTGATTTCTACTTCCACACAAAGGCATAACAGTAGATTTACCTATATTAAGTTTGTAACCTGAATAACAACCACATTCTTTGATTGTGCTTAAAACAGCTGGGATTGATTCCTTACAGTTAGTGACATATAATAAAATGTCATCTGCATAAAACGAGATGGTATTCTCTTTTGTCCCTGAAGTGATACCTTTAATACTTGGGTGTGTTCTGAGCCTCTGCTAAAGGTTCGATTGACAGAGAAAATAAAAATGCAGATAAGGGACAACCTTGTTTAGTGCCCCTTTCTAGTGTGAAGACTGAAGATAGAATACCATTACACAGAATTCTGTCTTGGGGACTAATATATAGGAGTTTGATCCAATTAATAAAATTCTCTCCCAAAGAAAAACATTCCAAAACCTTGAACATATAGCACCATTCCACGCGATCAAACGCCTTTTCAGCGTCCAGGGAGATCACCATAGAATCTATATCTTTATACTTTGCATAAACGTCGTATATTAGAATGAGGATATCTTCCTTGAACAAAGCCTGTTTGGTCTGGCTTGATGATTGTTGGCAGAATGGGCTCTAATCTTTTTCCTTTTTTATTTTCAATACATTGTAGACTAATAGGCCTGTATTTGTTTATTTTTTTGTTTATTTAAATGGATCCCAGTAGCTGAAAGCGAAGCAATCAGCTAGTCTTCCTGGGTCCATTGCAATCATGTCAAAACATACAACCAACACAATAATAAATTATCATTACAATATTAAAATTTCCTTACAATGCATAAAAGTTCATTACACAAATTAGAGATAATTTTGCATTAATGCAACAGCAGGAGCAATAAAGCCATAGGTTTTCAGTTTTTCTAATAAAATGGGATGATCTATTACATCAAAAGCAGCACTAAAGTCCAACATCACTACACCAACTCATTCAGAATGGTCCATACTTCTGAGCCATCCATCTGTCATTTGCATAAGAGCTGTACATGTAGAGTGTGCCTCCTGTAAGCGCTCAAACATTGTCATCAAATCATTCCATTGAAAATATCTATAGATTTGTTCATGGATGATTTTTTCCATAATCTTACTAAGTGCAGGAAGGAGGCTTATAGGTCTGCAATTTTGGCCATTGAAAGGTCATTTCTGGTCTTTAATTAATGGAATGATTTTGCCTTCTTTCCACCGAGTGGGAAAAACACCTGTCAGAAGACACCGATTAAAAATATGACACAAAGGAGCCGCAATATATTCAGCTGTTTTGTTTAGAACTATGTTGTCCAAGTTATCTGCTCCAGAACTACCATCTGTAGAAGAGACTGGAGCAGTGTCATCACTTCTGCTGTTTGCACACAGTCAAAGCCAAACTTACAAGTTTTATCATTCATGATTACATCTTTGATCAGTGCATTGCAATTAAAATTGATTGTGCCCAAACCCTTTCTTAAAACACTAACTTTATTTAAAAAATAGTTATTGAAGTAATCTGTAATCTCTTTAGGGTTTGTCATAAAAGCATTATCATACTCAACAAATAAAGGGGATGCATTTCGATTTCTACCCATAATTTCATTTAGTATGTTCCAGAGCTTTTTACCATCATGTTTAACATTGTCAGTTTTGTCTCTGTAATATTCTTTTTTCTTTCTCTTATTCATTTTGGTGGCTTGGTTCCTTGCAATATGCAATATTTTAATTTATCCTCCAGTAATCTGGATTTTACAAACACTTCCTTAGATTAATCCCTCTGTTTCATCATATTCTTCAATGTTGAGTCAATCCACTTAGCTGTGGTTCTTTTTATTATCTTTTTCATTGGTGCATGTTCATCAACAATGCTTAAAAGTAAACTCATAAAGGCCTCTAAGGAGTCCTCTGCTCCGTGACAATTATACACAGCATTCCAATCAACCTTACTTACTTCTCTCACAATATTATCGATTTCAGGTGCTTTGTAAATCCTTTTATATTCAAGACTAGCTTTAGCTTTAGGGACTTTAACTTTCTTTGTGACTGCTATAAGGTTATGGTCACTGAACCCTACTGGTATTGACTTAACTTCTTTACACAGATCTGGTACATTAGTACAAATGTGGTCAATACATGTAGCAGTTGCACAGCCTAGCTTGTTTGTAAAAATTCTTGTTGGCAATTCAACAACCTGATGCAGATTGCAAACACTTGTGTAGGAAAGAAGGCTCTTTTTCTTTGTGCAACTGTCGTCCTTCCAATCAATATTCATATCACCAAGCAAAAATAGTTCACAATTAGCATCTGAAGCTTCATCCAGAAGTTAACCTCAACGTGTCAGATAGTCAGTGTGTGCATCAGGAGGTCTATAACAACATCCCACCAGCATAGGTCTTATGTGGGGTACATGAACTTCTATCCAGATCGCTTCGATATCGTTGCACATAAGATTTTGTTTTAATTTACAGGGAATGTTACTTTTTACAAAGATAGCCACTCCCCCGCCAAATTTATTTCTGTCCTTTCTGAACACATTAAAACCTTTGATTGTTAATTCGGAATCTTGAGAAGAATCATCAAGATGTGTTTCAGAGACAGCTAATATGTTGACTGAATACTTATATACTAAATCCTTCAGGTCATGTAATTTATTTTTTATACTACAAATATTTAGATGTGCCAAAACCAAACCTTTTGTAGTTTTAGATTTACACATTAGTGCAAAATCAGCAACATTATCAAAAAGATACACAATGTATGATGAGGGTTCCTCTGGGTTTTTTCCAGATTTATGTATTAAAGTGATAGCAGCTGTTCATGTAGTAATGTAAAACACTTTGAGTGCCTCGAAGTTGGAAAAAGTGCTATATAAATATGTGACCATTTACCATTTAGTTTCAGGAAGTTTCTTATTCTTTAGTGTAAAGTTATACATTTTATATAAGAGTGGTGAAAGAACCTTTTTGAAAACTTTATAAAACTCTGGTGGGTAGCCATCGGGTCCAGCCGCTTTTCCAGAGGGCATATCATCGATGGCTTCTTCAATTTCTATAATAGTGATTTTAGTAATAATAGTGAGTTTATTTAAGGCATATTGTTGATTTTCATTTATTTGTGGCAACTTTAGCCTTTTTAGGAAGCTAACAATTCCAGTGTTATTTGCATCAACTTCTGATGTACAGTGATCCCTCGCTATATCGCGTTTCATCTTTCACGGCTTCGCTTCTTCACTGATTTTTTTTACAGTGCGGATATTTTTACAGTGCAACCACTGAAGTTCAGCGCACGGCACAAGAACGGGACCCTTTGAAGAGTCGTTCAATGCAGTTCTCAAATATAATCGAAGGAGGCATATCCGTTTATAAAAATCTTCTTGCTCAGAAAAAGAAAGAGCGCCAACAACTACCCATAACAATGTTCTTCTCTTGGAAAAAGACTCGTGCGCCTTCAGTAGAAACAGACGCTACGGCGTCAGGACGAAGAGGCACAGACTGTGAAATACGACTGTGACAATGTTTCCAACCTTGTATTACTATATTAAAATTATTGTTTTAAACAAAATTTGGGCTTTAAAACAGGTTTTGATTTTAGGTTTCATTCCATAGTTCAGTATTGCATTGTAAAATAATAAAAAATAAAGCTGACTACTTCACGGATTTCACTTTTCGCGTGTTATTTGTGGAACGTAACTCCCGCGATAAACGAGGGATCACTGTATACAGGGATTTATAAAATGTTAAAGATAAACCACTGATCTCCTTTGACGTGAAAAGGCGTCTACCTGATGGTTCTGTAAGACAGGTAATATAGTTGCTATCTCTCCGATTATGAAGCTTGGAGAGGAATTTCCCTTATTTATTAGTTAGTTATTAGTATATGTTCATAAATTTGTTGTTTAGATGAAACTTTAAACACGCAAATCATTTACATTACAATGGAAACAAATCTGGAGAGATGCAACAAAAACATCAAAATATGTTAGTGATCCATCTTCAAACTGCACAGAACATTCTGTAAAAATAGATCCTTTGCTGGGTGACTGTGGACAAAGGGGAACATTACTCCACATGTTTGAGATTGAGAGATTGAGATTGAGAGATCCTTTAATTGTCCCACAATGGGGAAATTCCAGAAGAAGCAGCCGTTTCCAGCGCCTACAAAACTCTCAGAAAAGAAAAACAAGAACAGTATAGCAAGCAAACATTAATACACAGTATACAACAGATATTGTGAATACGGTACACGTGGTCACGTGATGGAATTTTTTCAGTGGATATAGGACAGGGTCACAAACAAGAAGATAGAGGGGAGAGCGCGGGCGGTGTGTGCAAATGTTATCTCATGTTTATGTTGCAAAGTCGGTCTGACTCGGGTTCTTCCAGCCACCTGCATTTTCAAGGTCCAGGATAAGGGGAAAACCAAGGGAGGGAGGGCAGAAAATACATTTTAATACATTTGTTGATCAGGAATTTATACAGATCAATAAACCAATCATTTCTGGTCTTTTCGAGTAGCGATTCGTTGTTTCATTAAGTTACTCCGTCTTTAACCGTCTCTCTCTAATTGTCCAACGGCTTTCAGCACCTCCGTGGTCCGAGACAAGATGTTACGATTCAGATCCAGGAGCTGTGCCAGTCCGTGATCCAGTCTTTGCTCAAGTCTTAACACCCTTTCACTCAGTTCCACAAACTTAGTTTTGTTGTTGTCAGACAGGTTTTGGACGAATTCTCCTGTCTGATAAATATTCCGATAGACAAAGGCGATTCCAAGCCCCAATAGTAGAAAGCCCGCTATCATAAATCCAAATATAAATAGATCTTCTACATCTTCGACCTGCAAGGGCTCGATGCATAGGATCTGCCAGGTGTTGTACCAATTATCCCGTACGAATCCAGCCATGTCTGTTCCGTCGGGGCACCGTGCCTCGCCTGGAGAGGCTTTGCGTTGGGAGAAAATCTTATCCAATGCGCTCAGAGACCAGTCGATCACATTCATTTTCAGAGGTCAGTTGGCGGGTAGATAATCCGAGTTGAAAAAGGTAAAAAGAGTACAAAAATTTGACTAGACAAAGCAAGTAGCAAAAAACAGAGCAGGGGCAGAGCAGGAGCAGAGAGAAGACACGTCCGCACTCGAGGAGGAGGAGGAGAGAAGAGTTTTGGCCCAGAGATCCAAAAAGCCTCTCCTGGTTACAGGATATGGGATACTTTCTCTATGGAAGAGATAAGGACTGCACAATTTATTGAAATTGCAATTTGAATTGATGCAATTAGAAAATCACAAAAGCAGCGATTTTTTAAATTGCAATAATTTCCTCCTCAAACAACAAAATATACAATTTTATTCTGCATAAAAACTAGATTTGCTAAAACAATGTCAGAAATGAGTGACAAAAATGCAACTAAAAGCAACAAATACATGACTAAAATCAACAAAAATGCGACTAAAGCGACCAAAACACAATTAAAATGCAACCAATATGTGACTAAAAGTGACAAAAACGTGACTTAGAGAAGAAGTGTCGAATCACTACAAAAGCATGACTAAAAGAGACACAAACGCATACACAAAGTATAACTGATAAAAACTGCATTAAAAGTCATGACAATAATGACAAAATGACAATAAAATTGACAGGTGATTCTTTTTATTAGTTTGTCAGTTCATATTTCAGTCTTTTTGTCAATTCTCCTGGTTGTGTTTAAAATGTGAACTTTGAACAGAATCCCATTATAGTGTTCTCGTCAAGGTGCAACAGCCCGTAGACCAAACACCACGCTAAACTCCATTCAAGACAAAGAGACGAGTCGACATTGTATTTCACAGATTTACTGTTACTATATCAAAAACACAGAAAAACAAAGAAAATTCAGAATACATGAACTGCTGAATGGTTGATTTTAACAATGTGACAAAGCATTATCAGTATGCAGCTTCCTTAACAAAGACCAATTTAGCATTTACTTTTTATCCAAAATTAACATTAACATCAACATTCTTATGAAATAACACAGATATAAAAACATGAACTTCCAAATTATACATTTCAGTAACTTACGACATTGATTTATCAGTCCTTGGATGTGACTGGATCTTAAAGCTGCAGGCCATGTGGATTCCCTGCCTTTCCTGGCACTACAGAACAGGAAGTGATGCGCCTGAGTTTGAACTTACTTTATCGACAAACCAAAACAGCACAAAAATAGTGAATTCTAAACAATACTCCCATCATTAAAACCAAATTAGAAATGCAAAGGCCTTTTCATGAGCTTCAATACTGTTGTGCAGATGTTTAAAGCACACAGAACCCTCAGAGATTCTTAGGTCTCCACAGTTTGCTTTAGAGTCCATAAACTGTTACCAAACTGGTCCGTATTGATTCATAATTAGGGATGTCAAAGTGTTCAGTTTGGCTGTTGTGTTTTTAGAGGAAACGTCCCCCTTTAGCGATTGGTCACAATTGTTGTCACGTTGACCAGGCAGCAGTGAAGTCCATCTGCTTTGTCTCACAGTCTGATGGAGGAATATTCTCACAAGCTTTTTGAGGTGGAGTCTTCTGAATGAAACAGTAATGTTATACTATCCAGAAGAGAAAAGGGAAAAAGGAAATGTGGCCTGACTGTCACTGTAGTTATGTACTACTACTACTTATTATTATTATTATATATTTTTGTCAAGGTTAATGTATGTTTTATTGTCCTGTCAATAAAACACACAAATACTATTAACAATAAAAACTGTAGTTATGAATGGTTAGACAAATGTTTTATTCACTTTGTTGTGTAAAATTGAAGAATTCTTTTGGCTATTTCTTATTATTTATCTTCAGCCAAATCCAGCGTGTTCGTTTACTGTAAGAGTGGAGCGTTTAGCAGTCAACAATTACTACACTATATAACTAATAACACATACCAGTATAATGATGGCCAGGATTCGACGAGTTACAATCAAAAGATTTATTTCCCTAATACAAAATCATCTATACAGAGCTCCGGACGTTCTGAGCCCTAACAATGGTTATTCTCGCCTCTATCTCCCCAGAATGTAACCACTGGCTCAGTCCATCCGTATTTAACACATCGCACATGAATAATACATAAATATGCAAGAAGAGGCGATGTCATCCTTCCTGAAGTCTTCTGATGGGGGGTTTAACGTAAAGTTCTCCTTATATGGTGTGTGCGCAGGGAGAGGCCGTTTTGTTTATCTTACACATTCCTGAGATTTAGGCTTTGCATCTGCTTTGCCACAAAATGAAGACTTCACAACTAGTTTAGATGTTACCTGAAACTCAATAACTGACATGTACAACAAACAAAACCTCTGCAATTCAT
>CM033634.1:31681703-31726286 GCA_019453435.1 Rhinogobius similis
CACAGCACTTTGTGAGCAAAGTGAGACACCTCCGAATGGACCCAGATGACGTTATGGTCTCGTATGATGTGGTGTTCCCCCTTTCACTTGTATTCCAACCTCGGAGGCAGTGGCAGCAGTGAGGATGCGACTACAGGAGAACTCTATCCTACCGGAATAGACCAAACTCACACCTGAACACATCTGCCAATTATTGGATCTGCCTTAACACAACTCACTTCCAATTCAGGGGACACTTTTACAGACAGATCCACAGCTGTGCTATGGGCTCTCCGGTCTCCCCGATCGTAACTAACCTTTAAATGGAACACTTTGAGAGGAAGGCTCTGACCTCCTTCCTGGGCACACCTCCTAGCCTCTGGCTGCATTACGTGGATGATACCTTTGTGATAATCAAGAAACAAGAGCTGGAAACGTTCTCTGAGCATATCAGTGGGTTGGATGTATACATCAAGTTCACCCGAGAAGATGCTACGGACAACCGGTTGGCGTTTCTTGATTGCTCCACAATCAGAGAGGAGGAAGGCAGCCTTCAGACAGAACTGTACAGGAAACCCACCCACACAGATCAGGACTTATTGTTCGGGTCTAACCACCCACTGCAGCACAAGTTGGGAGTGATCAGGACACTACAACACAGAGCCCATGAAGTACCCACCAGCTCAGAGGGGAGAAAGAAGGAGGAAGAACACGTCCAACGCGCCCTCTCAGGGTGTGGTTATCCCAACTGGGCCTTTAACAAAGTCAGAAGAGCCAAGAAACAGGACAAAAAGGATAAAGATCCTAGCAGGAGGGGGGTCTCTATCCCTTATGTCTCGGGCCTGTCTGAGAAGTTTCAAAGGATTTTTAGACAACACGACATCCCTGTTTATTTCAAACCTGGCAACACACTTAAACAGAAACTGGTCCACCCGAAAGACAAGAGGCCGACAGAGAAACAGAGCAATGTAGTTTATTTGATAGAGTGCAGTGAGGACAGTTGTAAAGAACGTTACATAGGAGAGACCAAACAGCCACTGCACAAAAGGCTGTACCAACACAGAAGATCTACCTCTCACGGGACCGCAGTGCAGTCCATCTGCACCTAAAATCTACAAACCACAAGTTTGAGGACAGTGAGGTGAAGATATTGAGCAGAGAGAAGAACTGGTTTGAAAGAGGAGTTAAGGAGGCTATTTTTGTAAAAAGAGAAAATCCGTCTCTAAACAGGAATGGGGTTTAAGATTTAATTTGGCTAAGATTTATGACAGCCTCCTAACACCTTGGTCCAAATCAATAGGCCAGTCAAATGCTAATGAGGTCATCAGCAGTGATGAGGAGCAACAGCCATCAATAGAAAAATAGATATAAGACAATAATAGATCTTAGCCACAGGTGAAACTGGGCAGGGCCAACTATTAAACTAACAAAGGCAGGCCAATTATCAAATTTCAGGTGACACTAGACAAACAATTTTCCAAACAAAGACAGGCGTTCAGTGACTCCTCCCTGGGGGCAGGACTCTACTTAGAGGAGCATATAAGCCACAGTTCCCATACCAGCTCTCTGATTGACAATGACTTTGGGATAAAAAGTCAAACGCCTCGATCTTCAAACAGCTTCCGGATGACAACCCCTGAAACCCTTTCTACGATGAACCACACCTGGACAAATGAGGGTTTACATCGACGCCTCCTAATTAAGCTCCTGTTCCCATGAGAAGAAAACTTAAACCACACCATTTCAAGGTAAGGAAACGTTAAAAGTTTGTTTTAAATTAAAGCTATAAACATAATTACATCATTAAAGCATTTTACAATGTGGAGCAACATGTTTAATATAAAAGGAAGATAAAATGCTCTGGCAAATGTGGATCTACAGGCCTTCATCCAAATCCATCAGCACATTGTGCTAGCAAGTAGCAAGTAGCAATTACTACGATAGCTTATTGAAAACATGCAAGCTACTAAGCCAGCTATAAGTCTTTGTCTTTAAACCTTACATTTGCCTGAGATGTTTTTGGGTTGGGACTTTTCTATAAATAATTCAATTTGGAATGTGAAAAATAAATACATATGCACTTGCACATGTGGATGTACATGCCATGATTCAAATTAACAAACAATTTGCAATTGCTAAGTTAGCTGTTTTACCATTACTACTTATCTTGAACAATGCTTTTTGCATTTTTTTAAAGGGTGTGATCATTTGGAGCATTTTGTACAAATAGAGAAATTTGAAGGAAAATAATAAATATTATTGCAAATATGTATATACATGCATTGATCACAAATAACAACCACATTGCATCTGCTAATTAGCTATTAACAATCACTAAGCTATTTTTGTTTTTTAAACATGTGTTCTCTACAGTTCTCTGGGAAGACTTGTAAATGACAATCAGACAAAATCAATCATGTGAAGACTCCACATCTTTGCCACATCTTTGTTTCTTTGCCCTGAAAGACAATACTTTGGATGAAGAAATGACACATAACTACAGGGATGCTGAGGCCATGGCGTAAGGAGGTAGGTATTAACCTTATTCCACGCCCACTAAAAAATATACTATGCTTGGTTGCTGGTTGGAAGTTACAAATCACTGTGGTGAGCCCGGTTAGAACTCAAATGAAGAGTCGATGTTTAATGGAGGGGGCGATTTATTGATGGGTTCTTTACAGCTTGATGCAAGAAGGTAGGTAGACATGGGTGGGTGTGTGGTCCTAAACAGAATAATAACAAAGATGAATATACATGTACCAACACTATAATAATACCCACTGCATAAATAACGAGGGTAAGCTATAATCTAAGGGCGTATACATGTGCGACATTAGCGTCTCCTATCGACGGAGCGTACACGTGACGAACGCATGCATCAATTAAGATGGTACAAATGGTAAAACACACCAAACTGAACACTTACACGTATTAAAACACTACTCTACTTACTTATATCACGCACACTTCAAACAGGGTAGCCGCACAAACTGTAAACATGAACTTTCAACTTAAACTCAACGACGACTCTGATGTAGCCTTTCTCCCTTTTTCTTCTCTCTCTTTCTTCACGCACGAGGCTCAGCTCCCGGTGGTCTAGGCTCCGCCCCTTAAAGGGCCAGCACGACTGTCTCTTATGCAGCCTTTTTAACAGCCGCCCCCGGATTCACCTGTGAATCCGAACAACTGGAAAAGGCACAATAAAGAGTTAATCGTCCTTGGGAAGGGCAGGTAGATGGACGAGCCTCGCCACTGGTCGAACGTAGGTCCTTCCTCTCACTGTGACTTCTGCTGATCTGATCCGATCGTCTGGACCAGGAAAACTTGAGACACTTTGCCCACAGGCCACAATGCCCGCGGCAGCTGGTTATCCACAATCATAACCACGTCTCCGACTTGTAGGTTGGCTGCGTCAGTCCGCCACTTCTGACGAGCTTGGAGTCCTGGCAGGTAGTGTCTCAGGAAATGATGCCAGAAATGGTCAGCCAGGATTTGGCTGTGCTCTCCATCTCCTCCGCCCGAGAATCTCTGGGCCTTCATAGACGACTTGAGGCAGTGAGGCGTCCCGCCGCCCCATGAGGAGACAGTTGGGGGTCACTGGGTCAGGGTCTGCTACTTCTGATGAGGTGTAGCCAAGGGGCTTTGAATTGAGCATCCCCTCAACTTCGACCAACACTGTGCGTAGCACTTCCTCCGTGACTGATTGAGCTCCAATGGTGACTTGGAGAGCAGTTTTGAGGGAACGGATCTCACGCTCCCAGCACCCACCGAAATGAGGCGATCCAGGTGGGTTGAAAGCGAACTTGATCTGCTGGCAAGCTAGCTGTTCCTTTATTTCAGGGTGTAAAGCTTGAAATGCATCCTGAAGCTCACGCTCTCCCCACGGAAGTTTGTTCCCTGGTCACAGAGTATCTCCCTTTGGCTTTCCACGCCTGGCTACTTAAGCGCCTCAAGGCCATGAGGAATGAGTCTGTATCCATACTGGGGATCAGATCCAAGTGAACAGCTCTGGTGGTTAAACACTTAAACAGTATTCCCCACCTCTTCTCATTCCTGCGTCCTATTTTGATGGTGTAGGGCCCGAAACAATCCACGCCAGTGGAGTAGAACGCCGGCTTGAAGAGGCGAAGTCTGGCTGGAGGGAGATCAGCCATTCTGGGTGGATGTGGGTGACCCTTCCACTTCTTGCAATCTGTGCAGTTTCTTCTGGTGGCGACGCACAGCTTCACGCCCTCGTAACACCCAGTACCTTCTTCTGATTTCAGAAAACACCCTCTCTGGCCCTGGATGCTGGAGCTTCCCATCATAATCATGGATGATGAGTCTTGTTAGTGGGTGTTGGGGGTCCAAAACAATTGGGTGCACTTCATCGATTGCACAGGTCAGGATTATGGCGGCTAAGGCGACTCTCCAACTCTGATGAGCCCTGTAGCCTTGTCAAATTCTGGTGCGAGTGGAAGAATACGACTGACTTGGATAACGATTTATCGTTTCAATTGAGTCATTTCCTCTGGGAATGACTCTCTCTGGGCTTGTCGCAGAGCCTCAAGTTCAGCCGCTGCATAGGAATCAGCATTCAGAGGAGCACCGGAATTAGCCGCCTGTAGCTGACGCGCAGTGGCCTCCAGGTAGCTGTCCAGGGTCTGGTGCTGAAGTGGATCTGGAACACTAGAGGTGGACATGGTTAAGACAACATATCGTTTCAGCTCACCTTCAAGTTCACTCTGTGGCGGAGGCAGTGAGTCAGGCCATTCACTTGGGGCTAGTTTCAGGAATGAAGGCCCATCTGTCCATCTGTTGCCTCTGCTGATGTCTTGGAGTGTAAGGCCACGAGTGATGTCATCTGCTGGGTTGTTCTTCGAGGGCACATACCTCCATGTGGCTGCTTCAGTTAGTTCTTGTATTTCTGCCACACGAGTGCCCACGAAGACCTTATAGCGACAGGAATCTGAGCACAACCAGGTTAGGACTGTGGCTGAGTCAGACCATAAGGAGCAGCTACGAATGGGAAGGGTTAACTCTGTGCTGATTACTTTATAGAGCTGGGCACCTGACAGAGCAGCACACAATTCTAAGCGGGGAATAGATTGCTGCTTCTTGGGGGCCACACGAGCGGGCTGCAAGAAAGGCAACCTCAACACTTCCTTCTGGATTTTCAGTCCTCAGATAAGCCACTGATCCGTACGCCTGTTCTGAGGCGTCGCAGAACACATGGATGTCCCGCAGGCTGTTGGTCTGGTCCATGCAGGGAGTGGTGTAACACCTTGGCAGGGTTATCTCCGATAGATGTACAAGTTCTGCTTCCCACACATGCCACTTATCCAAGAGCTCCTCTGGAAGCTGTGGATCATCCCAATCCCTCTTCTTCTCCCACAGCTGGCGCACAATGACTTTGGCTCGGGTTGTAAATGGCACTATGAAACCGAGAGGGTCATACTGGCTGGCCAAAACTCTATAGATGTTCCTCATAGTGGCCACAGAGCAGTCGATGTGCCTGTGTTTGTAAATGAGAGTGTCAGACCGACAGTTCCAGTGCAGTCCTAAGGCTGGCTCTTGGAGGTCCGACTGACCTTGACTGAGCCACAACTCACAGCTGGATGATCTTAGCTCTGGAGGGAGATGGTTGACAACACTTGGATCATTACTGGCCCACTGCCTCAGCTCAAATCCTCCTTCAGCCAGGAGATGGCGCAACTTCTCCACTAGAGTCTTGGCTGCATCTGGAGATGTGAGACTCTGTAAACAATTGTCCACATAGAAGGACTTGTTGATGGCAACACGGACATCTTCTTCTGGCTGGCTGTGGTCACTGACGTGTTTTTGCAGCGCAAATGTTGCACAGCAAGGGCTGCAAGTCGTTCCAAAAGGGAGTACCTGCCACTCATAAACATCAGGTGGACTGTCCCGCTTCATGTCTCTCCACAAGAACCGCAGCAGCGGACTGTCTGCAGGCAGGAGCCTCACCTGGTGGAATATGCCGCGGATATCGCTGCTGAATGCAATGGCATGCTCCCTGAACCGTAGCAGGACAGCTAACAAGGCAGGGCCGAGATTGGGACCTGGTAATAGGAGCTGGTTAAGGTTGTGGCCCTGGTACTGGTATGAGCAGTTGTACACCACACGGTTCTTCCCGTTATGTTGGACCATATGGTGGGGTATATACCAAGCCTCTGTGCTGCTCTCCACTTGATAAGGAGCCAGCTTTACTGCATAACCGGCCTCCACCAGCTTTTCAATCTCTGCCTGATAGGCAGCAGCTTGTTCTGGAGCTTTAGCTAAACGTTTCTCTGTGCCTCTCAGGTGTGGCAGCACTGCTTCTGGACTGGCCTTCAGGAATGGCATGTCCTTAACACGCAGAAGGGGGGTGGCATACCGTTCTGTGCCATTGACATTAACTCTCACTGTCTGTTGTTGCAGAAGCTTCACTGCCTCTTGATCTTGTCTTGACCTGATTGCTATCTTCTCACTGCGGTAGGGAAGCACATCCATCTGCCATAACTTCTCCACAGAAGAGAACAGCTCTGAGGGTGGAGGTGAGGATGTAAAAAGGCAGTGACTGACATCGGGATTGGCTTTGATGGCTTGAGCTGGTCCCTGTAGTGTCCATCCCAGGAGTGTCTTCACGGCTGCTGGTCCACCCGGTGGTCCTAATCTGACTGGCTCTACAGGTGTTATGAGGTGCGTGTAGTCTGCACCAATCAGCAGCATAGGACGGACTCTATTCAAAGGCTGGAGAGGCAAACCTGATAGATGCTTGTACTTTGCTGGAGAGTAGCAACAGGGTGGGAGTGCTCTGCTAAACTGAGCTGTTCGGCTGTGAATGCATTCTGAATTCTGTATATTTTGTCTGGGTTGGCAACTGGAGAAATAGAAAAGGTCACAGCCGCCCCATGGATCTTCTCCACCTCTTGTGTGACTGTGCGGAGAGCCAACACTTCTCTACTACCTCTGAGCCCCAACTCTTTAGCAGCGGATTGAAGAAGTATTGTCCGCTCTGATCCGTCGTCTAGGACAGCATATGTCTCCAGGCACTTGTCCCCGTTCCGTAAGAACACCTTACTGATCTTTAGTAACACTTTACAGCTGTACACTGGGCGGTCGACATACAGCACTTTATGTGTTGTGTTGACAAGACAGCTCTCTGCAGGTAGTGGAACTGGTGCTGGTTCTTCCACTTCTCCCCTCTCATTCACCTCGTGCAGCACTGACAGGTGTCTCTTACTACAAATCTTGCAAGGGGCTTTGAGCGTGCACTTTGCAGCCTGGTGATTACGGCCACAGCGCCAACACTTGTTATTCACTTTGATCCACGTCACTTTCTGTTCTTTACTTAGGTCCCTAAAGTTGGCACAGTTGTTTAAAAAATGCTTGTCATTGTCGCAATAGGGACAATAGGCTTTCATCTTCTCCCCTCTGTTAGGCTGATTGGATGAGTGGTTAGGCGCGGCTGACGCCATCTTTTGTCCTGAAGCTTTCTCTGTACCCAAGAAGATAGTAGCAGACTTAGTTGAAGGTTTAGGAGTGCGCTTGACGTCAAACCTCTTGTTAGACAACTCCTCTTTCCTTGGGGGCTTAATACTCTCTTCCTGCACTTCAAGCTCATATTCTAGCCAATCAGCAAAGTCCATGAGGGTGGGAATGGCGACTCTGAGGGGATGGATGAATCTCTTAAAGTTGGCAGTGAGGTCATGGGGGAGTTTACTCAATAGTCTTGACACATGTGAGCCACAAGTAAGCTCTACTTGGCCTCTCTGTCCCAGCTGCTGTAACATGCCAACTAGTGAGCGCACATTAAGGGCGAACAAACGAAAGCTCTTCACATCACCACTGCGGATGTTTGGACCATCCATTAGCTCAGCAATCCGCTGTACAGCAAGCTTATGTGGCTGCCCATACATCTTCGTAAGTGCCTGCATTGTGTCTGTGTAGGGTTGCCAGGAGTTGCAGTAGGAGTCTGCCACAAGAGAGGCTTCCTCACACTTAAGGTGATCTGTGAGGATTTGATACTTGTACCGTTCTGTAGCATCTTCTGGTAAGAGATTCTCCAAGGCAATTTTCATTCGTGCAAACTCTCTCGGATCTGGGGAAGTGAGGCTCGGGATTGTGGGCTTCGGTCCCCTGTATGTGAGTTCTCTCTGCTGCACGTTAGCATTGGGCATTTGGGAGAATGAAGAGTCTCCCATTAGAAATGAGGGTGCCTGATATCTCTGGCCGTACAGGTCTGCATGAGGAGCTCTCTGCTGGGGTGCAGCTGAATAGTAGGGGCTGTAAGGCAAGTCTCTGGGCACTCCGGAAACTCTAAGTCGAGAGAAGTCTTGAGCCATAGTATCCCCAGGGCTGGGAGTGGGGTAATAAGCCTGCTGGCAGGCTGAGAAAGCTACTGGAACTCTGAGTGGGAGTTGTGAGCGTCCATCATAGCCACCACTGTGGGAACTGAGAGGAAGAGGAGGCTGGGAAAGAGGCGGATTGACTACAAGTTGGGACTGGACTTGTAATGTAGCCATCAGACTCTGGAACTGCTTACGGAGCTCAGCATTCTCATGGCGCATCTCTGCGAGGGCAGCACTGAACTCTGGGCCTGGCGTGGTTTGCTGCCCCCTGGTGGCTTGTACTGAAGGCTGGCTGAGCTCTAGCTCCTCTGAATCGTCTAAGATTCTCATGTCAAAGTGCTGACTGGTAGGTGGTGAGGGGGATCTGGTTGGTGGACGCCTGACTCTGGATTCTGCATCTTTAACAGCAATTTGTCAATCCGGCTCGAAGGACCATTAAAAATATACTATGCTTGGTTGCTGGTTGGAAGTTACAAATCACTGTGGTGAGCCCGGTTAGAACTCAAATGAAGAGTCGATGTTTAATGGAGGGGGCGATTTATTGATGGGTTCTTTACAGCTTGATGCAAGAAGGTAGGTAGACATGGGTGGGTGTGTGGTCCTAAACAGAATAATAACAACAATGAATATACATGTACCAACACTATAATAATACCCACTGCATAAATAATCTAGGGTAAGCTATAATCTAAGGGCGATATACATGTGCGACATTAGCGCCTCCTATCGACGGAGCGCATAATGACGAACGCATGCATCAATTAAGATGGTACAAATGGTAAAACACACCAAACTGAACACTTACACGTATTAAAACACTACTCTACTTACTTATATCACGCACACTTCAAACAGGGTAGCCGCACAAACTGTAAACATGAACTTTCAACTTAAACTCAACGACGACTCTGATGTAGCCTTTCTCCTTTTTTCTTCTCTCTCTTTCTTCACGCACGAGGCTCAGCTCCCGGTGGTCTAGGCTCCGCCCCTTAAAGGGCCAGCACGACTGTCTCTTATGCAGCCTTTTTAACACCCACTTTTGCCTCTTTTTGCTCCGTAACAGCACATCCAGTTTATCAGGATCTCGGTGGTGGATGAGGGAAAAGTCTTACTGCTAAAACATTAAATAAAGTAGATTGATTTGTGTAAAATGTTCACAGCCACAATATGTCACATGCACCGATTTCCTGGGCCTGAAGCGGCTTTTTAGGTCGAGTAGAACTTATTTTTTACTGAGCTCGTCTTCCCGTGTAACAGGAAAATAGACTCAAGCAGCAGATTCTAGAATAAGGTTATTATACGTAACTTTATGTTGTCAGTTTGTTACAGTTTCTTGTCTTGGCTCCAGGTAACTCAAAAAGTGTAAATGACTGAGCTACAGCTGCTAATACCAATCATGAGATAAGGCTTTGTTCATTAATGGTGCATCTTAGAGCTCCTGAGTATCTGCTATAGTGCAGGGCCAGGCCATATGCACTTCCAATGACTGTCCCCAAATAGTCCCCTATTCGAGTGTGAATGTGTGTGATGTCCCCAAAAATGATGTTCTATCAATAATATTAATGTCAATGAACTCGGATAAACAGCTGTCCCCCATTAGTCCATAGTCAAGTGTGTAATGTGTGCGATGTCCCTCAAAGTCCCAATTAAAACTGTGATATTATACAAGTTTAAAATCAGCCCTATTATTATGGTATGAACACTTTAAATGTATTTCTATCATGTTTCAGGAGGGGTTCTTCACTGTTGCTGCTGAGACCAGAGACATCAACAAACCACAGGTGAGTGGTAATACTGAGAGGCAACAATAAAGAAACTTCCTGAATGTTTTGACTATTATAAATATTGTATATGCAAAGAAAAGCTGCACTACTATCCCCAGCAAAACCACTGGACACACTATGGCTTAATTTTTGCACACGTCTTCAAAAATATATTTGTCCTGGCTGCCCAAATTCTCATTACTGCATCGGCCCAAGACTGACTGTCCCCAGTTGGTACCCATTCGAGTGTGTGAGTGTGTACAATGTCCCCAAAAGTCCTGGGTCCTATTAGTGTTACTATTGCTAAGGAGTTGATACATTGAAGACGGTCCCCAGTTGGTCCCCATTCGAGTGTGTGAGTGTGTACAATGTCCCCAAAAGTCCTGTCCTATCAGTTTTACTATTGCTAAGGAGTTGACACAGAAGACAGTCCCCAGTTGGTCCCCATTCGAGTGTGTGAGTGTGTACAATGTCCCCAAAAGTCTGGGCAAAAAATGGTGGTGTTATTGCATATACAATTTTATTTTTGCATAAGCATTGTTGATATATAGGCAAATTAATTACAATTTATTTCAGTAGCATTTCCTCCCTTATGTTGCTGATGAGACGAGGGACATTGGCAAACCACAGGTACGAGTCTCAATATTGACTGGTAACTGGAAATCCACTCCAGTCTGGAGTTACAATTGTACTGTTCCATAGACTGTATACAAAACACTGGACATCCCGAGCTGCTGCCGCCACGTTCCAAACAGGAAGTATCCATGGAGGCTGTTCTGGCTCCTTCCAAGCCGAGCCCATTCTCTCTTCTATTGGGACATTAGTGTCTTTACTCTGAAACGGCTTCTGTCAAACTCACATCTGGAACTAAAATGTGCATCTGACTCCACTCCACATGATCCTGTGTTTGATTAAAAGTTATGTTCTTCACAAATCAACTTATTACAATAATAACTGACCAATCAGGTGCTTCCTTTTCCAGGGGTCGGTTTCGCTCATGTTAGCAACAGGTTTGATTGACAGCTAGCGCCACACGCTGTCAGCCGCCTCCTCCTACCGAGGGGTGGAAACCGTTAACAACCTCGCCTCCTGATTGGTCCGTGGTTACCAAGATACGCACTTGGATTTCCAAATATGGAGTCTGGCTCCACTCTTAGCCGCTATAACTGCTAGCTCCACTTTTTGCCGCTATAACTGCTAGCTCCACTTTAACCAACTATAACTTTTAGCTGCGATTTGCTTCATTTGGCTGGAGTCAAACGCCACGACATCGCCCAGTGATTTTTATACGGTCTATGTACTGTCCCCAGTAAACCACTGACACACTGTGGCTTCATTTGAACTGATTACTTATCCTTTCCTTTCTCTGACACATCTTTCTCTCTCTCCAGCTAACATCTACTCCCTGACATCACTGAGAGCACCAAAATCAGGTAAGAGTTGGTTTTACAAAAGACAATCAATTAATGTGTATATCTGTGTCTTCTACATTACATCATCTGCAGTAGATTATTTACATAAAATACCTTGATTGTCCCCAGTTGGTCTCCATTATAGTGCACAGGTGTATATTACGTCCCCAATAGGTCTTGTCCTCTGAGTATTACTATTGTTACATGGCTCAGTTAAACAACTGTCCCCAGTTGGTCCCCATTTGAGTGTTTGAGTGTGTATGATGTCCCCAAAAGTCCTGTCCTATCAGTATTACTATTGTTACATTGATCAGTTAAACAACTGTCCCCAGTTGGTCCCCATTCGAGTGTGTGAGTGTATACAATGTCCCCAAAAGTCCTGTCCTATCAGTATTACTATTGTTACATTGATCAGTTAAACAACTGTCCCCAGTTGGTCCCCATTTGAGTGTTTGAGTGTGTATGATGTCCCCAAAAGTCTTGTCCTATAAGTATTACTATTGTTACATTGATCAGTTAAACAACTGTCCCCAGTTGGTCCCCATTCGAGTGTGTGAGTGTGTATGATGTCCCCAAAAGTCCTGTCCTATCAGTATTAATATTGCTAAGGGCTTCAAATAACTAACTGTCCCCAATTAGTCCCCATCCCAGTGTGTAAGTGTGTTTAATGTCCTCAAAAGTCAATTCTTACTTATGAGACCTGTATTGAATGGCAGTATTTCTTTGTATATTGTTATTGTGTTATTGTGTTATTGTTGCCAGGAAGAGCTTGAGACAGACAGCCCAAGAATCAAGAATCGTTTTTCAAGAAAATACCTGAAGAATTGGATAAAACCACAGACTGCAGTGATGTTTGCTTCTATTCCTCACTCACTGGCAAGAAGTTAATCAGAGACAGAGGAGGACATTATCAACGACAAGAAATGCCAGACTATCCACTTCAACACAGAGTCCAAGAAAGTACAGTCCTGATACCCTAAAAAAGACAAAGGTCCCACAGCTCCAACACTCAAGATCAACCTTCAGATTCCTTTGTCAAAGTAGCCACCTTCAAAAAAAGAAATACAAAGAGACTCATGAAAAAGATTTTCAGGGGGTTGTCATCCGGACTGTTTTTGAAAATCAAGACTTTCAACTTCCATCCAGAAGTCATTATCAATCAGTGAGTGAACCTTTTTTGTTGCTGTCCAATGTCCCAAGAACTCAAAAGATGACACCAAACCATAATTTGCCCACAACACTCAGGTGGTCAAGGAGGTAAATGAGTTTTGGAGTCAAGGTGTAGAATAGAGTGCATTTTACCCAAACACAGCCATATGCTGTAGAACATAGACAGTGGGAGGAGTCACCCCTAGTGTACACTGACTCCAGTCCGGTAGCAGACGCCTGTCACACCAGCTCTGGTTCACTGCAGTCTGTTTTTGATGAAAGCCACATAGATTTACCTGGTTTTGGCGCAAGAAACACTCGTCAAATGATGAAAGCTGCACCAGACGCTGTGGCGTCCGGCAAAAATAGACTTCTTGTGGATTCTTTCCTCAAACCCGCGGCCCAGAGCTCAGAGGTCGGTGTAACACAAGCATTGATTTTAAGCACTTTCTAAGTCTTGTGGGATCAGGGGTTAAACATTATTTAAGAACCCGGATGAGCTATGTACAGTATCCTATATATCTGTTCAATCGATCAAAAACATACTTGTAAGGTATGCACTTATTTAGCAGTTTATTTTTATATTTTGGAATATAACAATTGAAAGAAATTATAAAAATGCTTGTGGTTTGATACCATTTTAATTCATGATTATGTTGATTGCGTTGGTTTTGTTGGTTTCATGTACCATTTAAACTGGCACATGAAACATGTTTGTCATTATTCTGAAGTTGCTTGTATAAAATATGTTTTATAACATATTTACTTATTTTGTATAACAACAGAAATAAAGACCTCAAAGTGGACATTTATGAGTTTGTGTATGTGTCCTCAAAATGGACCTAAAAATTCTTTGTCCCCAATGTGAAGGTTAAAAAACTCATGGGACACAAGTTGTGAAAAAGTACAATCTGAGGTGATTTTGTGAATCTGGAGAGTCCAATGAAAAAAATGGCTCTGACAGAATCTTTCTAACTCATTCAGAAAGGCTAGTCCCCGAAGGGGGGGTTCTAGGTTTGCGACCCCAAAATGCCTCTAAGCGAGTATACGTGTGTGTGTGTGTGTGTGTGTGTGCGTGTGTGTGGTGTGTGTGTGTATGTGCTCGTGTGTGTATATGTATGTGTGTGTGCATGTGTGTGTATGTGCATGTGAGTGTGTGTGCATGTGTGTGTGTTTGTGTGTGTATCTGTGCATATGTGTGTGTGCGTGCGTGTGTGTATCTGTGCATGTGTGTATATGTATGTGTGTGTGCATGTGTGTATATGTATGTGTGTGTGTGTGTGTGTGTGTATGTATGTGTGTGTGTGAGCGGGCAGCATGTCCCTGGGGTGATGATGTCATCTCCAGGAGACATCCACACCTCGGTGACATCAGTCCCGCAGGAGGAGCCTCTGGTCTCAGCAGAGGCTCCGGTGGATGATTCACTGTGATCAGGAGGATCAGAGGACAGTTCCAGGGACAGAGGACATGACAAGGGGGTGTGGTCATATAAGAATAAAAAGTGTAACTCCGCCCCCCGCCCTGCTCATGTTACACAATAGGACAGGACAATAACCAGGCTGACATGTACGGTGCGGCATATTTGCACTGGTTGTAAAGTGTTATAAAGTCGTGTAAATGAGGCTTAAGAATAGCTGATATACTTCCAGTTTACCTGCATTAGTGAAGGTTATTTGAGCCTTAAAGTGGTGAGTCTAGTGAAGGAGTAAACACTTTAAAAACATTGAGGATTTATTTCTTATTATCTCAAGTGTTGACTAAAACATGGACTCACATACACCCGTCCAGTGTTTGTGACCAAAACGTTCCATTAGCCGGTTTAGCCCAGAGTTAGCACTAATGCATTTAGTAGAGTTAGAATATATGACCACATGTCGAGGTGTTTTGTGTATTATTGTCGTTAGCGATATGATAAAATGAGCCTATGCTAACAATCTTGTAATAATCATTTCTTAAATCTAACGTTACTCTGGACGATAATGCCCCAAAAACACAGCATCTCCTTGAAGGGTCAACGCTCTAATTGACAGGTTCTTTAACAGAAATTTGGGGACTCGGGGCAAGAACTCTCACATGGGCCCCTCGCTAATATTAATTAATAGGAAGAGGATCAAATTCTGGGCCCCAAAGACCCTGAGGTAGAATGATGACAAGTTGGGACTTTTTAGGTCATTTGAATCATATACATTCATATAATTGACATAAAATCCTGTCTAACACATTCACTTGGCTGATGCTAAGGATGCTAACCCTAAACTGTATTTATATCATTTATCTGCTCCTCACCAGTAACATGTATGAAACATTAAACGAAATTCTCAAACTTGTCAATTAACTGATTATTTTTGGATTTAACAAGTGTTTACATTGTTAATGCGGCGGTTAATCAGGTCCTCTTGTGGTTATTATCTTTGTTGTAACTTGTAGTATGTGAAGTGGGAGACTCTACCAGTTCCAGTTCAAAGGTAGAATTTCCAGTTGGAGCAGAGTTCAGGGGGATTTTTAGCCTTAGCCTTCAGCTCAGATTCTAGTTCTACACGCAAATTAGAATCTAAATTAAATATGTCTGTTGTCATATGTTTTGAATGGTCATCTGTCCTCCAAATGTCACCACGGAAAAATATGTGCAATTAGTAGGCTGTGTACATTGCAGGTCAGAGGTCAGGATCTGCACGAGGTCTTTATGTCAAAGTTCTGGAAAAAAAATCCTTTTACTTCATACTGTGTAGTCTAAAGGCAGCCATTTCTGAAAAGAGAGAGAGACTGATAATATGTACTTTTAAGTTAATGGACGAGAACCATGTGGAAACAACTACTTATCACTATCCCAAAATGGATCAATAATAGTACTAGATGCTGTTGCAATAGCTGAAGCTATTGCGAGTGACTGCGCAATTGAATCCGTGTGATGTTGGTATAGTCTGGGATTCGAACTCACGACCTCCTTATTGGGAGGCAGAAGCTCAAGCCACTCTGCCACGTGCACCTGCCAAAAACAGTTTAAACAGCAAACTTTCCTGAGGACCAACAGAAAGGCTCCCACTGTAAAAGAGGGAAAAATTGCTTGGCAAATTATGAAAAAACTACAAAAGGTACATGTACCAAAAGTAATAGCAGACATTAGAAGACTAGGAACTACTGAAAAATGCAAAAAAAATTAAAAGAATCAAAAAACTGCGGCCTGTGAAACATGCCGAAAAACAGGAAAATACAAGAACAAATAGTGACTGCCTATGCATAGGCAGTCACTCAATGAGACAGTCAGGTCCAGGCCCTTTAACACTGCTGTATTTGAATGGACTTATCCCCCTCTAGTGGCTCCAGGCCTGAATCACACCCTGGGTAGAGCTGGACGCATCGGATTCTCAAAACTGGTCTAAAAGCCACACATCCCTGCATTTGTGTCCAGTGGGTCAGACGACTGTAACGGCTGCTCACTGGCCTCTCCAGACGAGCCGTACAGTACAGCCTCCTGCTGGTGCCAGGACTAAACATGGACCGGCCTCCTGCTGGTGCCAGGACTAAACATGGACCGGCCTCCTGCTGGTGCCAGGACTAAACACGGACCGGCCTCCTGCTGGTGCCATAGTCAGGACTAAACACGGACCGGCCTCCTGCTGGTGCCAGAGTCAGGCCTAAACACGGACCGGCCTCCTGCTGGTGCCAGGACTAAACATGGACCGGCCTCCTGCTGGTGCCAGGACTAAACATGGACCGGCCTCCTGCTGGTGCCAGGACTAAACACGGACCGGCCTCCTGCTGGTGCCATAGTCAGGACTAAACACGGACCGGCCTCCTGCTGGTGCCAGAGTCAGGACTAAACACGGACCGGCCTCCTGCTGGTGCCAGAGTCAGGACTAAACATGGACCGGCCTCCTGCTGGTGCCATAGTCAGGACTAAACATGGACCGGCCTCCTGCTGGTGCCAGAGTCAGGACTAAACATGGACCGGCCTCCTGCTGGTGCCAGAGTCAGGATTAAACATGGACGGGCCTCCTTCTGGTGCCAGAGTCAGGACTAAACATGGACCGGCCTCCTGCTGGTGCCAAAGTCAGGACTAAACATGGACCCGCCTCCTGCTGGTGCCAGAGTCAGGACTAAACATCGACCCGGCCTCCTGCTGGTGCCAGAGTCAGGACTAAACATGGACCGGCTTCCTGCTGGTGCCAGAGTCAGGACTAAACATGGACCGGCCTCCTGCTGGTGTCAGGACTAAACACGGACCGGCCTCCTGCTGGTGCCAGAGTCAGGACTAAACATGGACCGGCCTCCTGCTGGTGCCAGAGTCAGGACTAAACATGGACCGGCCTCCTGCTGGTGTCAGGACTAAACACGGACCGGCCTCCTGCTGGTGCCAGAGTCAGGACTAAACATGGACCGGCCTCCTGCTGGTGCCAGAGTCAGGACTAAACATGGACCGGCCTCCTGCTGGTGTCAGGACTAAACACGGACCGGCCTCCTGCTGGTGCCAGAGTCAGGACTAAACATGGACCGGCCTCCTGCTGGTGCCAGAGTCAGGTTTAAACATGGACCGGCCTCCTGCTGGTGCCAGAGTCAGGACTAAACATGGACCGGCCTCCTGCTGGTGCCAGAGTCAGGTTTAAACATGGACCGGCCTCCTGCTGGTGCCAGAGTCAGGACTAAACATGGACAGGCCTCCTGCTGGTGCCAGAGTCAGGACTAAACATGGACCGGCCTCCTGCTGGTGCTAGGACTAAACATGGACCGGCCTCCTGCTGGTGCCAGAGTCAGGACTAAACATGGACAGGCCTCCTGCTGGTGCCAGAGTCAGGACTAAACATGGACAGGCCTCCTGCTGGTGCCAGAGTCAGGACTAAACATGGACCGGCCTCCTGCTGGTGCCAGAGTCAGGACTAAACATGGACCGGCCTCCTGCTGGTGCCAGGACTAAACATGGACCGGCCTCCTGCTGGTGCCAGGACTAAACATGGACCGGCCTCCTGCTGGTGCCAGGACTAAACATGGACCGGCCTCCTGCTGGTGCCAGAGTCAGGACTAAACATGGACCGGCCTCCTGCTGGTGCCATAGTCAGGACTAAACATGGACCGGCCTCCTGCTGGTGCCAGAGTCAGGACTAAACATGGACGGGCCTCCTGCTGGTGCCAGAGTCAGGACTAAACATGGACGGGCCTCCTTCTGGTGCCAGAGTCAGGACTAAACATGGACCGGCCTCCTGCTGGTGCCAAAGTCAGGACTAAACATGGACCGGCCTCCTGCTGGTGCCATAGTCAGGACTAAACACGGACCGGCCTCCTGCTGGTGCCAGAGACAGGCCTAAACACGGACCGGCCTCCTGCTGGTGCCAGGACTAAACATGGACCGGCCTCCTGCTGGTGCCAGGACTAAACATGGACCGGCCTCCTGCTGGTGCCAGGACTAAACACGGACCGGCCTCCTGCTGGTGCCATAGTCAGGACTAAACACGGACCGGCCTCCTGCTGGTGCCAGAGTCAGGACTAAACATGGACCGGCCTCCTGCTGGTGCCAGAGTCAGGACTAAACATGGACCGGCCTCCTGCTGGTGCCATAGTCAGGACTAAACATGGACCGGCCTCCTGCTGGTGCCAGAGTCAGGACTAAACATGGACCGGCCTCCTGCTGGTGCCAGAGTCAGGATTAAACATGGACGGGCCTCCTTCTGGTGCCAGAGTCAGGACTAAACATGGACCGGCCTCCTGCTGGTGCCAGAGTCAGGACTAAACATGGACCGGCCTCCTGCTGGTGCCAGAGTCAGGACTAAACATGGACCGGCCTCCTGCTGGTGCCAGAGTCAGGACTAAACATGGACCGGCTTCCTGCTGGTGCCAGAGTCAGGACTAAACATGGACCGGCCTCCTGCTGGTGTCAGGACTAAACACGGACCCGGCCTCCTGCTGGTGCCAGAGTCAGGACTAAACATGGACCGGCCTCCTGCTGGTGCCAGAGTCAGGACTAAACATGGACCGACCTCCTGCTGGTGTCAGGACTAAACACGGACCGGCCTCCTGCTGGTGCCAGAGTCAGGACTAAACATGGACCCGGCCTCCTGCTGGTGCCAGAGTCAGGACTAAACATGGACCGGCCTCCTGCTGGTGTCAGGACTAAACACGGACCGGCCTCCTGCTGGTGCCAGAGTCAGGACTAAACATGGACCGGCCTCCTGCTGGTGCCAGAGTCAGGTTTAAACATGGACCGGCCTCCTGCTGGTGCCAGAGTCAGGACTAAACATGGACCCGGCCTCCTGCTGGTGCCAGAGTCAGGTTTAAACATGGACCGGCCTCCTGCTGGTGCCAGAGTCAGGACTAAACATGGACCGGCCTCCTGCTGGTGCCAGAGTCAGGACTAAACATGGACCGGCCTCCTGCTGGTGCTAGGACTAAACATGGACCGGCCTCCTGCTGGTGCCAGAGTCAGGACTAAACATGGACAGGCCTCCTGCTGGTGCCAGAGTCAGGACTAAACATGGACAGGCCTCCTGCTGGTGCCAGAGTCAGGACTAAACATGGACCCGGTCTCCTGCTGGTGCCAGAGTCAGGACTAAACATGGACCGGCCTCCTGCTGGTGCCAGGACAAAACATGGACGGCCTCCGGCAGGTGCCAGGACTAAACATGGACCGGCCTCCTGCTGGTGCCAGGACTAAACATGGACCGGCCTCCTGCTGGTGCCAGAGTCAGGACTAAACATGGACCGGCCTCCTGCTGGTGCCATAGTCAGGACTAAACATGGACCGGCCTCCTGCTGGTGCCAGAGTCAGGACTAAACATGGACGGGCCTCCTGCTGGTGCCAGAGTCAGGACTAAACATGGACGGGCCTCCTTCTGGTGCCAGAGTCAGGACTAAACATGGACCGGCCTCCTGCTGGTGCCAAAGTCAGGACTAAACATGGACCGGCCTCCTGCTGGTGCCAGAGTCAGGACTAAACATGGACCGGCCTCCTGCTGGTGCCAGAGTCAGGTTTAAACATGGACCGGCCTCCTGCTGGTGCCAGAGTCAGGACTAAACATGGACCGGCCTCCTGCTGGTGCCAGAGTCAGGTTTAAACATGGACCGGCCTCCTGCTGGTGCCAGAGTCAGGACTAAACATGGGGAATCAGCATTTCAGTTTTATGCAGCTAAAATCTGGACTCGTCTCCCTGAAGATGTGACAGGCCTCTGCTCTGACTGTGTTCAAATCCAGGCTAAAAACAGTTCTGTTTAGACGTGCACACGACTGAAACATTCATCTGCATTCAACTCAGCTCTTTTTAAAAATTATTATTATTACGCTTGTCTTTACATGTTTTGTGATGTTAGTGCTTTTATGTAAAGCACTTTGAATTGCCTCGTGTACAAATTGTGCTCTACAAATAAACTTGCTTTGCCTTTTCTTATCTTTGCTCTTATTTTTGGGCATGTTTAAGATGTTGTCTGAGCTCATTATCAGCTCCCACATACAAAGTTGCTCCAGGTGGATGGAATACAGGGGACGTCTGATAGATTGAACCCAGTCAGACAAAGCCTGGTCTTGGTCATCCTTGAGAGTGTTACGTTTGTGTCTGTGGTGGGAGTTACTCACATGTCCTCCACCTGCTGCTCTGGCCCCTGCACCTGCCCCACCACTGTCCCACTGTAGGTGTTCTTCACCCAGCCCACCAGGCCCCGCCGCTTGCCCTCGCTCTCCGTGTACTGGACACAGGAGGACACACACAGGAGGACACACACAGGAGGACACACACAGGAGGACACACACAGGAGGACACACACAGGAGGACACACACAGGAGGACACAGGAGGACACAGGAGGACACACACAGGACGACACAGGAGGACACACACAGGAGGACACACACAGGAGGACACATACAGGAGGACACATACAGGAGGACACACACAGGAGGACACAGGAGGACACATACAGGAGGACACACACAGGAGGACACATACAGGAGGACACAGGAGGACACATACAGGAGGACACAGGAGGACACACACAGGAGGACACACACAGGTGGACACACACAGGAGGACACACACAGGAGGACACAGGAGGACACACACAGGAGGACACACACAGGAGGACACACACAGGAGGACACAGAAGGACACAGGAGGACACACACAGGAGGACACAGAAGGACGACACATACAGGAGGACACACACAGGAGGACACAGTAGTACACACACAGGAGGACACACACAGGAGGACACACACAGGAGGACACAGGAGGACACATACAGGAGGACACACACAGGAGGACACATACAGGAGGACACAGGAGGACACATACAGGAGGACACAGGAGGACACACACAGGTGGACACACACAGGTGGACACACACAGGAGGACACACACAGGAGGACACACACAGGAGGACACACACAGGAGGACACACACAGGAGGACACAGAAGGACACAGGAGGACACAGAAGGACGACACATACAGGAGGACACACACAGGAGGACACAGGAGGACACACACAGGAGGACACACACAGGAGGACACACACAGGAGGACACACACAGGAGGACACACACAGGAGGACACACACAGGAGGACACACACAGGAGGACACACACAGGAGGACACACACAGGAGGACACACACAGGAGGACACACACAGGAGGACACACACAGGAGGACACAGGAGGACACACACAGGTGGACACACACAGGTGGACACACACAGGAGGACACACACACAGGAGGACACAGGAGGACACACACAGGTGGAGAAATGACACAGAGGGACACAGAGGGACACAGAGGGACACAGAGGGACACAGAAGGACACAGAAGGACACAGAAGGACACAGAAGGACACAGAGGGACACAGAAGGACACAGAAGGACACAGAAGGACACAGAAGGACACAGAAGGACACAGAAGGACACAGAGGGACACAGAGGGATACAGAGATGATCAGTCCAGAAGCAGCTCGGTCCAGAGCATGTGAAGACATGAACTCACCATTCGGAAACACACACCTGTGAAAAGACAAAACAGGACAAATTCAGAATATATCAAAGTATTTTTGGTGCATTAACGCTCCGATTGATCACAGGCTCTTGAACACGACTCGTGTAAATCTGTTTTGTATTTTTTTGTGAGTTTTCAGACATCTAAAAACTTGTTGATGTGTACATGTGTTACCATGGTAACTGGAGCCTTCAAAAAGGAGATTTTGCATTTCAGACGGCTATAAATAAGTGATATGAAAATCAAATAGGCCAGTGTCACTGCCACTGCTGCCCTGGGGCAGGCAGACAGAAGAGAGGCTGACAATCTACATTCATCTGTGTTGTCCTGCAACTGAGGCTCTAGTGCTCAGAAAATTCCTGTTTTCACCTACCCCCTATCCCCGCCCACATCCTGTAGTTATTATTTGAAACATACAATATCGGCGTGTTTGTTACAGTGAAATGTCACAATGAAGAGGCGGGGTTCATCAGTCCTGCAGTTTTGAACAGGAAGTCAATGGAACCATTTCTATTCCTAAACTGTTTTATAGAAATATTGCAATTTCCAATAAACAAAATGCAAAATTATGACCTACCTGTGTTATATTTCAACACTATGAACCTGAAAAAACCGCACAGTACGTCTCCTTTAACCCCAGCAGCCGCACACTCCTCTCGAGCTGCACGAAGTGAAAGTGCAGCTTCTATATTAAGCTCGTGTGGCTCGGTTTACACTCCACAAAATCACTGACAGTAACGTGCTTTTAAGAGTAAAGCAGCGCGTGAATACTGACCCTGCACGTGCCCAAAGATCTCAAAGTCCACGGACACCAGACCTGACATGATCCTGAAGACCAGCACGGCCACAGACGAGGAAGAGGAGGACGAGGAGGGAGGAGAGGCTGCTGCTCGGGCTGCTGCAGGCGGAGGAGGCCACACGGCGCCCTCTGCTGGTCAACACTAACACAGCAGGACCAGAAGCACTGCGCTGGAAAAACGTGACACAAACGTAACACAATTAGAAACTCTAACTTAAATCAAATGACGTGGGCTTTGGTTTTTTGTTTTTTTCAGCTTTTACATTTTCTTAATATAACGTTAATCACAGGACAGAACACACGCTGGAAAAATACAATCTTTCTTAACCCTCTAAGCGCCACAGTTTTTTATTTCTACTTTAAGCCTCAATTGGGATTTAGTGGAAAAAAACAAACAAACCCCCCCTCAAAAAAGAAAGAAAGAAAGAAAGAAAGAGAAAGAAAAAAATAAAGAAAGAGAGAAAGAAAGAGAGAAAGAAAGAGAGAAAGAAAGAGAACGAAAGAAAGAGAGAAAGAGAGAGAAAGAGAGAGAAAGAGAGAGAAAGAAAGAAAGAAAGAAAGAAAGAAAGAAAGAAAGAAAGAAAGAAAGAAAGAAAGAAAGAAAGAAAGAAAAAAAGAGAAAGAAAGAAAAAGAAAGAAAACATGCAAAATCAGCTTGAATAATGCACTGGTGTCTGGGGTAGAATTTGTGCCAATACTGGGTGCAACAGGGCTCCACAGACAACCCACTGAAGAAAGAAAGAAAGAAAGAAAAAAATAAAGAAAGAAAGAAAGAAAGAAAGAGAGAAAGAAAGAAAGAAAGAAAGAAAGAAAGAAAGAAAGAAAGAAAGAGTGCTGCTGGGGGTCTCTAACAAAGTCCCAATAGAGTACCATATCCAGAGTACCATATCCAGAGTACCATATGCCGCCCATCGACTTAGTCATTTTTCTGAGTTTGTGCAGACAAGGTTCAGCCCGGGAGTCCCGGGCTGAGTAAGGCTGCTCACGCGAAAATCCCTACGCTGCTCCCACGCGAACTTTGACATTTTGCGTTGTTCCAAGGGATAGTCGGGCAGTTTTGGGAAACGACGTTTTTTGCGATTGACATTTGCACAAATCCTGGTTCTATGCATGCCTGGCACTGAGCTCTGTCTGTGGGCATGAGAGATCCGTTTTCCTGGGCCTTTTTTCTGGTTCTATTGGCCCTGAATGTCCCAAAAATGTGTCCCAACTTTGAAGCACTGTCTCTGGGGTAAAAAAAAAAAAAAAAAAAGGAGCAGAATGCCAATGGAATGGGACCCTGGTGCAATGTGCCTGGGTAACGCTGCTCTCATTATGAGTCATGCCCAGGGTACAGTGAGTGGCTGGGACGGGGCCAGCCCCATCCAGGGTGCATGGTGTGAAGTGTGTGACCCAGGAGCAGTGTCTGGTCCTGGGTAGTGATTTGTGAGCAGTGGTGTTGGAGCTGGAATTCTCCGCCTTGGGCCTCTGGGGGAGAGCTGAGTCCCAGGATCAGTTAGGGTTAGGGTTAGGGTCAGGGCTAGCCCCAACCAGGGTGCATGGTGTGAAGTGTGTGACCCAGGAGCAGTGTCTGGTCCTGGGTAGTGATTTGTGAGCAGTGGTGTTGGAGTTGGAGTTCTCCAACTTGGGCCTCTGGGGGAGAGCTGAGTCCCAGGATCAGTTAGGGTTAGGGTTAGGGTCAGGGCTAGCCCCAACCAGGGTGCATGGTGTGAAGTGTGTGACCCAGGAGCAGTGTCTGGTCCTGGGTAGTGATTTGTGAGCAGTGGTGTTGGAGCTGGAGTTCTCCAACTTGGGCCTCTGGGGAGAGCTGAGTCCCAGGATCAGTTAGGGTTAGGGTTAGGGTCAGGGCTAGCCCCAACCAGGGTGCATGGTGTGAAGTGTGTGACCCAGGAGCAGTGTCTGGTCCTGGGTAGTGATTTGTGAGCAGTGGTGTTGGAGCTGGAGTTCTCCAACTTGGGCCTCTGGGGGAGAGCTGAGTCCCAGGATCAGTTAGGGTTAGGGTTAGGGTCAGGGCTAGCCCCAACCAGGGTGCATGGTGTGAAGTGTGTGACCCAGGAGCAGTGTCTGGTCCTGGGTAGTGATTTGTGAGCAGTGGTGTTGGAGTTGGAGTTCTCCAACTTGGGCCTCTTGGGGAGAGCTGAGTCCCAGGATCAGTACCTGTTCCTGGGTAAAGCTGCTCTCATTCTGAGTCAAACCCAGAGTACCCCATGTCACAGATGGATTATAACAAAGTCCCAATAGAGTACCATATCCAGAGTACCATATGCCGCCCATCGACTTAGTCATTTTTCTGAGTTTGTGCAGACAAGGTTCAGCCCGGGAGTCCCGGGCTGATTAACGCTGCTCACGCGAAAATCCCACGCTGCTCCCACGCGAACTTTGACATTTTGCGTTGTTCCAAGGGATAGTCGGGCAGTTTTGGGAAGCGGCGTTTTTGCGATTGACATTTGCACAAATCCTGGTTCTATGCATGCCTGGCACTGAGCTCTGTCTGTGGGCATGAGAGATCCGTTTTCCTGGGCCTTTTTTCTGGTTCTATTGGCCCTGAATGTCCCAAAAATGTGTCCCAACTTTGAAGCACTGTCTCTGGGGTAAAAAAAAAAAAAAAAAGGAGCAGAATGCCAATGGAATGGGACCCTGGTGCAATGTGCCTGGGTAACGCTGCTCTCATTATGAGTCATGCCCAGGGTACAGTGAGTGGCTGGGACGGGGCCAGCCCCATCCAGGGTGCATGGTGTGAAGTGTGTGACCCAGGAGTAGTGATTTGGGAGCAGTGGTGTTGGAGCTGGAGTTCTCCAACTTGGGCCTTGGTGGGACTACTGTCTGGTCGATGTGCAAATGTGGCCCACCATCGCAGGGCCTCTGTCTTGTTTTTATCTTTACAGATGGTTCCTGTGCACTGTGGGTCTAGTTTTATGTGGGAATGGGAGTCCTAATTTTTCCTACTTAGCCCTCCTGGCCTCCCTATGGGGAAACCGGGTCCCTGCAGCAGTGCTGGAGTTCATTGGTCTGGTTGTCTTACCCCTGTGGTGGCGCCAGACCTTTGTCTGTGGCATCTGCTAAGGTTGGCTGTGCTTAACGTTTGGCACCTTTGCTCCTCTGTAGCAGGACCTCTGCAGATCATTGGGCTGGTTGTCTTACCCCTTTGGGGTGGCACCAGACCTTTATTTGCGTTGTCTGTGGGTCTACACAGGTAAGCTGGAGGTATCTGCGTTTGCCGTTGGACGTTTGGCATCCTGGGCTCCTCTGTAGCAGGACCTCTGCAGTTCATTGGGCTGGTTGTCTTACTCCTTTGGGGTGGCACCAGACCTTGATTTGCGATGTCCGTCGGTCTACACAGGTAGGCTTGGGATAACTGCGTCTTGGAGAAATTATGTGCTTTTCAGAACCACAGTCCTATTGGAAGCGAGACCAAGCTGCCCAGTCTGCCTAGCGGTCCGACATAAACAATGTTTCTCAAACCCTTACTAAGAGCAGCCTAGCCTGGGCGCTCGGACACCTGCCAATGGGCAGGTCACATTGAGTGTGAACACCCTAGGCCTGCCTCTGGGTGTCTGCCATGTCTTGGCAACAAATCCCCCCTATGCCTTGTTGCTTACAGGCTTTCTGGATAATCCAATGGCAAGTCTGGTGCTCATGTCGAGTGTCAAAATCTGAAGTGCTGCAAACAAGAGTCGCGGGACTCTTTCTCAAACCTCCATATCTTGATACTTATCCAGCAGGGATGGTGACCCTATGGGGAATACAGACCTGATTCTCCACAGTTGGAATGGGAAATATTTGAATGGCTAACATCCAAGGAAGAGTTATGGATGCAAAAGAATGGCAAGTCATCCAAGGAAGGTAGAAATGTCTGTGGCCACTTCCTAAACCACGTGCATCCCGTGGTTTTTGAGGTGTGTGTTACATTACAGAGTACCAGGTGCCTTCTACTCCAGTCAGAGTAACAGGAGTCGGTCCAAGGGTGTGTAGCCCGGGGAGGGGTGCTTAAGGGTGGGTACCCGGGTTCAAGTGGTGCACCTGGTTGTCTGGAGTCTCCAGACAAGGCACCTGATACTCCGCTCCACACTTTGAAATATATCGATCAGGACCCCGCGACCCTGGTACTCCGCTCTTCTGCACACCACTTTATCCCGGGTTGAACCCTGGCGTAGATGGCACCTGGTACTCCGCTCCACACTTTGAAATATATCGATCAGGGCCCCGCGACCCTGCTACTTTGCTCTTCTGGACACCAGAAGAGCAAAGTAGCAGGGTCGCGGGGTGTCCAGAAGAGCGGGGTGTCCAGAAGAGCAAAGTAGCAGGGTCGCGGGGCCCTGATCGATATATTTCAAAGTGTGGAGCGGAGTACCAGGTGCCTTCTACTCCAGTCGGAGTAACAGGGTCGGACCAAGGGTGTGTAGCCCGGGGAGGGGTGCTTAAGGGTGGGAACCCGGGTTCCAGGGGTGCACCTGGGTGGCGGGGGTCTCCTGGCGGGGGCGAGAAGAGCGGAGTACCAGGGTCGCTTGGCTCAACGCGTGCGGTCAAAGGGTGTGTAGCCCGGGGAGGGGTTCATAAGGGTGGGTAACCGGGTTCAAGTGGTGCACCTGGTTCCAAGGGCCATGATGTATAGTGTGGGACCCGGGAGAAGTAAACCCGTCCTGGGCCAGGGTGAGTGGGGATTTTCACGGGGGCTGCTGGAGGTCCTGGGGGCCATTAGGTCAAGTGTGGGACCCGGGAGAAGTAAACCCGTCCTGGGCCAGGGTGAGTGGGGATTTTCACGGGGGCTGCTGGAGGTCCTGGGGGCCATTAGGTCAAGTGTGGGACCCGGGAGAAGTAAACCCGTCCTGGGTCAGGGTGAGTGGGGATTTTCACGGGGGCTGCTGGAGGTCCTGGGGGCCATTAGGTCAAGTGTGGGACCGGGAGAAGTAAACCCGTCCTGGGTCAGGGTGAGTGGGGATTTTCACGGGGCTGCTGGAGGTCCTGGGGGCCATTAGGTCAAGTGTGGGACCGGGAGAAGTAAACCCGTCCTGGGTCAGGGTGAGTGGGGATTTTCCACGGGGGGCTGCTGGAGGTCCTGGGGGCCATTAGGTCAAGTGTGGGACCCGGGAGAAGTAAACCCGTCCTGGGTCAGGGTGAGTGGGGATTTTCACGGGGCTGCTGGAGGTCCTGGGGGCCATTAGGTCAAGTGTGGGACCAGGAGAAGTAAACCCGTCCTGGGTCAGGGTGAGTGGGGATTTTCACGGGGGCTGCTGGAGGTCCTGGGGGCCATTAGGTCAAGTGTGGGACCGGGAGAAGTAAACCCGTCCTGGGCCAGGGTGAGTGGGGATTTTCACGGGGCTGCTGCAGGTCCTTGGGGACATTAGGTCAAGTGTGGGACCCGGGAGAAGTAAACCCGTCCTGGGTCAGGGTGAGTGGGGATTTTCACGGGGGCTGCTGGAGGTCCTGGGGGCCATTAGGTCAAGTGTGGGACCCGGGAGAAGTAAACCCGTCCTGGGCCAGGGTGAGTGGGGATTTTCACGGGGCTGCTGGAGGTCCTGGGGGCCATTAGGTCAAGTGTGGGACCGGGAGAAGTAAACCCGTCCTGGGTCAGGGTGAGTGGGGATTTTCACGGGGGCTGCTGGAGGTCCTGGGGGCCATTAGGTCAAGTGTGGGACCGGTGAGAAGTAAACCCGTCCTGGGTCAGGGTGAGTGGGGATTTTCACGCGGGGGCTGCTGGAGGTCCTGGGGGCCATTTGGTCAAGTGTGGGACGGGGAGAAGTAAACCCGTCCTGGGCCAGGGTGAGTGGGGATTTTCACGGGGGCTGCTGGAGGTCCTGGGGGCCATTAGGTCAAGTGTGGGACCCGGGAGAAGTAAACCCGTCCTGGGACAGGGTGAGTGGGGATTTTCACGGGGCTGCTGGAGGTCCTGGGGCCATTAGGTCAAGTGTGGGACCGGGAGAAGTAAACCCGTCCTGGGCCAGGGTGAGTGGGGATTTTCAGGGGGCTGCTGGAGGTCCTGGGGCCATTAGGTCAAGTGTGGGACCCGGGAGAAGTAAACCCGTCCTGGGTCAGGGTGAGTGGGGATTTTCACGGGGGGGCTGCTGGAGGTCCTGGGGGCCATTAGGTCAAGTGTGGGACCCGGGAGAAGTAAACCCGTCCTGGGCCAGAGATTTGAGAGATGCCAGGCCATTAGATATTTTACCACCCTTTCTGACAGATGAGTTTTGGAAACCTGAAATAGAGGATTATTGGGCAACAATTTGTCTTACACAGACGCCTGGTTTTGGGAGTGAAGTGTCTAGAAGTAAACCCGTCCTGGGCCAGTGTGAGTGGGGATTTTCACGGGGCTGCTGGAGGTCCTGGGGGCCATTATCTCAAATATCACATATCTAAATGACACAGTTTATAGTTTTTGACAGTATGGTATCTCTCATTGCAGGGTACAGCACAAAGACCGACACCACACTGACGGCACCTGTACTTTGTCTGGCGCCTGCCTTTTACACGAGAACGGTCTGAGCAGACAACACAGTCTGGGCGGCCCTCTGCTTCACAAAGCCAGTGACGTTCTGTGAGCCTTTGTGGTATTACCCTCCCTGCTCTTGAAGGCCGGCCACCTTTGCTACCCACCTTTTGGTGTAACCAGCCAGCAATGCATCAACAACGTCCTGGATGTAGGCCTTCAGGGCTTTGTGTGGGCCCGGGGTGCATTTAGTGTAAATAATGTGTGAGTTGACAACAGAAATACTGAGGATGGCGTTAAAGATGCGGTGATACCACTTCCTGGACCGGTGCGGAAACAGATAGGTTTTCATCCTCTGGTCTGATGTGTCTACACCCCCCATGTACATATTGTACTGGTTGACACACAGTGGTCTGTTTATTGCTGAAAGCCAGTTGCATTTGTCTTGGACCTGATTCTTTTCTGAACACATGCATTGCCATGCAGTGTAGAGAGCATAGTGACACGTTTAGTGTCTTGCCAAGCACAAGCCAGAAGTTTACCTTTCCGCATAAAAACAGGGTCATCTCCTTTTTTTTTAGATGCAAGATAGGTTTCCCCAGGCTTTTAGGCATGCCTTTCCTTGTACTTCTCACTGTACCACATAGTCCGGTTTCCAAATCAGCTAATTCATTTGCAATTGCTGGTGAGGTATAGTAACTGTCCATGTAAATTTCGTGGCCTTTTCCAGTGTAAGGATCGACAAGTTCACGAACAACAGCATGAGTTGCACTGATGTCGCTGGCATTATCTGTGTATTGCCCTGTGTGCAAGGACCAGCATAAAACATACTCCTGAACTGCTCTCACTCAAAACATACACTCTATAGCCATATTTATCTGGTTTATTGGGACTGTAACATTTGAGTGTTGACCTCCCCTTGAATGCTATTGTCATCTCATCTAAAGAAAGTTCCTTGAGTGGACTGTAGACTGCTGCAAATTTGGGAATAATCAACTGTATTATTGGATGGACTTTGAAAAGTTTATCATGCCCTGGTTCACCTTGTCTTACATAATTGTTATTGTTGACCAAATGAAAGCATGAAAGAATAATTTCGAATCTATTTCTAGACATTACACTCCCAAAACCAGGCGTCTGTGTGAGCCAAAATGTTGCCCAATAATCCTCTATTTCAGGTTTATCTACAAGGCCCATAGACAAATGCAATGCAATGAAAGCTTTCATTTCAGAAATGGATACATCATACCACTCTAAAAATCTGGAATGTGGCTTCATCTCCATTGCTGAAATGACCTGTGCTGCATATCTGTTTGTTTCATCAGCGATCAGTTTCCAAAACTCATCTGTTAGAAATAGTGATAAAATATCTATTGGCCTGGCATCACTCAAATCTCTGTCTCCGGTGTAGCCAACAACCATATCAAATGGTTTGATCCACCCTTGAAAATCCGCAATTTCTCTCAGCTGCTCCCAGCCCTCATCCCCACTAGTGTCGTGGGGCTGTCCACCACCTCTGCCCCTGCCCTGCCCCTGCCCTGCCCTGCCCCTGCCCCTGCCCCTGCCCCTGCCCCTGCCCCTGCCTCCGCCTCTGCCTCTACCACTCGGTGTGTCTTCTTCACTTGAGCAATCATTGTCAGTCTCAGGAAAATAATTTCCCTCAGAATCTGAGTCTGCTGTGTAGTGAACAAGAGAATCGTGTGTACTTCTTCCAGCCATGTTTGTTTGGGTTTTTTTTCTCTTTTTTTTCCCCCTGCCGGCCGTTATTTATAGGTTTTCAAACGGATGTGACGTGTGTATCAAAACTATGAAAGCTTGTTATCAACGATTGGAATGTTTTGTGGTTTATTATTTATTCATAATTTTCCTTGCACTTGAAAAAAGTAAGTCGCATTACTGCGACGAGGGCGCTTAAAGGGTTAGTAAGAGAATGAGTTAAAAAGTATTTGGATTAACTGTTGTGTTGTCATTTTTGACCCAAACGTAGTCACAGCAGAACTAATCTCTTTATTTTAAAGGTGTCAAAATCGGACCTGTTGTTAATTTTTTATGACTTTTACCAGTAATTCAAATTATAAATAAAAATATAAGGATTTTATGGAATAGGTGTCTCTGGTTGACCACTAGTAACTCCAAACACAAGGGTTAAGTCATTTTCAAACTGAGTGCATTTTGACTTAAAATAAAAGAATAAAAAATATGTTCCTATATCGAAGGGCAGTAGCTTTTTATTTCTAATTTCAAGTTAGAAAAGTTTTGTTCTTTTTCATATTTTAAGTAAAATAAGATATTTTATGCCTGTTCCTTCGTCTGATGGATGTGACTGTCTCTGATGCTGTTCCCAGGCTGGTCAGTTGGACAGCTCTATCAGACTGACCACGCCTGCCCCCTGGTGGTCTCTGGAGGAGTGAGGCCCATGTTTGAGCCAAAGGAAAAGCTCCTTGTCTCTGTTGATGGGCCGTGTCCTGCTTCCTGATTTCAACAGCCTCTCGTGTTCGATGGAGACTGGGAGAACATTAAACACAAGACAAAGGAACACTAAGTCATAGAGATGTCATGTGGCTGCAGTGGTGTTTAAGGAGAGGCTCGTGTGAGGATGGAGATCAACAAAGTGCCCTTGTGAGTGGAACAAGACTTGTGTCAAATTGAACCCAGCCTTATAAAGATACAGAATTTTACCAAGAAAGTTTGACCCAACAAAATAGAAAAGGAAAGGGTCCGACCCCAAAAGCCTCTGCTTCCCTCCGCACCAGCTGTGTGGCTCATGCAACACCAAATGCAGTGACTTTAAAACGTTTGAAGAGTTTTTCTGCTCCAAAAGCCCTGGTCTTTCACCTTGCATGAGGTATCAATGGAAGTGAAGGCAGCAGAGCCAGAGACCAACCCGATCTCACCGCTGGATCAGCATCTGGACAGAGAAGGACACCTGAAAGTCTGATGGATTTAAAAAGGAACCATCTGTACTTTCTCAATTGACACAAGCTTGTCATTTTTCTTGTAGATCAAAAATTGCTCTTCAGCTCATGTAAATGACTTCATCACATGGACTCACTGCTGCTTGGTCCAGGAGGCTTGATAACCCGGTCCTGCCAGATGCATTTTCGCGATATTTGTGAGTTCTTGAGAATCCATCTGGACGGTGTTCTGCTGTCAGGGCTGCACCGGCCGCTGTGTGCTGGACCAATCACAGCGCTGCATTGTGGTTTGGGCAGAAGTCAAAAGGGCAAACCTAAACAAACATGACGGTGCAGATGGATGTATTCAGGAAGAAGACTGGATTTCTTGATTCCTCGGCTTGTTCTTCACAGAGGGACATGGACTCGCAGCTCTGAAGAAAAGAACAGAAAAATGAACTGATGGTATAAACCATCTCTAAATCTAGAAAGGGCTTGACTTAGATTAAGCTGTTACACATGACACAGACGGCTTCATAGAGGACACACACTCTGCTGCAGTCACTACCTGGAGCTGGAGAGAAAATCCTCTCCCTCCAACCGTCAAACACACTCTCTCTCCATTAGCCCTGCTCTCTGGTCTTCCCAAAGAGTATTTCAGGTTTGCAATTATTACAAAACTAAGCAGCACGTGTCCTGACTAAGACCAGGGGGCGGGGCCACATTACACCGGTTTTAAAATCACTGCATTGGCTCCCCGTCTGTTTCAGGATCGATTTTAAGGACCTTTTACTGGTTCATAAATGTCTTAATGGTCTTGGGCCTTCTTATCTTTCAGAACTGCTTTTACCATATGAACCCTTGGGCCCCTGAGCTCCTTCTCGGGCCCCTGTGCTCCTCCGACAGCCGGCTCCTAGTCATTCCCAAAGTCAGGACACACACTCACGGCGAGGCGTCCTTCCAGCACTACGGCCCTCGTCTGTGGAACGGCCTGAGGAGAACCTCAGGGCCACTTGTTCAGAACGTTCAGGTTTTTAAGAGCAGGCTCAAGACCCACCTTTTTAGAATAGCTTTTGATTAATATTTAATTGTGTATTTATTTATTTATGCTATTTATTATGTTCACTTATTTTAGGCTTACTGTTTTAGATTACTTTATGTCCTAGTTTTACTCTCTTTCTACCCAATTCTCTATTTATTTCTTCATATTTATTTATTTATTCTTTTATTCATTTTAGTGTGTGTGTGTGTGTGTGTGTGTGCGTGCGTGCGTGCGTGTGTGTGTGCGTGCGTGCGTGCGTGTGTGTGTGTGTGTGTGTGTGTGTGTGTACGGGTATGTATTGGTGACTGTCTGTGGGGGGTTTGGTTGTGTGGGGTCTGGTGGTTGTGGGGGAGGTTGGGATGTGTTTTTATTGCACTGTAAAGCACTTTGTGTTACATTATATGTATGAAAAGCGCTTTATAAATAAAATTTGATTGATTGATCGATTGATTAGCATTTCTCTCCATCCCTTAAATATTAACATAACTAAACATTGTCAGCGCCATCTACTGGTTGCATGCACTCAGGAAGTGCCGAGACAGACAGCAGAGAAACATTGATCATTTCGTCCATAAACATTTTTTTTTGTTTCATAACCTGAGATGACAAACTTAAAGTGCATATGACAGGTTTTGACAATGTTCTAATTTTGATTTTATTCGGTGTATTAATTCCTATTAAAAAATCTAGTTTTACAACAATCGAGTAACAGTTTGAGGAGAAAAGTTGAAAAATCTGTTGAAAATTACAGGAAGTAAAAAACTGATGACATCACGCTAGGCAGACTCATTCCATCCATAGGTTATACATAATTTACCCAAAATAAACAACTTTTTTGTATGCTTAAAATGTTAATTCAACAAAATAAAGCTGTTCACATATATTTTTATTTGTCAAATTAAAAAATCTGTGACATTAGCTGAGTTTTAGCCCAATGTACAAAGTAATTTCCTAGTGTGATGTCATCAGTTTCAACCAGGAAGTGATATTACTAAAGTAAAAAAATTGCTAAATCGTGATTAAATATATAATTTCTTTTAGCAAAACTTTAAATATATTTATGTTACCTGTGTTTTAGTTCCATGAGTGGTCCAACCTGTCATAGGCACTTTAAGGCACTCAGAGCATGTGCAAAGGCTGATAATACAAAAAGGCCTCATATTTTCACAAACATGTCCAGCTCTGTCCACTGGGCTTCCTCTCATCTCTCTTATTCTCCTTATTGTAAATATTTGATTCACAATAATCTCTCAGTTCTAATCTCTAATTTGACCATTATTTCTGTTTAAAGTGTGTGAAAGTTGGAGCTAAACAGCTGCACAGGATCTATGTGTGAAGTGAATTAAATAGGATTTTCAGTAGCATTTACTTTACTTTTATGTTTCTTGTAATTGTTGCATAATTGTTACAGAAACTAAATGTTACAAAAATGTATAATATACTTTACATTCAAAATAAAGTCTAACTGTTGTGAAGTGCTAATGTGTGTAATTAAAACTCATGAAATGTCTGTCCACCTCTGTCCACAAGTGAGTGCAAAATAGAACAGTGTGAGTAATATTTAAAATGATTCTACAAAATATAGAATCCAACAGATGATCTGAGAAATGATTCAAAACACGTCCTTGATCTCCAGGATGATGATGTGAGAGAAGAAGCCAGGATCTCCCTCCGTGTGGACATGATGCTCTTCCGTTTGAAACAGTTTTTGTGGGTTTTTTGTGTTTTTGTTTTGTGTTTGATTTTTTTTTTTTTTTTTTTTTGTATTGTATCACCATTAATTGTAATGTTTTCCAGCTGCCGTTGGTGTTGCTAATGGACACATAGAGCAAACAAAAGTCATATGCAGCAGGATATTCAAGAGATGTCAAGAGATAAGAGATAAGCTTGATTGAAAAGTGGTTGGGCTGTTGCCTCATATATATATATAACTGTCAATAAAAAAAAAAAAAAAGGGAATATGTGGTGGCTCTGGTTCAGGAAGACGAAAAAACATGACTTCAGTAACTGTAAACCACACTCCAATCCACTGAACAAGAACTACTACCTTTATACTTTATGTGTGTGATGAAGGCCATCTCCCTCTCCTCCCACACCTCCCTCTCCTCCCACACCTTCCTCTCCTCCCACACCTCCCTCTCCTCCCACACCTCCCTCTCCTCCCACACCTCCCTCTCCTCCCACACCTTCCTCTCCTCCCACACCTTCCTCTCCTCCCACACCTCCCTCTCCTCCCACACCTCCCTCTCCTCCCACACCTCCCTCTCCTCCCACGCCTCCCTCTCCTCCCACACCTCCCTCTCCTCCCACACCTCCCACACCTCCCACACCTCCCACTCCTCCCACACCTCCCTCTCCTCCCACACCTCCCTCTCCTCCCACACCTCCCTCTCCTCCCACACCTCCCTCTCCTCCCACACCTCCCTCTCCTCCCACGCCTCCCTCTCCTCCCACACCTCCCTCTCCTCCCACACCTCCCTCTCCTCCCACACCTCCCTCTCCTCCCACACCTTCCTCTCCTCCCACACCTCCCTCTCCTCCCACACCTCCCTCTCCTGCCACACCTCCCTCTCCTCCCACACCTCCCTCTCCTCCCACACCTCCCTCTCCTGCCACACCTCCCTCTCCTGCCACACCTCCCTCTCCTCCCACACCTCCCTCTCCTCCCACACCTCCCTCTCCTGCCACACCTCCCTCTCCTGCCACACCTCCCTCTCCTGCCACACCTCCCTCTCCTCCGACTCTGCACTCGGGGGGCTCGAGTCCATGTCTGAGGAGCGTTCTGACGGCCCGGCTCCTGGGGTTCTTCCATACCCCAACGAGCCAGCGCGTGTCCTGGGCCTGGAGCAGACATCGTGGCCCCTGGCTCTGGGTGGTGCGCTACCCGGTGGCTCTGAGCTGTCACTGCGGCCGCTGCTCCATGGACACGTCCGACCTTCAAGTATTTCCATGTATCTGACCTAAACTGCACTCAAAAGAACACAACTGTAGAGGAGTTCATTCAAAAAGCCTCCAAAGTCCAGCTAAATCACTTCATATCTTCTTGCTTTTGCCACATGAATCATTTTAGAATAACTTAATATAAATGAAATGATTAGTCGACTAAGATACTAAAGGACTACAGTCCTACACTCCATCAGCCCCAAAGCAATTGAAACAAACCTATGCTTCCTCAAAAATGCCTTGTCACCTCACAGCGAGAAGGTCCTGGATTGGAACAAGGTGTTTGTAACACAGTCCTACATGTTTATGGTCCGTACAATTCACTGTGCAAGGATCTACATGTCCAGGTTTTTGGTGAAGGATTTGTCTTCAAAGAAAGGTCAGAGCGTACTTTGAAAGATTTCTGTTCTGGAGAAGGGCTGGCTTTGTTCTATACTCCAGCAAACTCTGCATGACACATTGATCATTTAACCCTTGCCATGCCACACTATAATCATGAAATATATTCTGTAGAGGCCAGAACTTGCCCTGTGCAAAGTTCGCGGTGGATGCAGTGAGTGTGGCGTCTTGGACACGTGTCTTCCACCAAACAGAGTTCAGAGAATGCTGTGTTCCACAGGATTATTGGCATTACCTTTAACCATCCACAAATACACAGAAATCCAGGACTCATAAACCACAGACACTGCAACAGCGAAATACTGGCTTGTGTTTACTAATCAGTTTAAATCTGTATTGGACTCAATTATTGATGAAAATCAATCTAGTTTTATGCAAAATATGCATATTTTCAACAACACCAGGCTCGTGCTGGACCTCATTGATTATGCAGATCTAAATGATAAGTTAATTAATCTTTTTTTTTAAATTTTTTTTTTTTTACAAAAAATATAAATCATGAGAAAAACTGTATTGTAAAAAATGTTTTTTATTTTTTCAATTATTATTTTAATTATGATTTTTGAAATTTTTATTTTAGAGGATGACAAGTAATTATTCTCATCTGAATTTATCTGATGAAGATGTCAATACGATGAAGCAAATAAGGAGCTAGATTTAAGTTCCATCCACAGGTACAAAGGACTCTGTGGTTACATGACATAAACTCAATTTAACAATTCAAGCCACTTCTTTTTTAATTCTTATAAAGCAATGAAAGGAAAGCTTCACTGTCCTGTTTGTATTGATTGCTGTTATATTTGCTCACCATCCACAAGAGTCCAGACCAAGTTACAGGCCAGTTCTGTGGAGAGACGAGCCCTCTCACAGTAGATATTCATATTCAATGGATATTGGAGTAATTCAAAACATGTTTAATGCAACATGCAATTAAGTGAAAAATTGCATCTGAAACTGATAATAGGAATTCTATACTTTAAAAAGATAAATGTCTCTTCCAAGGATTACTTAGTTTTTCATAATAATTTATTTTGTATCAGAATGACTTTGAGGTATATCTCCTTGGGTGCTGCTCGTGGTCGAGTGGCTAGCACTCATGCCTGCTGTGCGGTAGGCCACAGAATCAGAAGTTTGAATCCGGCCCCGACCATTTACTGCATGTCATTCCACGCTCTCATCCCCACGCTGGACCGTCCGGTCAAATAAAGCCTACGGAATCTAAAAAACACACTTCACAAAGAAGAACATTGAGAATGATCACCTACAGTCGCTTTGATAAGTGCAAAGCGTCAAATGTCATTCCTTAGCACGTTGTTTTGAAAATTACACGCCGACTTCTGAGTTCGCTGAAATAAACTGTTCAAGTATGAGGGAATTTTTACAGAACTTTTCACGGACATGGACGATTCACACAGGACTAAAAACACAGATGACGCTGATAAATATTACAAGTTACCCATGGTCCCTGGGTAAAACTAACGCAGTCCGAATAGGGCTTTTGACTGTTGATCTTCATATGGTGGAAAGGGCTGCTGGTGCTACTGTGAGTCACTTCTGTCAGATCAGCACCTGCTGTGGCTCTTAACTCTGTGCATCCTCTCAGTTCTTTGCTAACTGCTGACTGTTTTGCAGCAACTTTTAGCCATGAGCTGAGAATATGCACTTGCACAACAGTTACTCAAATATGAAAGGCAACAAATAACCACTCTCCCTCTGAACTACGTCTATGGACCTAACAGAGCCAAATAGGTCCTACCCATTACCTCAACATGCAGTGGGCAGGAACTGTTAAACTCCATCACTCCAGAACGTTCAGAGGATGAGGAGCTACAGGATGAAGAAATGAATTAATGAAGAAATTAGCTCTTTTTAGCAGCAAAAGTGCTGCTAAAAAGAGCTAATTTCTTCATTAATTCATTTAGAGCTAATTTCTTCATTAATGAAGAAATTAGCTCTTTTTAGCAGCAAAAGTGCTGCTAAAAAGAAATTAGCTCTTTTTAGCAGCAAAAGTGCTGCTAAAAAGAGCTAATTTCTTCATTAATTCATTTAGTTGTGTTCTTTTCTGCAAACATGTGCATTTTCTTCTGGCCCAGTCTGCAAATCAGTGGTGAACTCAATTCTGACATCGAATCTGTATCAGAACTGGTGTTCTTGTAGATTTGGGTCCCAAGACTGTTAGTTCTAGAGCATGGTCCTTTGTCCTGTGACATGCTTCTGAGAATAATCAAGCCGTCTAGAGAGTTGGACGGTTTGGCTTCCAGTGTTTCGTCCTCTTCTGAGTTCTGGGACGGGACGACGGGATTTTGTCTCACATGTTTTTTCTTTAAGAGGACCTTTTTCCACTTGACCGCCTTTGTCTCACTAGAATCATCCTTGCTCTGTTTCTGTGATGAAATCTGAGTGGTAGATTCCCTTGTCATTTGTGTAGAAAAGGACAACGCTCTTGTTTGATTACTGTCCACGTTTTGTGGGACCTCTACCTCTGTTTCAGCTCTGGCTGGACCACTTTTCTGTGCTGTACTTTTCATGTTGCTGACATTATACATCATGGGCTCTTTCTTTACAAGATCAATCTCCAAATCCGTGTTTGTTCTGTGTGGCCTTCTTTGGACTGCCTCAATGGGCTGAGGTGGGACGTTTAGGATGGTATGAGACAGATTTGTTTGTGTGTCTCTGACCTCCTCCATCACATTTGCAGCATCTGTAGAGTTGGTCTGAGATGTCTCTGTCACCCCATTGAGAATTGTAGTTTCTCTAGAAGTGGACATTTTCACCTCTTTTTTCCCGCGTAGACGCCCAAATATTGATGCCAGCGGGCATTTTGGGAACTTTCTTGGCTCATTCAACACTGGATCCCCAGAAGTTAATTGTGGGCCATCACTATTCTTTACCACTTTAGTGATTTTTGTCATTTCCAAATTGCCCGTCACACTTTTGACTTCTATGTCACTGTGGGCGGAGACACAGTCGGTCTTAACATCCTCAGCCTTTCTGAGGAGTCGGCTTTTCAGCGCTTCAAAACCTTCCTTCACTGACTCGTGTTCCTTCAACAGCCTTTCGTGTGAAAAATGCACCATATCACAATGAGCGTTAACTTCCCTCATCTGATCCCAAACTTCCTGTGTTTTCGTGTAGACCCACTGCAGTTCTTTTTCCATTTCCTGTAGTTTCCTCATTTCCTTTGTCTGCTTGACGTTCCAGTTGTCCATCTGAAGCTGAACGTCATTGCAAAGTTCTTCAAAATGCTCGCTCAAATCTGTGATGGACTTACTCTGTGAGGCACAGATATCCTCCACGTTGTTTAACCGACTCTGAAGAACCAGTTTGTCTGCATCGACCCGAGCCAATAGCTCCTGAAGACGAGACTCCTCTGAAGTGTCTTGTCTCCGTTGTGCCTCCAGCTGATCGATGCGCTGGTTCGGAGTTGCTATTCTGTGGTCTTTAGCAGCACAGGCCTCGTGAAGCTCTTTAACACGTTTTTCCAGTCCCTCGTTTCGATGGTGCATCTCTTGTAGCTGATTTTGGACTTTGTCACAAACATGCCTCTGCTCAGGAAGGAACATGCTCTCTGTGATCTCCCTGCGCAGCATTTGTACCTGTCTGTGCATATCCTGACGCAGAGAGGCAATGGCATTGGCCCACTCTGAACCGTTCACATTTACATGGCTTTGTGCTGCACTGTGATGGAGCTGTTCCTCGTGGAGAAAATGTTCAAAGCGAGCGATCGATTTTTCCAGATTGTGCAGCTGCTCTGAGATGGTCTGAGATGAAGTCTCTGTCACCCCATTGAGAATTGTAGTTTCTCTAGAAGTGGACATTTTCACCTCCATCTTTGTTTTTGGTGCTTTGATGTCCAGGGATGGCATATTTTGTTGCTCCTGTTTATGAAACCGAGGCTCCAAATTGACTTTTACTTTGATGGGAGACTTTGGCTCTTTTTTCCCGCGTAGACGCCCAAATATTGATGCCAGCGGGCATTTTGGGAACTTTCTTGGCTCATTCAACACTGGATCCCCAGAAGTTGATTGTGGGCCATCACTATTCTTTACCACTTCAGTGATTTTTGTCATTTCCAAATTGCCCGTCACACTTTTGACTTCTATGTCACTGTGGGCGGAGACACAGTCGGTCTTAACATCCTCAGCCTTTCTGAGGAGTCGGCTTTTCAGCGCTTCAAAACCTTCCTTCACTGACTCGTGTTCCTTCAACAGCCTTTCGTGTGAAAAATGCACCATATCACAATGAGCGTTAACTTCCCTCATCTGATCCCAAACTTCCTGTGTTTTCGTGTAGACCCACTGCAGTTCTTTTTCCATTTCCTGTAGTTTCCTCATTTCCTTTGTCTGCTTGACGTTCCAGTTGTCCATCTGAAGCTGAACGTCATTGCAAAGTTCTTCAAAATGCTCGCTCAAATCTGTGATGGACTTACTCTGTGAGGCACAGATATCCTCCACGTTGTTTAACCGACTCTGAAGAACCAGTTTGTCTGCATCGACCCGAGCCAATAGCTCCTGAAGACGAGACTCCTCTGAAGTGTCTTGTCTCCGTTGTGCCTCCAGCTGATCGATGCGCTGGTTCGGAGTTGCTATTCTGTGGTCTTTAGCAGCACAGGCCTCGTGAAGCTCTTTAACACGTTTTTCCAGTCCCTCGTTTCGATGGTGCATCTCTTGTAGCTGATTTTGGACTTTGTCACAAACATGCCTCTGCTCAGGAAGGAACATGCTCTCTGTGATCTCCCTGCGCAGCATTTGTACCTGTCTGTGCATATCCTGACGCAGAGAGGCAATGGCATTGGCCCACTCTGAACCGTTCACATTTACATGGCTTTGTGCTGCACTGTGATGGAGCTGTTCCTCGTGGAGAAAATGTTCAAAGCGAGCGATCGATTTTTCCAGATTGTGCAGCTGCTCTGAGATGGTCTGAGATGAAGTCTCTGTCACCCCATTGAGAATTGTAGTTTCTCTAGAAGTGGACATTTTCACCTCCATCTTTGTTTTTGGTGCTTTGATGTCCAGGGATGGCATATTTTGTTGCTCCTGTTTATGAAACCGAGGCTCCAAATTGACTTTTACTTTGATGGGAGACTTTGGCTCTTTTTTCCCGCGTAGACGCCCAAATATTGATGCCAGCGGGCATTTTGGGAACTTTCTTGGCTCATTCAACACTGGATCCCCAGAAGTTGATTGTGGGCCATCACTATTCTTTACCACTTCAGTGATTTTTGTCATTTCCAAATTGCCCGTCACACTTTTGACTTCTATGTCACTGTGGGCGGAGACACAGTCGGTCTTAACATCCTCAGCCTTTCTGAGGAGTCGGCTTTTCAGCGCTTCAAAACCTTCCTTCACTGACTCGTGTTCCTTCAACAGCCTTTCGTGTGAAAAATGCACCATATCACAATGAGCGTTAACTTCCCTCATCTGATCCCAAACTTCCTGTGTTTTCGTGTAGACCCACTGCAGTTCTTTGTCCATTTCCTGTAGTTTCCTCATTTCCTTTGTCTGCTTGACGTGCCAGTTGTCCATCTGAAGCTGAACGTCATTGCAAAGTTCTTCAAAATGCTCGCTCAAATCTGTGATGGACTTACTCTGTGAGGCACAGATATCCTCCACGTTGTTTAACCGACTCTGAAGAACCAGTTTGTCTGCATCGACCCGAGCCAATAGCTCCTGAAGACGAGACTCCTCTGAAGTGTCTTGTCTCCTTTGTGCCTCCAGCTGATCGATGCGCTGGTTCAGAGTCGCTATTCTGTGGTCTTTCTCTGCGATCTCCCTGCGCAGCATTTGTACCTGTCCGTGCATATCCTGACGCAGAGAGGCAATGGCATTGGCCCACTCTGAACCGTTCACATTTACATGGCTTTGTGCTGCACTGTTATGGAGCTGTTCCTCGTGGAGAAAATGTTCAAAGCGAGCGTTCGATGTTTCCAGATTGTGCAGCCGCTCTTCAAAGTCTCTGGGGACTGAGAAAGCCAGCCTGATTTGGACCGGGGAGCCTATGGTATTCACAGGCTGCACAGCCTGGGCATTCGGGGTCCAGGTCTGCTGCGCGACAGAACTTTCAGTCCCATCTTCAGTTCTTTCAGTCCCCTCCCATGTTGAGGTTCTTGTAATTGGTTCTGAGACCCGGGCGTGTGGTCTTGTACCAGTGTTTGTGGGTTCCATTTTTACAAAAAAGTGTCCTAAATGAATGTATACTCTTTTCTGACCTGGGGTGTTGATTTCTTCTTCCTTCTATGTCTGTGGGCTCCTCCGGTATAAGTAAACTTCCCCCTTGATGACATCATAAAGACAGAATGATATCAGAGGCTTTGATGTGGGTTTCCATGGAAACGTGGTTATAGGTTGCATTCATGGGACATGACCACGTTCCATCAGCAGATTATATTTAATACAGATGGTGAGTAGCTAGAATATCTGTAATAGTGTTCAAATGCACATTTTTGTTGTAATAACAAATGATTAGAGAAATGATCAGGGTCACCATCTGTGAATGTTATGTTATGACATCATCAAATTTTGAACATTCCGAACTGGTGATTTTCAAATTCTAGAAAGTGATGATGTCATCAGAATCAGAATTAATTTGAGAAATTCACCATATTCACCATGGCGACTGTAAACCAGAGTCACATGACTTCAAGGTCACATGACTTCGAGGACAGAAAGTCATGTGACCTTGGACCATGCTTTGGAGAGATTAAAGAAGTGTTGAGAGCAGATATCACGTTGGTTTGATGGGACTGTGTTAAACAGAGCTGCCTCTGGACCAGGCCGCACTCGGAAAAGAGGCTTTTATTTTTCAGTGGGAGTCTCCTGGTTTAATAAAAAAATCAGCACAATTCTTTATCAAGATATATATAAAGATTTATAGAACAAACAAAGTGCTTCACAGGAGTGACAGGGCAAAAATACAACACAAGAATACAGTTGTAGAAACAATAAATAAAAAGACATAAAGACATAATAAATAACAAGAATATTTATTGCATAAAGTGCAACTCTGAAGGCCACTGAAGGCAGTGCAGAGAAACGGGTCTATATGAGTCTATATGACGGGTTCTTCTCTACATTCAAATTATAGCTTAGTTCGGTGGGAGGCACTTGTGGAATGTGAAATTAATATTTATCATAGTTTTCCATTTTTGAAGTTCCAGAAGAAATGTTGATAAATAAAAGTTTAAAATGACAGAAAGTAATGCTGAGTTCTAAAACAGAATCCCTCCACCTGTGACATCACAGTGTGACACAGTTAATATTCAGCTGACACATTGTGACAGTTTAAGCAGTCATTCAACAAAATTAAGCTGTTATCAGCTTTTCCTATTTGTCTAATCATAACTATTGTGTAATGAACATGGATTTTGGCCCTTGGTTGCTAGGTAACAGTTGTACCACCTTTGTCATAATTGTTCAAGTTCAAACAGGAAGCAACTGGGGACAAATAGGCAAAATGTTTAGTAAAATCTTAAATATAATCATGTTCACTACGTTTTAGTGACATGTGAAGTCTAACCGTCCTATAGACTTTAAAGCCTGCTCTGTCCTAATGTTTGAAGGCAGATGCTCCTATAGACTTTAAAGTTCTTCGGGAGCTGCCACAGAAAAGGCTTCATCTATATTAATCTTAAGTGCATTTTCAAATCAATACTAAGACATTAACTCAAGTAGATTATTTTAAGTGCTGCCTTTACTTTGACTGAAGTATTTACTTGCCCATGTATCTGTACTTTTACTTCAGTAACAAACCTGAGTACTTCTTCCACTGCTGTTGACATGTGCTCTTCTTTAGTGAACAGTCTGGTCTGCAGACTCTCCAATGAATAAGGACAGAGCGCTTTATAGAAAGGCAAGTGCGATTAGTTTTTGTGATGTTTTGGAGTCTATTCCTTCTACTTTTTTGGTCAAACTGGGCTGAGCTGTTTTACATTTACACAAATAATCTTTAACTCCAGTCCAGAAACTCTGCACCTCTGAGCATTTCCAGAGAAGAAGAAAACAGTTTTACACAAAGAAAAAAACATTTTTATACAAAGAAAACTATTTTACACAAAGAAAAAAACATTTGAACAAAAACAAGAAACATTTGATCAAAAAGAAGAAAACAATTTTACAAAAAGAAGAAAAAATGTATCAAAAAGAAAAAAACAACACTTATTTTTTCTTCAAAATATTTTCGTCAAAATATGTCAAAATCTTTTGGCCAATTTGTAAATTTGTCTCATTTTTTGATTAACATGTTTTGACAAAGATGTACATTTATTTTGCACTTCCAGGCCACCATAGTTAACTGAGAAAAACACACAAAATACAAATGCCAAACATCAGAGTCAAACATCTTTTTAATTTGTTTTTAGTTTTGTCTTTTGTCTTCTCCTTTCTATCTCTTTGTGTATGTTTTGTTTTGTACATCTGTCTTAAAGAAATAAATACATCACTAATTAAAAAAAAATATATAAAGCAGTAAAAAATCCAACTGAGAAATTAA
>CM033634.1:31726386-31823486 GCA_019453435.1 Rhinogobius similis
TATGGAGTAGTATCTAATAAATCTCTAGATAAAATGAAAAATGATTGTGGGCTCAACATTTCTGTGAGTATTTTTCCAGTAAAACCCATAAATATGGATTGTTCCTTCATCAAAAATGCAAAGAGTTTATCGTAATTTCCTTAAACATAAAGTCAAATACAATAATAAATGTGTTTAGAGCAGCTCTGATGTCACTCAAATGTGTCTGAGGCTTGTACTTTTCAAAAACCATCAGAATTGTTCATATTTTGTGATATTCTGAGGTTAATCCCAGTTCTCCAGTGAAATCACATCATGTTCCACTTCACTTTTGCTCCATTCTGTATTTGGAGTGTTTTTGTTCAGACCTTTAAAGGGTCTATGCTGTGTTTAGATGAACTGCTCCTTTTGCCGGTTGCGCCTCAGTTCTCCACTAGATGTCAGTCACAGCTTATTCATTCCAGCCGCTTCATTCGGCTCAGTACTAGAGTGGTCTGAAAGGTTTTGTCCTTGAGCAAGACACTCCACTATAACGTGACTTTAAGGGTCCAGAAAGTGCTGTTAGAGACCAATTATTTCAGTTTTTCTCGGTGAGTGTACGTTTTCTTTTCTGTTTTCATAATTATAACTGCATTTCCTCGGTTTAAAAGCCGGGTCGAAGCGAAGATAAACAAGATCAACTGTCTGTGAATGAAACTAAACTAAACTCCAGTTACGTTTTTGGTTAAAAGCTCAAAAATCCAGTGCATCACTGGAGCTTTAAAAGTGTTATTTGAAAATGTGGGTAATGAAATGTGTGCATTTTTACTCATGAAGGTGAGACACTACAGGCAAAACTGTTTGTCTTCATTTTCAAAAATAAATAAAACGCAAACAAATTTAATGAAAGTCTGCATTTTATTTAATTTTGTAATTACTCAAGTATAAAACAAATAACAAACGAGACCAGAGACATCACACAGAGTAGGTAGGTCAGACTTATTATTGAATTTTTAAGTTAAAAAAATTAGGTGAAATTTGAATTTTTAGGACAATTTTTCAGTCCAATCTAGTTTACTTACAAACTAAATAAGAAATCCAAAATCCTCTCTAACTAATTAACTAATATATGCGCAAAATGAACCAATAAATTTAAACCTGGTTCTGTCCATTTTTCAGATTTAAATGTCCCAAATATGTGTGTTTTTGGCAATTTTTCCACATAAAATGCCTTATTTCTACATGAAAACATGACATGGTGAAACACTTGTAATATATTTCTTCCATTTATGTGAGTAAACTACAGGAGAAGTTTCAAACTGATATCTTTAAATGTAAGATTTGTCCCTGTTCCCCTGCAGCGTCTCGCCTTAAAGACAAAAAAGCCAAAGCATTCACACTTCAAAGTTAACGTCTCTTTGTCCAAAGTCATTTCAAATGTGTCCATTTTCAAATTAACCATTTTCCCCCCCACTTTACGCATGTCATGGCAATGTCAAAAACAGGACCTTTTTTTTTTTTTTTTTAAAACCTGGTTATCTCTTATCTATATTGATGTTTATGTATAAACCTCGTATTTACATGTTTTTATTCCCCCCATCACTTTTATCTCTAAACTTGTGTAACAGTCATGTGACCCCACCACAGTCACAATATTACTTTTTTTCTAGAAAAAATGAAAAAGTCTACTTAATTGTATCTTAGAAAAAGCCTTAAAAAAATAAAACCAAGAATTGAACCCTGAGCCCCAAACCCCTCTGACCTGCACACACCAAACATCAGTCCTGGGCCGAACTACACTTTTTACTTTTTACAAGTTTTTACTCCAAAAACTGGAGGCTCAACTTTCATCTTGGCTCCAGTTTTCAGTAAAATCTAGTTTACGCAAATGCTAAATAAAATATACATTTTTTGCATTTAATAAGTCAACAAAATGAAGCCAGAAGATTTAAGGTGAGACACAAGTGAATAGGAAAAAAATCTTATGTAACTCATGTATCTTATGTAAGAAAAAATATATATATAAGAAAAAGTTTTTCATCGTGTCTTGTTTTCATGTAGAAATAGACCATATTATGGGTAAAAATAGCCAAAAATACACATAATTGAGACATATAAACCTGAAAAATGGATAGAGCCAGGTTTAAAAGTCTTGGTTCATTTTGTAACATATTAGTTACAAAAAAATTACAGCAGGGATTTTTGATTTCTTATTTAGTTTTTGAAAATGTCCTAAAAGTTCAAATTTCCCCTATTTTTTTTTTTACTTAAATCTTAAATCAGTTTTGGAATTAGAGATCAAAAAATCCTTCTGTACGTTTTGTCAAAATCTTGTTCAGATCTTTAAAGTAGATCCCACACCAGACTGTACAATCTTTGTCCAGATTGTACAGTCTGGTGCAGGATCTACTTTAAGGCTGATCTTTATGTCTCGAGGGAGAAAAATTTATTTTAAGAAAACGGCCTTTGAAGTTACAATGTCCCAGAGAAATCTATGGATGAAGTGGATTCAATGGAAGAATAAAACATCTTTAGCAGATTGGACAAGTTTGTTGTTTCTACATGAAAGACGATATGTGAGAGAAAAAACTGACCAAAAAACAAAACATTGATAAAGAATGCTTGTAGTGTCTCTCCTTAAACCTGCTGGGTCCATTTTTCAGATAGAAATTTCCCAAATATGTGACATTTTGAGAGTTTTTACACATAAAACAGCGTACGAGGAAAAACTTGTGATACTTTTTTTTTCTTACTTTGATATCTCTAAATGTACGTTTTTCTTTCTATTCACCTGCAGTCTTTACTTTACTCAAATCTGTGAACACGTTTGCTTTCCACGTCCCGGGGCGTTCGGAGTGAGGGTTCTGCGGACGGCTGGAGTGGAACAACCGTGTCCCCGTGAACAGGGCCCCACTGGGATGTCACTGCGGACGGCTAATTGTTTGTTAGCGGGAGGGAGCGGCCATTGTCACGCCTGGGCCAAAAGCTGCAGCCCCTCGTCCCGGGACGCCAGCTCCGTCTGTCTGCTGCTCCATCGCTGACGCCAGCCCTCCACCGCGACCCGGCAACCCAGCCCTCTACCCTTACATCCTCCACCCCACCAACCCTCCATCCTCCAACCCTCTTACCCCCCAGAGCTCCGCCCCTCAGCTCTCCACCCCTCCACACCAACGCTCCAACCCCGACCATCGTACCCGCCATCCTCCGCCCCTCAGCTCTTCAAACCTCCAACCCACCAACCCTCAAATCCTCCATTCTTCACTCCACCAAACCGCCAACCCTCCAATCCACCAACCCTTTCAATCCTTCTCCCCTCCAACCTAACCCACCAACCCCCCGTCCACCACCCCTCCACCCCTTCAATCCTCCTCCCCTCCAACCCTCCGCACCAACGCTCCAACCCTAACCCTCGTACCCTCCATCCTCACCAAACCTCCAACCCTCCAATCCACCACCCCTCCAAACCACCAATCCCCCATCCACCACCCCTCTCAAACCTCCTCCCCTCCATCCTCCAACCCTCCATCCTCCAACCCTCCACACCAACGCTCCAACCCCAACCCTCGTACCCTCCATCCTCACCAAACCGCCAACCCTCCAACCCTCCAACTCTCTAACCTACCAACCCTTCATCCTCCACCCCTCCAAACCTCAAACTCTCTAACCCACCAACCCTTCATCCACCACCCTTTTCAGTCCTCCAACCCTCCAGTCCTTCATCCACCAACCCCACCAAACCGCCAACCCTCCAACCATCCACCCCTCCCCTCCTTTAATCCTCCACCCCTCCCTCCCTTTAATCCTCCCCCTCTCCAACCCTCCGACCCACAATGTTTCTCGAAACTGAAAAAAACTGAACTCTGACTTGAGAACATGATGGTTCATCCTCTCCCGGACAGTGTAAACTTTGTGAAAACAGTCAGCAGCAGCTCTTCAACAGTGACACAAAAGTACATTAAAAGGACTCGTTTGGATTTATAAAAGGGAAATGAACAGTGAGAATCAATACATTTCACGTTTAAAACCTCATGGCCAATTCAGCGCACAAATTGCCTAAGGTTTGATATCAGTGGCAGCTCTAAGATCTTTGGCCGCGGATGATCACGTCAGTCAAAGAGCCACGAGAAGAAGCAGACGTGTGGGAGAATGTTCATGAAGCCTGTTTGAGGGTGAGGGTCGTGTGTTATCAGAGTGTGAGGGTGAGGGTTTTGTTGGTCCATACGTGGCGCTGGGACACATCAGACTGTGTTCTGAAGGACAATGATCTGAGCGGAGCAAGAGGTTAGAATGTACCAGAACACAACGTCCACTGAGCACGCCCCACTGACTCCACACGCTCACACAAACGGACTCACACATATGTACCGACACATATGTACCTCATGTGAGAGGGAGGGGGGGGGGGGGGGGGGGGGAGAGGGAGAGAGGGCAGAGGAGAGAGAGGGAGAGGGAAAGAGAGAGAGGGAGAGAAGGAGAGAGAGAGAGGGAAAGAGAGAGAGGGAAAGAGAGAGAAGGAGAGAGAGAGGGAGAGAGAGGGCAGAGGAGAGAGAGAGGGAGAGGGCAATGGAGAGAGAAAGAGAGAGCAGAGGAGAGGGAGAGAGGGCAGAGGAGAGAGAGAGGGAGAGAAAGAGAGGGAGAGAGAGAGGGAGGGAGAGAGAGCAGAGGAGAGGGAGAGGGAGGGCAGAGGAGAGAGAGAGGGCAGTGGAGAGAGAGAGGGAGAGGGAAAGAGAGAGAGGGAGAGGGCAGTGGAGAGAGAGAGAGAGGGCAGAGGAGAGGGAGAGAGAACAGAGGAGAGAGCGAGGGAGAGAAGGAGAGAGAGAGAGGGAAAGAGAGAGAGAGGGCAGTGGATAGAGAGAGAGAGAGAGAGGGAAAGAAAGAGAGAGAGGAGAGAGAGAGGGAGAGGGCAGTGGAGAGAGAGAGAGGGAAAGAAAGAGAGAGAGGAGAGAGAGAGGGAGAGGGCAGTGGAGAGAGAGAGAGCAGAGGAGAGAGAGAGAGGGAAAGAGAGAGAGAGGGCAGTGGATAGACAGAGAGAGAGAAGGAGCAGAGGAGAGAGAGAGAGAGGGAGAGAGGGAAACAGAGAGAGCAGAGGAGAGAGAGAGGGAGAGGGAAAGAGAGAGAGGGAGAGGGCAATGGAGAGAGAAAGAGAGAGCAGAGGAGAGGGAGAGAGGGAAAGAAAGAGAGAGAGCAGAGGAGAGAGAGAGAGGGAAAGAGAGAGGGCAGTGGATACAGAGAGACAGCGAGAGGGGGCAGAGGAGAGAGAGGGCAGAGGAGAGAGAGAGCAGAGGAGAGAGAGAGAGGGAGAGATGGAAACAGAGAGAGCAGAGGAGAGAGAGGGAGAGAGAGAGGGCAGAGGAGAGAGAGAGGGAAAGTGAGAGAGAGAAGGAGAGAGAGAGAGGGAAAGAGAGAGGGCAGTGGATACAGAGAGACAGCGAGAGGGGGCAGAGGAGAGAGAGGGCAGAGGAGAGAGAGAGCAGAGGAGAGAGAGAGAGGGAGAGATGGAAACAGAGAGAGCAGAGGAGAGAGAGGGAGAGAGAGAGGGCAGAGGAGAGAGAGAGTGGGAAAGAGAGAGAGCAGAGGAGAGAGAGAGAGGGAAAGAGAGAGAGAGAAGGAGAGATAGAGAGGGAAAGAGAGAGAGAAGGAGAGAGAGAGGGCAGAAGAGATAGAGAAGGAGAGAGAGAGGAAGAGAGAGAGAGAGTCAGACACATGTGTCAGATCTACAGAGGCAGCATTAAGTCTGTTACACGACTGCACTGCTCTAATGACCTCTGCTGCAGTTCACCCTCCGCTCACATGTGCCACTGCTACTGCTACTGCTACTGCTACTACTACTGCCACTACTACTACTACTACTGCTACTACTACTGCCACTAGTACTACTACTGCTACTGCTACTACTACTACTGCTACGTCAATTATAAACGGATCACTGAGAGAAAAAGGGTGGGAACCAGGAAGAATAGTTCTGCCTGTGGTAATAACAAATGAGGATCCAAAATAAATGAATAAAGAACTAGACCATGATAACGTTTTGAATGATAAAGTAAAGTCATATGTGACATAACTTTGACCGCAGAATGAGTCCAGTAATGGTTCATAAACAGAAATAGTCTGCAGGACAAGTTTGGATTTTTACAACAAAAATTGAAACAGAGTGCATTGTGAGTGCTAAGAATGAAACTTAATACAACTTCTAGTACATTTTAAACATGCTCAGAAGAGTCCATTTTGCATGTGTCCTTCAGAAACACAAAGGTTACCTACAGATATTAACGTCATGTGGGGGAAACAAATGATATGAGAATGAAACATGACTTCAGATCATTTTGATAAAAAGGTGTGCTCTGCCTGTTTCTCCACAGACTATAACATCACTTCACTTAGAATGTCCCACAGTATGCTAATAAACTTCTCTATTTCCATGGAAACAAGCAAACAGGTGAAGTAACCCACCAGAAACTCACGCAAAGCACTTGTAAAAGCTAAAAAAAATATCAATTTAGTCAATTTAGCATCTTGAAAAAGTGAAAACCACCATATCGCATGCTAACTTTGGGCCACGTTTCAAAAATATCCGCGTATAAATATCCTCCTCCCAATTTGATCCCAAACCGACAGAGGCTGGTGAGCCGTCGCGCACTCGGAGTCCCCGAGCCCCGAGCACCCGTGTGGGGGCGGGGCCGTGTTGTGGTTGGGTGCTGTAAATATTTCTACAGCAACCTTCATCTTAGCTTCACGTCAGAGCGGCCAGCTGTCACATCCACACGGGCCCCTGGCAAAGAGAGAGAGAGGAGACATCCAGAGGAGCGGCGCTGGCTCACAGGGTCTATAGGCTGTATAGGGGGGACTATAGGAGGGACCCATCCCACCACAGGGTTTGAGAGGGAACATTTGCATAAGCCTCCATCTTAATAATGCCTCGTCCTGCACAATACACCAGTGTTTTTTGAGTTGCGGCACAGTTTTTGGGTTTAAAAAATACCACGGCACACCATCTACCACTGAAACATTATCAAATCACACCATTTGTTAAAAATATGGTGAACAATGAGGCAAATAATGTCTGGTTCTTTAAATTTGGTGATGGTGTTCTGTTCTTTTTAGTCTCAAACGTTGCTCAGGACACTCCAAAATGGTAAATTTGTCAGTTACATCCACATTTGTAAATCATTTTGCTTAAATTTTACGTTTTTTTCAAGGCACACCTGCAGAACGTCAAGGCGCACTGGTATTCCCCTGCACACTGTTAAAAATCAAGGCTATAGACCATTCTCTCTGTTCTTTGTGTTTGCTGACGCACTGGGTGGCAAATGAACATCAGCTTCTCTCATCTTTAGCTAAATGTTCCTCAGACTTTGAGTCGTGCCCGGTCGCTCTCAGGCGTCTCTAGTTAAAGGCAGTCGGTGCTTCGGTCTCTCTCGTGGTAATCGTGGCACAGTTACATGGACGTACATCTGAATCACAGCGTGTGGACCACGGAAAGACAGGACCTCATTAGCAGTCATTTAATGTTTGAATTATGAAGCTGGTTTTGTTTGTGGTACAGTTTACTGACACTATCGCACACGAAGACAGTGGCCAATGACAAGATGAAACTGTCTGGGCTAAAACTTGTTCATCTTCTCAGAATAGACAGATGCACAAACAGGACAACAGCCAGGCACATGGAGATTTATGACCAATGTCAAGAGAAAAAGAGAGCTTTTAACCCTGTTCTAACATCATCCCCTCATCAAAAACACATCCTGTGTTGGATCCAGCTGCGTTCATGCTTGTTTCACTAAAACTGTTAACGAGGTCCTCTCCCGCTGAGTTTCAGAAAACACTCACTCAGTTTTTACGTTACAGGTTGAGCTCCAAAGGTCTCCTGTGCTGTTTTTAAATCATCGCCATCAAATCACATACAACTGCAAGCTAACATTAGCATGTTAGGGTACGCTAGATTTAGTTCAAAATCAGGATTCTTCTGGACGTTCCCTTCCACCCGCTAACAATGGTCATACGTTGAGAAAACGTTACACATCGAGAAAATGCCACACGTCGAGAAAACGGCACATGTCACACATCGAGAAAATGTCCACATTCAATTCAGGAGTAAAAATTGAGTATTTTTGGCCCTAAGGGAGAAGATTGTCCTTTTTTTAAATATTACATTACATTAAAATGAACATACAAAACAAAGAACATGACCAGAGAGCAAATAAAGTACAAAAAGCACAGAACATTTAATGAAACAAAACTGCTGCACATTTAGGCTCATTTTTATTAAGTCTGAAAGTAATTGTTTTCAATTTTTGAATGTCAGCTACAATGTCAGTCCAGTCTTTGATGTATGTGTCATTTATTTTTTCTAACCGCCTGAAGTATGGTCCAGAGATATCCATCTATTGTGTTTTGAGACCCAAACACATAGTTCTGAAAGTTCTGGGAGAAGATGTTCTAACCAGAATATATCAAAGTGTAAATGAAGCCAAACACAACTCTAGGTATGTCTTTGATGAGGGAACAATGTTAAAACATGGTGAAAAACAAAAAAAGTCTATATGTGTCCTTTAAAATATAAATGTATTCTGTTTTCAAATCGGGGTTTAGCAGATAAAAAGAGATTTATATGCTAGTTTCTTTTTTTTAACTGATATATTGAGATTAGTTTTAGTTTCTTCTATCTCTTCTGCTGGTCGGCTACATGTCAGCAACAAAACATAATTCTGATTCTGATTTGTGCAACTGTCAGCACAACTTAAAACTGCACGTCGCTCCAGACTGTAAATGTCCACTCCACAGTATCAGAAATGAGAGCAGAGTGCAATCTTTTTTTCTCTTTTTTTTAAATCCTAGAAACATTTTTTTAATGAAATTCTTCAAAGGTCTGGTATTTGCAGAAGCCCCTCCCCCTGCGGCCCACTGTTGATATTCCCTCTTGTGTGTGTTTTCTCCAGCGAGTGTCGTACCTCGCCCCCCGTCTCTCCTCGCGCAGTCCAGCCGCTGTATTTGTGTACATTTGTGCTCCAAAATGTCACTTACGCCCGTTTGATTCTGAATCCCTGAAACATGTGTGTGTACAAACGTTTGCGTGGCAGGACACCGTGTACATGAGTGCGTATGTGTGTGTTTACAGTTGGCTGAGCCTTCTGTTCGGCGCGCAGTCGCTCACAGTGAGCTGGGTTTTTAGGTCGCAGTGTTCTTTCTGCTCCTGACACACACACACACACACACACACACATTTACGCACACACACACACACACACAGAGGAAAGATGCTGGGTGCTAGCTGACGCACTGCTGCCCGGTTTGTGAGGGGGCAGTGTGGTGTTTAGGGGGTCCCAGAGGTCCTGTTATGGGCACGGAGCCAAATGTGTGTGTGTGTGTGTATGTGTGTATATGTGTGTGTGTGTGTGTGTGCGTCTTGTGTGTGTGTGTGCATTGTGTGTGAGTCTTATGTGTGTATGAGCGTGTGTGTGCGCGTGTGTATGTCTGCGTCTTGTGTGTGTGTGTGTGTGCATTATGTGTGTATGTGTGCGTAGTGTGTGTGTGCATCTTGTGTGCGTCTTGTGTGTGTGTATGTGCGTGTCTTGTGTGTGTCTTTGCCTGTGTGTGCGTGTGTGTATGTGCGTGTCTTTGCGTGTGTGTGTATGTGTGCGTGTCTCGTGTGCGTCTTTGTGTGTGTGTGTGTATGTGTGTGTGCGTGTGCCTCCTGTGCATGTGTGTGTGTGTGTATGTGTGCGTCTTGTGTGTGTGTGTGTGTGTGCGTCTTGTGTGTGTGTATGTGTGCGTCTTGTGTGAGTGTGTGTGTGTGCGTCTAGTGTGCGCCTTGTGTGTGTGTGTGTGTGTGTGTATGTGTGCGTCTTTTGTGTGTGTGTGTGTATGTATGTGTGCGTCTTGTGTGTGTGTGTGTCTTGTGTGCGTCTTGTGTGAGTGTGTGTGTGTGCGTCTAGTGTGCGCCTTGTGTGTGTGTGTATGTGTGCGTCTTGTGTGTGTGTGTGTCTTGTGTGTATGTGTGCGTCTTGTGTGTGTGTGTGTGCATGTGTGTGAGTGTGTCTTGTGTGTGTGTGTGTATGTGTGTGTGAGTGCGTCTTGTGTGTGTCTTGAGGCTTCCACTGCTGTGTAACATGTCCACTCTCTTTAGTAATGTCATCTGCTACGCGCCGCTACACACCGCGCTGGACGTTAGCTTAGCGCTCACTCAAACACTGGCTCTGCGGCTCAAACATTCTCTCCAGGATTTTGGTCTGAGATTATTGCAACTGTTACAATAAGCTACAGTTCATACGCTAAACTAAACAATAGCTGTTGTGAGGCAACACACTACAGGCAAAAGTCAGTGTTTTGTTTTTTGGTCAGTTTTCTCTCTCACATATCGACTTTCATGAGGAAACAACAAACTTGTCCAATCTGCTCCTGAAGGTGTTTTATTCTTGAATCCACTTCATCCATAGATTTCTCTGGGACATTGTAACTTCAAAGGCCGTTTTCTTAAAATGCATTTTTCTCCCTCGAGACATAAAGATCAGCCTTAAAGTAGATCCTACACCAAACTGCACAATCAACCAGATTTAGACCAAACGGACAGAAGGATTTTTAAATATCTAATTCTAAAACTGATTTATTACAGTTTTAAGTCAAAAAATGAGGCAAAAAATGAACCAAGAAATTTAAACCTGGTTCTGTTCAGACTTATATGTTCCAAATATGTGTATTTTTGGCTTATTTCTACATGAAAACATGACATGTCTAATGTATTTTTTTCTTACATTTATGTGAGTAAACTACAGGAGAAGTTTACAATTGATATCTTTAAATTCAAGATTTTTTCCTATCCACCTGTGTCTCAGTTTAATCTGGTTATTCCATTTCGATCACAGCTGAATTCCTGTCATTTTAAAGTCTTCTAATTGATGTATAAAGTGTGCATTAATCTTAACTGTAAATGGCCTATGATTTTCTCATTATGGCTTTATTCAGTTTATTAATACCTCTGGTAAATATAAATTATAGTTTTACACCAATCAGGAGCTGTTTGTGGAGAAAAATGTAAAAATCTGTTGAAAATTATAGAAAGTAAACAGATTGGTGACATCACACTGTTACACATAATTTACATGTTTAAAGGGTATATTAAAAAAAGTTGTTTATTTTTGATAATTTGTGCATACCTTTGCGTGGAATGAGTCTGAGTGTCCCTATAGTGATGTCATGGATTTGTTTTTACTTCCTGTAATTTTCAACAGCTTTTTAAACTTTTCTCCACAAACTACAACTTGGCTGGTGTAAAACTAGAATTTTTATTTACACTAGGTATTAATACAACCAATAAAATCAAAATTAGAAAATCAGAAAATCCTGTCATATGCACTTTAACCCTTAACCTTAAAGGGCCATGCTCGCAAAATCAACTTTAATGACCTTGAGTTTCCTCATCATTAGTTTATGCAAAGTTGTATTTGGATTGATTCCTGCATGTTTGAGTTAATCCTGCAGCTGTGGCTCCAGTGCTCAGAAAAATCCTGTTTTCACCCCCCCCCCTATCTCCGCCCACATCCTGTACTGACTGTTGTATTAAACTCATCACCTACCCTTTATCTTAATTGTGATTTTTTAAACTTTAGGTGGTAGAAGACCCAGAGGGATCCCTTGGACAGCAACCACTGTTGTCCCTGTTTACTCTGAGGAAGGACAGCTGCAGGATCGCGATGGGCAACACGCCGGTGACCACCTCTGCAAGTGCCAAGCTGGATGAAGGACTTGTGCACCTGATGGCTTGTTACTACACCTGTCATCTCACTTATCCAAAGTGTATTTCCTCACTACTGTCAGTTCTGCAAACTGAAGTTCTTCAAGATGCCACCCATGACAGAGATGCAACATCTACACACAAAAGCCATTGCAGAGTGGAGGTCCTTCTCTGAGGGAGTGAATCTGTGACTGTTCAGTATATTCTGTTATTAAATCATACAGGAACACTGCTCCTTTAAAACTCCTTCCTTTAATGCTACAGTACTAAGTTGTCAGAGTAAACAGGGGGTCAGTTACAAGAGGGCAGTTCACCCCTGTCAGTGCTTTTGCCCTCATCACAGATTTGGTATTGGTTGTTTTTAAAACAAGTAAAAATGGTCAAATTTTAAGTTTTTGTTTGCAGTGTGGCAATTGTTTAAAAAATGCAGACTCTGAGTGAAACATGTCGAGTCTGCAGTGAAATGTTGCTATGGAGAGGTGGGGCTTATCAGTTCTGCAGATTTGAACAGGAAGTTAAAGAACTTGTTTCTATTGAAGTGTTTTAGATCAATATTGCAGTTTACGTTGAACAAAATGATTCAAAGTTCAATATAAAGTACCTGAAAAAAGCACAATATGTCTCCTTTAATTAAGCGAAGTGTTAAGTTGAATTGCTGTTTTGGAGACATGCAGCGCTGGAATGTTGAGTCTATCGACGAAATGAAAAACTATTATTAAAGATAACCTCAAAAAGAGACACCTGGATTAAACCTAATTTCCAGAAAAAGAAAAACATCTCTTTGGCCCTCCTCATGGCTCTGCTGATGAGGTGCAGCTTGACAGGTCACACCTGTCACTGGAGCCTGGAGAGAAGCTCCAGCAGCAGTGGATCTGGACAAGTCTGCACATCTATCAGGGATTGTCACATTTGAAGGAGACCAGACGTCCTCTTTCTCCAGAACATGTCCTCCTTTTGGAACCAAAAACCATGTGAGGGTCATTTCCAAAATGTTAACTGTTTACTGGTTGTGTGGGACACTTTTCATGGACACATTGGACAGGCTCAGGCTCAGAGCAGACAGCACATCTCTGAACAGGTACCTGCTGTGGAAGTGTCCCACGTCATAACACAGTGCTTCATGTCACACTCCAAAATGGATGTAATATCTGCAGAGATCCATCCTGGTTCTGATGAAGCCTGTGGTGTTTGTGAGGCTCTATGGAGTGCACAGGAGCAGGACAGAGGAACTACAGACTGACAATAAACCCATGGAATTATAAAGGCGTATTATCCAGCTCTAAATATACTGGAACACAGCACATTGTACAGTTTGTGAAAACGGTTCCAGGGAGAACTCCAGACCCTTGATACACCTGACGTCACACACTCACAATGTTCTACTGTTTAACCTTTGGAGGCAGGACGTAAGAGTCCAAGTCACAATGGGGCAGTCCGGATTTAACGATTTAACATGAAACAAAAATCCACAGTTACACAGACCCTTGTCCAGCTACAAAGCAGACCATGAATCTGATCACTTAAGACAGTGGTTCTCAAACTTTTTCAGTCATTACCCCAAAAATAACAATAGTTCACATTTGCAACCCCTAAACACAAAAAATAGGCAACACGCTAAGTGATAAATTAGCCTTATATCTAATGTTTGATTTTATTTTGAGAATATCGACCTAGAACCACAAAAACAACATTGAAATCAGGGAAAGTTTAGGAAACTATAACATAGAGAAATCTCAAATCAAATTTGATCTGGTTTGAAAAAAACATTCAGAGAGTTTTTGTCAGTTAGAGTTTTGAGAGATAGAGCACTGGAATTTGAATAGCTTGTAAATGTTTTGTGATTTATTGGGTATTTAGGTATTTTAATTAGAAATATTAAATATCTTATTGGTATTAACTGACGGATTTGAAGTGTGGGGACAGGTGTAAAAATAACTTAAAATAACTAAAAATGACACTAGCAACAAAAATAATGCTGAGGAGGACTTCTGTGGCAGATGTATCTGAGGGAAGAAGGTTTTCTACATTTCATGGAATCATCCACCTCCACAAACTTATACTGTTGTTTTCTAAATACACTTAACTCTCATCTTGTAAAACAAACGTGTGCACCGTGAAAAAACATCACTTAAAAGGTTAAACTATCATTCAGACAAAGGTTTGGGCTCAGTTTGTTTCTGTGAATCTCAGACGACCCAGAAAATCTCCTCAACAAAAGCTCCATGTGTCGTGTGTCTCTTGTCACTTCTGCTCGACTCCTCGTGACATCAGCAGCTCATCCAACCACCACACAGGCCCAGAGGGCCAGAAACCAGGACTAAACTAGAACTAAACCAGGACTAAACCAGGGCCAGAAACCAGGTCTAAACCAGGACTAAACCAGGTCTAAACCAGGACTAAACCAGGACTAAACCAGGAATAAACCAGGAACAAATTAGGTCTAAACCAGGACCGAACTAGGTTTAAACCAGGGCCAGAAACCAGGTCTAAACCAGGGCTAAACTAGAACTAAACCAGGAGTAAAACAGGTCCAATCCAGGACTAAACCACTAACAAAAGATAGAAATATATTCTATATTTTTGGAAGGTGGTTGAGGGCCGGATCTTAACCCTTGGAGGGCCTGATTTGGCCCCCGGGCCTTCAGTTGAACAGCCCTGCACTGACGCCTTAACGGACATTATACAGACCACAGTGATTTCCTGAACTTAAGATGAGTGTAACCCACCTAACTTCTACTCAGCCTTAATCCTGTAATTGAATTATTGTTTAGCACAAACGGCAGACCAGCTTGAGTGCGCCTATACGTTATTAGCATGTTAGCGCAGACATAAGACAATGAGAGGGCACACGGGCGGTAAGCGAAACAATGAGCCAGACGTATAGGCGCTGTGATTGGATGAGAGCTGACAGCCGTGCGTTCCCACTCTCAGGGCTACAGCAGGAATATTAGATACATTACGGTCATCGGATTCATATACATCACTGTCATATGTCGGCTGCATGGCCCGGCTGCTCTGTGCACAAGCAACTGTAAGGATTAATGTGTGCGAGGGGGTTAATGAAGAGGCTGTGCAAATGAAATGAATGAATGAATGAATGGTGAATGGTTTCATCTATGTTATGATTTTGGTATTTCATTTGTTTCTTCTGCTGTTTATCAGGAGGTATATGACTATGACAAATAATATGAAGAGTTCATTTGCAGAAGTGTCATTTGAGAAAAACAGTGTTTAATGCTTTCAATTTTCTCTTTTTCAATGTGCAGTGATTTACTAAACTTCCATCTTTTCTTGAGCCAATCCCCTCAACTGTGCATGCATTTTCAATGGGAGAGTTAGCATTAGCCTCCAAACATCACAAAGTATGAAAAACCAGGGCTGTTTTGGCACCTGAAAGCACTGGGCACACGAGTAACACCAGAGCAGTTAGAAAACAATATGCAGCAGTGTTTTGTGTAGATTGTTACACTTAGCAACTAACACCGACAGTAGCGTACATGCTAACAACCTCCTAATAAATATTTCTTAAAGCAAGTAACTTCAGCGACAGAGCTCCCCCTGCAGGTTTCTTGTGAAAATACACTGCTGGTAAAAAGACGCTAAAGATTTTTTTGCCCTTCCTTTTTATTAAAATAAAGAATTACAAAATATTTCATGTTGCCAAATATAAAAAAGAGAGCCAATATTTCTTAGGAGAGTTGTCGTCGAGTCAGTGTAAGGAAATGTTGCAGCTGGTTTTCCGCACAGAGACAGCAGGGGGCGACGGCGGGGGCTTCAAACCCCAAAAATACATTTGCTACCACCACATGGACTTACAAAGACTTTAATGAGGTCAAAATGTTAGTTAGTTCTACTTTAAATCTAACATTATTCATTAATGCACCAATAACATAGAGGGACAGGGAAGTTCTTGTTTCTGCCACAAATTCTACCGTAATAAGTGACCTTTAGAAACTAGAGGTGCAAGTTGGATATTGTTAGTTCTCACTCGTTGGTGAATCTGATTAACAAATACACAAAACTATGTGTCTACAAACAATAACTTTCCATTTGTTTAAAAATTCGCCGCTTCATTTAAATGAATTAAAAGAATGTCCCAGAATGTGTGCACATCCTGAGTGTTGGTAAATGCACACAGTGTGCACTCACTGCTCCTCTTCAATCTTTCCACTGACCAAAAGCAACTTTTCAACTAAAAAGCTCAAAAGAGAAGTTAAACCTCTCATTTCAGAATGAACTTGCATAAAGTACTGCATCATACCCACACAACAGAGCGGATGTGCTGTGGCTGTTTCCTCATGTGTTCATAATACACACTCATTTGTATTCATGAGCGTGTATTACAGCTGTAGCCATATGTTTCTATGGCTGCACAGTATACTGTTATTATAGTTTATGAGGTGGGAGGAGCTTAATAAAGTGCAGGGCGTGGCTGAACTGTGACCTCACCATAGGAATCCATCTATTTACAGCATGAATAATTCTCTGGGATTATGCACAAACACCCTAATGCACATTTGATGTACTGCTTTAACCTGTGCTTAGCACTGGCTCTGGAACATCCCTCGCTCACAAACCATCCTGTCCACCGGACACTACAGGGTCATGGGAGTTTACCACATGTGCTTTGTGGATCTGGAGAAGGGTTGTCCTTGTCATAGCTTCTGTTCAGTGCTGGGGAAATCAAAATCAGCACTTCCAAATCTGAGTTTGTTTGTGAGGACCATGAAGAACCACCTGTCATGAAAAGACAATTGGCCAATTGGAGGCACTGTTGGATGGAAATCAAGAGGAAAAAAGTACAGATTGCCATCCAAGACTGTTTGTCCTGGTGCAACATTACAGTTTACATGCACAGAGAGCTCCGCAGAGTGCATAACAATCAAACTCAACTCATCTTTGACCCAAAACCTGCCAGACCCCTCTTGTCTCGGTCTACAGCAGCTCAAAGAACGGCTTAGGTGCGAAGTAGGGCTGAAAGACACTCAGGGGCGTTTAATAATTTAGCAAGCACCAAAACTTAGTGCTACAGCTATAATTTCCAATGAAATGACGATCATACATATATAACCACACTTTTGGCAAACATGGATGAGGGGCATCTCATTCACACTTACGATTTGATTTTGGATAAACTGCATTGCTCAGTTGTTTTCTGTCTACAGCACAAACAAACACACTGAAGCTCTGGTCATTTTTACTTTCACTTTCACTCAGCGGACCAAAGCAAACGCAGACGTGCTTGTCCGCAGGGATGGGAGCACCGTTTGCAATCTCCACAGGAATATCGCTACACACATTTTTTTGAGTTTCCAATCGAAATGTCTCAATCATAGTTCCAGGGTTTATATACATTTTGAAAAACTGCTTCAGACTGGACTAAGCTACTTTATTTCCGCGACTCTGTAAATTCTCTCCCTCTGCTCACGTTTGTCCACTATGGAGCACATGCTGACTTTGGCTCCGGCCCACTGTACCGTACGCATGTGTAGGTCTGTGTGCGGACGTGATGCCAACTCTGGTTACCAAAGCGACCTTAATCAGAGGACACAGGAGCAGTGGTGCGCACACACACACACACACACACACACACACACACACACACACACACACACACACACACACACACACACACACACACACACACACACACACACACACACACACACACACACACACACACACACACACACACACACACACACACACACACACACACGTACGCACACTCGTCCCTGCGGCAGTGGCGTTTGAAAGAGAACACACAGCAACGTTGGTCCGCTCTGTTGGTGTCTGACTGCTAACGGTGTGTGATGTGTGTGTGTGTGTGTCTTGCATTTGTTTGTTTTGTGTGCTAAAAGCGCTCCGATGCCCCCAGTGTAAACAAAGACTTAGCCTAAACCCAGTCTGGCTTCACTGTCTGGACACAACCGCTGCCAGAGCTGAAATGTCACACAGCCAAAATGTCCCTGTTGAAGAATGGTTTGAACAGAGCAAAAATAATACTGATGTAAATATTGAAGTGAATCATGAACTGAACTTGAGTCATGCAGCTGCTGGTTATGATGACACATGTAATTATTACTGTGGAGTTACATCAGCTGCTGGGACAGGAGCCAAAAAAATGTACGCAAGTAAGAGTAAAGAAGATCACGTCAGCAGTTGCCTTGCAGGGATTTCCGAAATGGTTGATCTGACCAACAGAAAGTTACAGTCATTGGTCTTTAACAGATCAGTAGATTACTCGGATGTTGGCTAACAGGAATTAAACGAATGGATAACTATCCCAGAGCATCCCCTGTTCTTCTCGGGAAGGAAAAGGAAAAAATGTTGACGTTTGTGTAATTGGTAAGACTAAACATTATAAAATGCGCAAAATATGGTGTACCACATATATAGGATACAAGAAAATGAGAAAGGCTATGTTATATCTGTGCAAGAACGCGTACTAAAATGACCATGTTACATTGTTATTCCATTGTTCCAACGGAATTTGTATTTAGCATCATTCATGTTTGTCTCAAATAACCCTGTTTATGAGAATGTCTTCTCTTGGCCTCAGAAATTACTCTATTTCAATTAAAAAAATATATCTGAATGTTAAATTTCAAAATAAAAACTACTGCCCTGGACACAGACTTCTGATTGGCTGATACAGCAGCTCTGGGAGACACAAACTGGGATGATTATTTGCTCTTATTTTTATTACTTTTATATTTATTGTTCTGATGGACACATTGTGTAAAAAAAATCTTTATTTAATGCCTGGGGATTGAATATAATGCTTTTTAATGCATTTTAAGGCCTTCATTTTGCCCAAAATCCATTTAATGACTTTTTAATGCCCCGCAGGAACCTGTAGAAAACTATGTCGAGAAATACAATGTCTATTTAACCAGGAAAACACCCATTGAGATCGAGATCTTTTTTTCAAGGGGACCTGGCCAAGTGGTCAGCAGCACACATCAAGAGCATTACAAGTTTGAAAACACATTAACAACAAAACAATTTGTATAAAATACAGAAACAAAGTGCAACAGAATAAGCAGATTGCATAAAGAGCAATAATTAGAAAGTGTTTCACAGTATGCAATTGAGTTCACAAGAACAGAATAAAAGTACAAGCACCTGCTGTCTTATTTGTAGAAAGGAACAAAATGTGTTTAAGGAAACAAGATCAGACCATTTCCGACCGTAGAGTGTCCCTAGAAGAAGGAGCAGAGAAAATAAAAGCTTGTTTTCCAGCTCAGTCTGAACACGAGGAACATGAACATGATAAATGTCATTTGAACACAAACAACAGTGACCAGTGGTTCTCTGGAGGAGGGAGGACAAATAAAACAGAACCAATCCAAGAGGAGCCTTGTAAAGCAGGAGCAACCAGGATAATGAAGACCACGGGCTTTAGTGTAGAACTCACGTAAATTACTCAAGTTAATTTGTACATTCAGTTTATAAATCTGATCCAGATGTGGGTGTTGCTGTTGTTCCTCTCAGGTTATCTTTTCGTACCTTATTGTCTCCACCGCAGCAGCAGAACCATCAGTCTCCTCAGCCTCTGAAATCCACCCCTTTCACCACAGCTCTCTGTATTCTTGTTTTCGTCACACTGTGGACGTCTCTACTGCTGAAGTCTGAGCATTGACATTTATATTCAAGATAAGTTGTGCATTATTATGTGTGTCTAAGCCTAAGTCTTTGGTTACTTAAAGGCAGTTTCAGAGGTTGTGGCTTGTGTACCAGGATGTACAAATGATTGAGGGCAGAGGAATGAGTTTTACATTGGATTAAAAAAATTCTAGATTGGTGGGAAAAGTGGATTTCTGCAATTAAACAAGCTAGCAGTGACTCACGCCCCCTCTGTCCGTGAGCCTGATTGATTAGTGGCCGTGCAAAGTTATATTTGCATTCATTCATTCATTTTCTACCGTTTATTCCTTTTCCTGGGGTCGTGGGTGATTGAAGCTTGCCCGGTGATTTTGGGCCTTAGGCGGGGTACACCCTGGACAGTGGCCAACTCGTCGCAGGACTGACATGCAGTACTTATATTTGCATGCAGTACTTAATTCTTTTCGGTATTGAAATGAAATAGAAGGAAATGTTCTTTTTAACAGTTTCTAAAGTCACAGAAATTACCGTTTTTATATAAAGTGACGTCACGGTAAACATGTGTGAGCCGTGTGAACGACACGTCGAACGATACAAACAGAAGCACGTGACATGGTTAGACCAGAGACACCTTGATCCTTGATCTAACACGAAGAATACAATTACAATCACACAAGCTAATGTTGACACAACAATTTGTGAGCTGCGTGGTCACTGCCGTCGCTCAAAGCATCATGGGGGATTGTCGTCACGTGGTGCCCCTGAAGCAAAGATGGCAGCCTCTGTATCAGGAAGTAATGCGGACACTTTTTGGCTTCATGCGCCAATGAGCACACACCATAGGGAGAAATACAGCGCCATTTTAAAATCATCTTCCAGCTTTAATTATAATTGCATGGTGCTAGCACATAGAATGGCACCGGGCCAAAGAGGGATGAATATGTTTCTGTTGCGGACAAATGGTTGCTGGGTTGTAAATGATAAAAATAGTTCCTAAGGGTCATAAAAGACGCTATGAATCCATCATCAAACTGGATTCACACCATGCAGACGCGGTCCACTTGAAACTGGAGTTGTGCCACACTTCCAAACCGAAACTAGACACTTCCCACAAGCACCCCGAGTCCAATGGAACAATGAACCTTGGAGTGGATATTCTGCTGACCGTGTGAAGTGAGTCCGGTGCTATTGTAAGCGCCAATAATGACCACGTTCTACAATGACAACTTTTGACTTTGTGCCAGCAGCAGTTAACAGTAGCACAAACACAAGATAATCTTGTAAAAGGGTACAAGCTGGTCTCAGAGGATTAACAGAGTCCAGCTAATCTGACTAATTTGATTTCTGTTCCACACAAACACACCTCAACACCACTGCATGGACTTCATTCGATTCAGGTTAACTTTGTAGCCGTGTCCGGGAAAACGTCCAAGTGCGACTTTTAAGTTCAAATGGTTAGGTCTTTGGCAATTAATGTGATCCTTCAAAACAACCGAACAAGGGATATTAGTGAAAATGCTATTAACCGGCATATAGCTATTTTGATTCAGTGTGGTTAGCTAGGAGTTGTTTCATGGGCTTGTCAACATAAGGTCACAGAGTTTGAGGTAAGAAAACTGATGACATCTAATGACAACAACAGTGTTTTCTTGGGAGCCACCAAACAACTGCGACTCAGCTCGGACTTGTGCTTTCGACCAGGCAATGACTTCACTTTGGGCTTTAATGACTCTCACTCGGAGTTGGCCTTGTACGTCCCGTCTCTGTAGAGACCTCTGCTCAAATTGTGAAGATGGTACATTCTAAACTAAGTATTCATTCAAAGACATTCCTTCTACCGTAATACATGTATTTACCAGTTTTTAACGTAATTTTGGCGAAAGTAGCGATACACCAGAGGGTCCACTTAGCAAAGAATATAAAAAACACATGACTTAGTTTAAGGTTTAATGACTCGATTTATACTTGACCAGACCAAATCATGTCTAAAGCAGTACCCAGAAATAAACCAAACTTAAACCAGGACTAAACTAAACTAAAGATGTGTATTTATTCATTTAATACGTATTTCAACATCTAAATATTGAAGATTTAGACTTATTCTGTGGAGTGCATGGTGGCAGAGCGGGGTGGAGTCTGCCTGTGTTGCCGTGGGTTCTCTCCAGGTCTGGCTTCAACCCACCATAAATAGGAAACTGTAAATTGTCCCTGGTGAGTGAATGAGTGATGGAGGGGGCTTCAAATGCCCCGAAAATACATTTACAATCACCACATGGACTTACAAAGAAGTTTGATAAGAATAAAAATGTAAAATGTTGCTTAGTTCTACTTAAAAGGGTGATGGGGCCCTCAGATGTCAAGAATGATTGTGTTTAGTCTCTCTAGGACTTTCCTCAACCACCATGCATTTCATTACAAACAAAATAGATTCAAGCGTAGAAAAATGTAAGTGAGAAAAAAGATGACACGCGGGGCCCCCGGGAGAAACCAGAACCCACCCACCCCAGTCCGACGCCCCTGGAAATGTTCTCAAAATACTGGAAGAAAACTGGAACTTGTGAACAGCCTTTTAGCTTTCTCGCTCTATTAGCTTAAAGGTGCTCCCCGCTGTGGCCTGCCCTGACCTGTGTCCACCTGATCTGACCCGCAAGATAAACCCGTTCACAGAGGCCAGTGAGCTAAAGCACTCCTCCGCCGCCTCTGCCTCGCTGTAGCCTCATGAATAAGTCACCACTGCACCGCCACACGCTGATCACCACAATGTATTATTCAATATGACCATAATCTATATTTCAGAGCGGATGATGGTGCTATGTACAACAGTGAAATTGCTTAAACAAACATGTTTTAGGGTGGGGTTATCTATAGTGCTCAGGACTGCCTTGTCACACGTCTGAGTTTTCTGTTAGAATAGTGTTAAAACAATGGAGATTAAAGGGGGAATTTTTTTTTTTTTTTTTGCTCCATCGCAAATATATTGTAAAAGCAGCTTCTTGTGAGAAGGAGACCACTGTGTGCAGCTTTATCATGACTTAAACTCTGCTCTGGCCTCTTAAAATTCTGATAAGTGCTTCTTAACTAATCAGGTTTAATAGTTAGGATGCTCTGAATGCACAGGGAGGAATAAGTTTGGACAATGTAAAACAATTTAAAATGAACCAGCTCAGTTAAAAAAAAACAAAAAAAAAAAAAAAAACAGGTATAGTACCTTTAAGATGCTATACAAAACTTAGCATTCATTCAAAAGTTTTCTTGGGCGCATAGTCTGCCGTTTGAGAAATTCAGAGAAAACACAACCAATTCAAGTTGAGTCTTTACAGACGTTGTTGATGTGGCATTATTTCAAAAAAGTAAACTGTAGCTGTTAAAATACAGCAGATGACGCTGGCATCGCGGTAGCATTCAGCCACAGCTGAGTGGGCGGTGCCTTAACGTCACCAGTCCACAGTTCCAGTGATATAAGACAACAGAAACAGTGAGTTTATCTGAACCTCCTGATTAATTAAGACATACTGCACCTGTTTTAGGCTAAATAATGTTTTAGCATTTTTATTTTTAGGCCCAGAGTATAATGGGAAATATAATTTGGTAATTTGTGTCCAAAACTATTCTCTAGAGGAAGACCATATGTCATTCATGGATTATTTTTTGTGCAGTTTTAAATTTCAAAGCAGCTTATTCAAAACCTTGGAGTAGATCAAAACCACTAGACATTATAATGAACAGGGCTGGACCTGGAAGTAAGAGTGATGACATCAGCGCTTGTTATTAGCCTTTAACATGCTATCGAGTACCTTAAATCTGCCATCTCATGTTTTGAAAAAAAAAAAGTTGATCATAGACTAAATGAAAGGCTTTGTCTACTGTCTGCCCTGGTACTCACTTAGTGTATCCAGCCAGCAGATGACGCATCGCTCGGCGTGAGTGCTGACGTGAGCATATGCTGCAGCGGTTCCTGCTTTCTTTTAAAGCCTTGTTTTTAACTTGTTAGTTAGTTTGTTAGTCACTGCCGAGAAAGTGTTTATCTCCCATTCATTTTTGTTTTCCGGTTCTTCTTTACTATTTCTTTAATCCCATATTGTTCTGGTTTTGGTAGACTAATTCAGAACAAATGTTGGGAACTCAAAAACTAACCAACAGCAATGGGTTTTTGTGGGGAATTGTGCATTTTTGGGAATTATGGTTTGACAATTTTGATGTATGACTTGAAAAATGTAAAGCCAATGTTTATATGTCCTTTCCATCTATAATATCTGATTGATATAATATTATTCGATGTAGATCCAACCATTTGAAGAGTTCATGACCTCATCTTTACATTGCCATTAGCCCCTGACATTTAGCATTGCACAGTCTTTAGCTCGTTGTATATTTGTTGAATTTTTCATGACTTGTTGTGGTTCTCTGTATTGAGGTCTGCTGTTCTCGAGGCCCTCCTGCAGCCCCTCCTCTGGGCTTGGCTGAACTCTCCCTGAACCAGAACTTGAACCCTGGGTGAACCACACTAAACTGACCCATTAATCTACTTTGGGTGTAAAGCGCCTGTTCGGCAGTCCACGAGGGAAACCCTGAGCCATTTCACCGTCAGTGGCGGCCTATAGACACCTGCTAATTATTGGGCTTGTGCCAGCAGACCGCTGCTGCACAGGGACGTGGAACCAGTGGGTTACGTAAGAGGAGAGAGAACTGCTGACCAGGAATTTCAGAGGGAACATAGTCCGTAACAGCAAGTTCAGTACACTTAACAGCAAATGTCAAGCAGCTAGAACGGTTAAAGGAGATAAACCCGATTTAGAACACATTCTGGGAACTGTTAGCCCCGCCCACTTAGTCCCATCACTCACCCTGGTGTTGAACCGTTACAGAGCGCAGGGGCCAATCAGGTCTGACAGATAAGGTTTCATCAACTACTGTAACAGGCCCATTATTATTGATACTACTGATTGATATTGATATTATTGATACGTAATTGTCTGTCCCGGTCCTTAAGGGTTCTCATTCAACAATTTTTCTTTCTACAAAAAGCTGCTTTACAATAAGGCATTGTCATGAAGAAGTAAAAGTGATGGGGGGAATAAGGAGTGCATGGAGGGATACCCAGTGGACACAGGTCAACCGTGCAGCGCTGCCCGGAGTCACACCAGGAGAGGAGTGCTAGCACAACAGTGTGAATGGAGCCTTAGAGTTGCATACATGTTGTACTGTTTGGTCATGTATGTACAGAAATACAACACTAAGCCAGAGCTTAATGCTGTCAGAGCACATTACCCAGAGCGCACTTGTCCTGTGCTGCAGTGCGTCCCTCCGGAGCGTACTGTGCGGGGACTACATGGTCCCGCTTGGAGATGTGGGAGATATTATGAGGCGAGACGTTACACTAAGACACGCCAAACTAAATCAGGCTGACTCTACAGCGCTACAGTATGAGGTCGTCTATAGTTTAGGGCTAAAAATAGTTCCATAGCTCTCAGAAGCGCTAGTGCAAACATGCTAGGCTAAGCTAACACCCTGGGGCCTCAGCACCCTCGCATCAGCAGCACGGTACAGTAGAGAGAGTGCACACATGTCAGGGAGAGGATGAGGCACAAGGAGGGGGGTTGGCACGGCGACGCAGCATCCACGTAGCCACGACAACACAGCATCGGTTACATATCAAAACATTGGGCGTGTAGTGTTTCCATGGTGCCCGCCTCCCCAGCCTCTCTAGTATTTGGGAAGTAACACACTGACCTACATTTGAGAGCACCGGCAGAGGAGGCTGAGTAAGCTCGAGAGGGGCACGAGGGTGTGCTTTGGAAACAAAACCAATGTCTGCTCCAGATTGATATAAGACCTCACTAGCACTAGTAATATCACTCTGAAGTCTGTTCACAAAGTGGTCCATATACTGTATAATAAAGCCCCTTCATCTGAAAATGGGAAAAATCAGCCAAGGAGCTCTGAGCCACGTGAAACATACTTGTAAAAACTGCATAATTTATACCTTGTTCACTCATTCACTGAAGGCAATCTTGTATGTGTGTCTTGCTTAAGCACACAGCAACGGTAATTGGAGCCGTTTCACTCAGGGCCATGATAAACCTGCTTTATTACTATTCCGATCCCGTTTGTTTTGATTTGACTCTTTCTAATTCATTGAGCTGCTGCATGTGTTTGATTGTCGGTCCCACGTCAGAGCAGACTGTGTATACAGCCTGTGATGGGTTCAACAAGGCGGAAGAATCCAGCACTAGCCTCCTGTGTGTCCTGTGCCCCCAGGTACAGCAGTCACCCGAGCGCACACCAAATGTAAACACATTTAGACCGAAGAGAATACACTGTACTCACTCGACGCTGTGAGGGGAGATAATTAGCCGTATTAAGAGGGACTGTTCATCCGGGTGTTCACACTATGATGGCGTTAACAAAGCAGCACTACAATGTTTGGAATCAAAACACCTACATTCCAAATGCTGGGTACCGTTCCATACGTTAGCTCTAGTGCATTTTCAATGGGAGAATTATGGTTAGTCTCCAGGGCTGTTTTGGCGACTGATAAACACTAGAACACTCCAGCGCCTCGGTAGAAAACATGACAACGTATAGAAGTGTTTAGCTTAGTCATGTAGCGATCAGCACCAAAATTAGCTCATTTATTCAAACATTATACTTGAGAGAACGCACTGAAAACATTAGGGGTGTGACAATAAGATTTAGATCAGACACAAAAAATCCAGGCTTGATCAGGGTCTGGGTCTACCTGCTGTGCATGTTTTGGGTTGATGGGGTAAACTGGGAGCACCCAGAGTAAACCCACCCATACACAAGAGAAACATGCAAACTCCACACATGCTCTGGTCATGCTTCTGTTCACATCAAAGGTTACTGTAGTAGAAAATAGGAGAGAAGTGTCTTGTTTAGCCGATGGAATCCCTCATTCATCCAGGTGCGATCCATCGTAGAGAAGGTTTCAGGTTCGGATGACAAGCCCTGAAACCTTTTCTACGATGTCTTGTTTAGCAACACAACAACGGCAAACAGTAAGGGCCAGAACTCTCTCTGAATTCTTCTTCTGCTGTGCAATGTCTTATAATATTGAAACTTCAAATCGAGTAACACAAAGTCTGTCTCAAATTTGAGTCATTTACCAAATTTGCATTTACTAAATTTGCAACCATGCTATTAATTAGAAAAAACATCAGTTGTAACCTTAGTTTGCCACTCATTTCAGTTAAATAGAGTTTACTTAGAGAATGTTTTAATGGTGTTATTTTTAGATACAGACACATACAATTTTGCACTTGCCACCAAACACATTAAATATTACTCTTGAATCAGTTTCTTTCTGTTTGCTCATGTTTATTGGCTGTTAAATGTAGTGCTTTCATGAATGTTAAGTTCATATTTAACCTAAAATAAACATATTTAAAGAGTAAAACATAGTTGTGTATCAGATATAGTTTGATCACGTACGAGTTGCCGTAGTACGACACCAACACGTGCACTTGTCCTGAAGCATCTGTGCAGATTGATTATTGATGCTAAGTTAGTACAGATTCAGATCGCAGAATCACACAGCGCTTTTGAAGGTTTTCGCGGGGCACAGCACTAGCCCTAACACTACTAGCTAACATGTTTTGACAGAAAGTAAGTTCAGTCCAGCATCCTGTTGTGTATTTGGTCCCAGAACCCAAACACAAAGCATTTTAGCCCTGAACCCGTCAAAGCACATCAGCGGGCCTCGTACTGTAACTCCGTGATGTTGTCATATATGTCACTGCAGATCTGCCATCACACGGATGACGGCCAGAGCAGCTAGCTAAAACAGAGGAGGAGGTCAGAGGTTTTTAAGAAATAAAACCGTGAGAGCATGTGTTATACCTGGAAGTCCGTGTTGTGATGTTTTTGGGGCTAACATCCAGCCAACCCGCAAAACTGAAGAGATGGAGGTCAGAACGAAATAATAGCGAGGGCCAAGAACATGACAGGAATGGTAAAATAGCAAATCAGGCTTGAGTAAAAATGTTTGGGGACTGGTGTAGTGTCACATCTCATCATAGCATTCTTCAAAATATAGAAGATTGATTTGGCAAAGGTTTAGTGGGTCCAAATATTTGTAAATGATTTCAAAATTATTCAATCGTAAATGCGTGGACTTTGGATGAAAAGAAATTGGGCCAACTGATGAGCTAAGATAATGTAGCGGCCTCACGTCAAAGAGAAAGGCAGGGGCGGACCTGGGAATTTGGGAGCCCAAGGCAAAATGAATTACAGGGCCCTCCTCATCAAGTGTGATTTTGTATAACTTTTTTGTCTTTTTTGTCTCTCGAATTGTTCTTGAAGGAAGCTTTTGTGTTTTGTTGTTTTTGTTTGTACTTTTAACTCGTGGTGGTCAGACAAGTTCATAAATGTGGTGTGAACAGTGAACTATTAGCATACATGTTCTAAACAGCTTTAAACAGGGGGGTTTACAATATTTAAGAAATCAGCCCATATTTCCCATATGTTGGTGCATTTCAGCTGATTTAAATACATGATATTCATTTGTAAGTTTCTAATGTTATATTTTATTTGGTGTTAGCCCTGCAACGAGTTTGCCACTGTACCCCGGAACAAGCGGTAGAAAATGAATGAATATATTTTATTTACAATTTAGTTTATTAATTCACTTTATTGTGATATTAAGAGAACTGTTTCAGAGCCATGCATGTATTATGATCAGGAAAAGCATCTTATTGGGGGCCCCTTCAAGTTGGGGGCCCAAGGCACTTGTAGCCTTTTGCCTAATGGTAAGTCTGCCACTGGGTTGGGGTTTTTGAATCATTGACTACATTGTCCTTCTGTACGTCATGAGCTTCAAATATGCACAATTTCCCCCTTTTTTAATTCTTTTTATTTTAAGCTGGTGGACTCTATCTTGTTCCTAAATTGCGTGTTGAAAGTATTCACATTTTACAACTTCAGAGAGCAGCCTTTTCCAGGCGCCTCGATGAAGCAGCGTGCACCACCAACTATCAATTCACTCTCATCCCAAAGCGTAACATGGCGACGGCTCAGGTTCGTTCTTCCATGTCTGCAATTACTAAAATGTTTTATAATGGGCTCTTGGAACAGCACTGCGCTGCTAGTTCTGGTTGACTCAAATGTCCTGTCTGAAACCCCTTGCTTAATTCTTTCTCTATGGAGTTTTCTTTGTAAAATAATCAATATTTAAAGATTACACCTTTACACTGTGTTTATCAAGCAAGCAAAGTTTATTTGTACTGCACCTTTCACTGACAATGAAGTCACACAGTGCTTCACAACAAGAGAGTTAAAAGTACACAGGACGATAATAACTGACAGCGTGTTGAGGTCTGGAGTACAGTGTAACCACTTCACCTGAGGATACGTCTGTGTTTATTAAGGTAGATGTTCATGGCTCAGTGCTAATGCTAACAGGTGAAAGCTATTCTGTGTCAGTAATATGGTCAGGCCAAAAGAACAACTGCCAGCAAGACATACTCAACAGTGAAGTTCAAGTTAAACGCTGATTTCAAATATTGTTGTACTGTCGGTCACCACTTTCAGAATAAAGTTGCTATAACAAGTGAATAAGCCGCTTTCATGTGGTGTCAGATAAAACTAAATATAACTTCCCAAGCAGAAGTAGCACAGGCGCTCCACTTCAAGTCAGAGAAATATGAAGTGTGGAAATGGCATGAACTGTATGTGATGCCAGGGAAGTTTGATTGGTGGAAGTCAGAGAGCTGAGGACAAATGAGACAGATCGTAAGATATCAAGTATCAAGCAAACATTGAGCTTAGGAGGACTACTGTAAGCAACTCATGAAATAGTTTCTACTCAAAATATTGAGTCTCAAACTGATAGAGACATGCATCTCAGGAAAATTAAAATAATTCTCATGGTTCTAGTCTGGTGTGGATTTCTCTGATTTTTACCCTGTGTATTTCAGCAAACTCAGAGATCCTCAGTTAAATTTAGTCCCGTCTGACACAAGTTCATGCCTATGATTATTAATTTTTAGTTGTTTTTATTAAGTGCATTGAAGGTAATATTGATTAAAATTGCCTTTACGGTCCATATTTGATATTTACCATAGACCATTCATCTAATGACCATTTCTACACTAAAAAACATCAAACAAACCACGATACAGAATAAGTACAACCCTCTTGTTGTGGCAGAGAAAGACCAATCGGCACAGAGGTTCTTTGGGGCAGTGTCACATGTGACCGGGAGTAGATTAAAGGAGAGAGGCTATAGCTGTTCTGAAAGTCCATCGAAGTTATTCCATCACCACCTGAAACTACGTGGCAAGGACAGTTAGATGTTATGAAGACCAGCAACCACTACCACTGGAGGCCAATGGAATTCCAGTAATAAATAAATCATCTGGTGCAGCAGGGTTTAGTGCTCTTGAGAAGGAAACAGATGAAATACTTAGGATCATGCAAACATGTGGGTGAAGCAAAACACAACTCCAGGCAAGAGGAAGAGTTCAAGTCTTTCAGGGTCTTGTTCACAAGCGAGGGAAGGATGGACTGAAGGATTGACAGGCGGGTGGCTGCAGGGTCTGCAGTGATGCGGCGCTGTATCAGACCGTTGTGGTGAAGAAGGAGCTGAGTCCAAAGACCCATGCATTGGTGCTCTGGCATCGCGCCCGATTCCTCCTCGATGGACTATAACTATGACTATAATTATGACTTGGTTTAGTGCAATAGTCCCTTTGTTAAATATTTCTCATGTTTAAAATGTATATTTAAAAAAAAGCTGAAATGAAAAGGACCAACACAACATTCCAATGCAGAGACAGGAGGAGCACATTTTAAAGCAATTTCAAAATAAAGGTGTTTTCCATAGTGAAATCATGACTATTGTGTACATTTAATGACTTTTGTTTACAATTTGGTGTTATAGAATCACTTTTACCTACAGTATGTCACATCTGCTGCATATATCCAACCAAGTTCAGTTATAGACATCATAAAACAAAAACTGTGCACATTTTTGGTAATATAATCTAAGATGTCAAATGCAGGTCATCCACACGATGTCCAGTACACTGTGTGTACAGCAGTGTGTGGAGTGTGTCATCCAAAGGCAAAGTTATGCTGCTCTAATGTCCTCTTAGCTCCCTCACATGTCTGTGCACCGACCGCATGTGGGCACTAAATCATTATTTTATATGTGCATGAATCATTTACCCACACAGCAGTCATGGGACATATCCAAATATGTAAACGCAAGAGACATATCCTGTCAACACAGTTCAGGCAGTACCAACACTGAACCGACACTGTACCAACACTGTGTGTACCAACACTGTGTGTACTAACACTGTGTGTACCAACACTGTGTGTACCAACACTGTACCAACACTGTACCAACACTGTGTGTACCAACACTTAACCGACACTGTACCAACACTGTGTGTACCAACACTGAACCAACACTGAACCAACACTGTACCAACACCGTACCAACACTGAACCAACACTGTACCAACACTGTGTGTACCAACACTGTGTGTACCAACACTGTGTACCAACACTGTACCAACACTGAACCAACACTGAACCAACACTGTGTGTACCAACACTGTGTGTACCAACACTGTACCAACACTGTGTGTACCAACACTGTGTGTACCAACACTGTGTGTACCAACACTGTACCAACACTAAACCAACACTGTACCAACACTGTGTGTACCAACACTGTGTGTACCAACACTGTGTGTACCAACACTGTGTGTACCAACACTGTACCAACACTGAACCAACACTGTACCAACACTGCATGTACCAACACTGTGTGTACCAACACTGTACCAACACTGTGTGTACCAACACTGTACCGACACTGTGTGTACCAACACTGTACCAACACTGTGTGTACCAACACTGTACCAACACTGAACCAACACTGTACCAACACTGCATGTACCAACACTGTGTGTACCAACACTGTACCAACACTGTGTGTACCAACACTGTACCGACACTGTGTGTACCAACACTGTACCAACACTGTGTGTACCAACACTGTGTGTACCAACACTGTGTGTACCAACACTGTACCAACACTGAACCAACACTGTACCAACACTGTGTGTACCAACACTGTGTGTACCAACACTGTGTGTACCAACACTGTACCAACACTGAACCAACACTGTACCAACACTGCATGTACCAACACTGTGTGTACCAACACTGTACCAACACTGTGTGTAGCAACACTGTACCGACACTGTGTGTACCAACACTGAACCGACACTGTGCCAACACTGTACTGACACTGTACCAACAACACTATACCAACAACACTGTACGACACTGTACAAACACTGTACCAACACTGTACCAACACTGCATGTACCAACACTGTACCGACACTGTCCCAACACTGTGTGTACTAACACTGTACCAACACCGTCCCAACACTGTGTGTACCAACACTGTATCAACACTGCATGTACCGACACTGTCCCAACACTGTACCAACACTGTGTGTACTAACACTGTACCAACACTGTACCAACACTGAACCGACACTGTACCAACACTGTACCAACACTGCATGTACCAACACTGTCCCAACACAGTACCAACACTGTGTGTACCAACACTGTGTGTACCAACACTGTGTGTACCAACACTGTGTGTACCAACACTGTACCAACACTGAACCAACACTGTACCAACACTGCATGTACCAACACTGTGTGTACCAACACTGTACAACACTGTGTGTAGCAACACTGTACCGACACTGTGTGTACCAACACTGAACCGACACTGTGCCAACACTGTACTGACACTGTACCAACAACACTATACCAACAACACTGTACGACACTGTACAAACACTGTACCAACACTGTACCAACACTGCATGTACCAACACTGTACCGACACTGTCCCAACACTGTGTGTACTAACACTGTACCAACACCGTCCCAACACTGTGTGTACCAACACTGTATCAACACTGCATGTACCGACACTGTCCCAACACTGTACCAACACTGTGTGTACTAACACTGTACCAACACTGTACCAACACTGAACCGACACTGTACCAACACTGCATGTACCAACACTGTCCCAACACAGTACCAACACTGTGTGTACCAACACTGTACCAACACTGCATGTACCAACACTGTCCCAACACAGTACCAACACTGTGTGTACTAACACTGTACCAACACTGTACCAACACTGCATGTACCGACACTGCACCAACACCGTATGTATCAACACTGCATGTACCGGCGCGGTACTGACACTGTTCCGACACTGTAATCCTAAACTAATTATGAGATTTTTTTGTGGATAATAGTGTTTGATATTTCTTTCAAAAACAGTAAATCTGCTATAGAGTTTCCCAAGTGTAAGAAAGCAAGAATGCCTTCTCGTCTTGTACGGTGGAGTTAAAAACACAAAATAATCATTCCTCACCAAATGCTGACTTGTGATAAACCACCTTATTTCCACTGATGTTTTTGGTTTTTTTTGCTGACAGACTTAGCAAAACGACGATAGCACGTTAGCTTCAGCTGTTTCCTGTTTATCTTTTATTGATGCATGGCACTCGCATTAAGACCAAAATATGATATTCCCAGTGCAAAACAAATCTAAAATCCTCCAAATCCAATGCATTACATAAAGAAATGTTAAACCACGGCGTAAAGGCTTTGCAGAGAAATGAAATGAATGAAAAAAAAAGTTATGTCTTAAAGTTTAACTTTAGCCATGTCTCACAGCCACATAAACTTTGAATAACTGAATAACATCTTTTTGTGAATTGCTGAGATCAATCTCATGATTAAAAAGTATAATTCAGGTACGGCTTATTTATTAAGCCAAGCCCTTGCTGTGGAAATGCAATCCGCCATAAAAGGAGACCTCCATCTATCCGTCTTCTTCCTCTTATCCGGGGCTGGGTCTCAGGGGCAGCAGTCCAAGCAGGGACGTTGTAGGAAGTTGTTTTAGATCCATTTTGCGATTTAAAAACCTCTGTCCGTGCGGATGTTCCACCGCTTTTTATCCACCTTCTGATAAAAGGAAACTATCAGCTGCTGGACATACTATACATGAAAAGAAAGCTGTAACCCTCTTATTTACTGTCAAATCAAATTAGAGTCAGTTTGTACTCCCAAAACGCAAATAAGAAATTACACAAAAATTCTGAAAAAAGTTAATAGGATTTTTAGATGGAGTCCACCTGGACTTTTTTACTTCATTACAAGTCACTAAAACAAAATTTTTGTCAAATTAGCTTCAGCTTTGAAACAGGAATTGTCCAAATCCAACAAAAGTTCAAACTAGTGTCCAGCTTTACTTCTTCATATATTTGACAGAGACAATTTAGGCAGACTTTAAAATCTGATATTCCTCTGTGCAGAGCTTGTTTCTAATCAGACACCAGAAGCTAAAACTACAGAGTCTCAGCTTCACAAAGAGTCCAGACAACACTTTGAGCTCCAGAGGGTTCAGAAACAGCTTCAGTTTGAAACAAGGCTCATTTTCATCAGACATTTGAGGAAAAGCAGGTCTGCATGGTAAGATGTATAAAATATAACACAATGGTCCATGGGTGTCAAAGATTAGAATATAGACAAAAGCACGATAGGCCCTCTTCAACAAAAGTGGCCTGGGACGCTCCAAAGTGAACCGGTCTGGGGGCCGGGGCCAGTCGAAACATGGCTCAACCTGCAGCGAATTTCTGACCAGTTTAAATCATTTTCTGACACCAAGGTAAACTTTCGTTCTTTCCTTAATGAGAGCGGCTCTGTTAAAAGCTGGTTTCTGTTGGGGACATCTCTTGGCCCGCTGCCCGTCTGCCGCCGTAAGCCTGTCTGCTCCTCAGCCTCGGCGGTCAGAAGGCCCGCGGTCACAGGTGTGGAGTGCTCAGGATTACTGCCGCTGACCGGGGCCGGTGCGCAGGGGTCAGCCGGGGTCATGTTTGGTGGCACACACTCTCCTGCTCAGATAACTCTTAACGCTGACCTCACTGCTTTGGCAACAGCGCGCCGATCTGTGCAGCTGCCGGACCCGAGTGCCAGCGGAAAAACTGACCGTCGCCGCAGAGGCTGAAGTGGAAACGGGAAAGTGAGTGGACAATCGTGCGGTTTCGTTAAAGAAGAGGTATTTGGCTGTTTTTGCTTTTACGCAGACTAATAATGCGAAGAAACGGTTACCAATGGGAGGACTAAAAGCTCAAAATCACCAAAAAGCTTACCTGATTTTTACTGCTGTGAAACGGAAAAACAGATCTAGTCCATGTTCTCAATTTTTTCCACGTAATAAAGTAAAATCTGTGTTTCCTCAGCACAGATATATTGTAAAAGCATCTATTCAGGTGAAAATGAGACCACAATTTCTACTCTGCATCTGTTTATAGAAAGTTTAATCCTATGAGAGAGGCAGAAGTGCACCGTTAGCATGCTAATGGTTGTTAGCTTTAGCGCTCTTGGCTCAAAGACTGGGGAAAAGTGCTTCTAAACTCATGAAGGTGAATATTTAGGATGCTGGGACTGCATTAGGAAAGTGAGCGATACATGGGGCTGATGGAAAGACTTTAACATCAACTAGCTCTGTTTTTCACGTTTCAAAACAGTAAAAATGAGGTACAGCACCTTTAAATGAGACATATTATGCTTTTCCCCCCAGACACTTAGTATTGAACTATAATATAAGTAAACCATAAATTTACATTTAGTTCATTGTACACAGTAGCACTGATCTAAAATAGCTTTATGATAAAAAGAGGTCCATTGACTTCTTGTTCAAAACTGTAGAACTGATAAGCCCCGCATTTTCATAGTGACATTTCACTGTAAAAAGCAACAAATTGTCATTTACATCTTTTATTTTTGACATTTTAGAACTCCACATGTGTCAGGCTTTGTTTTCAATTTTCAATGAATCACAACTAAATTAAGGGATGTGGGCGGGGACAGGGGGTAGGTGAAAACAACACTTTTCTGAGCATTAGCGCCTTGTTGCAGGACAATACAGGATTAACTCAAACATTTAAGAAGGAAACAAAATACAACTTTGAGTAAAATAACGTTAAACACAAGAACAACAACAACTCTATTAAACGCTCATTAAAGTTGATCTGCATTATATGTCCCCTTTAATATTTAGTACAGCACTATTACCTCAGGTTTATAAGACATGTTTTAGTCGTTTGAAGACTTCTTAAGAGTCCATCATGTCTGCAAATCTCGTGTAAAGAAGTAAAATGTGTGTGTTAATATGTACTTTAGTTTGATGTGTTCTGTTGTTGTATAAATGTCAGCAACTACAACAACTACCAGTAAAGATTAAGACTGTTATATATGAGCCATTTATACTAAATTTCTTTGGAGTTTACGTTAGCGACAATCCAGTGTGGCCGCACGTGGAGGTCACATGTCTGGCATGAACAATCATCTAAAATGGTGCAGTAATAATAATTTTTTTGAAAACTTCTCCATTGGCTTCCTTTTCAAACCTGCAGCACTGATTCTCCGCTGCTGACTTCACCTTTTCCGAGTGGATTTTCACTGACGGTGTTTTCAGATTTGAGAAATGGCTACGCAATGTTTTTAAAAGAAGTAAGAACAGGAATATAAAAGGGGAAACCATGATGACGTCCATAATATGTCTCCTTTAACTTTAACCTGATTATTTAAAGCCGAGCAGACAGTAAACTTGAGGACTTCCACTGCTGAGAGCGGGGAAGGCACAGATTGGCAGCCAAGTCTGTGCCCGTCTGTCCTAAGGCGGCTGTGACTCACCACAGTGAATCAATTTTTAAAGAAAAAATTAATACATGCTTAAAAACTGCTGTTATCATTGTGTTTTCTTTAATGCTGAGTGACTCAAATTAAATACTGTACATCATGCAATTCAGACCTTAATCCCGATATCTCCAACACCTGAAACGAAATAGAATAAAAATAAATCAGATCAAAACAAAAGTCAAATGACAAACTAAATCCCCCAAACAAGCCCACACCCCAAACTGAAACCTAAAAACCAAACCCATGACCAAAACAAAAAAACAAAAACAAATCCAAAACTTAAAAACACCCTGTGTCACCCCTGTGTCACACCCTGTGTCACCCCCTGTGTCACACCCTGTGTCACCCCTGTGTCACCCCCTGTGTCACCTCCTGTGTCACCTCCTGTGTCACACCCTGTGTCACCCCTGTGTCACCCCCTGTGTCACCTCCTGTGTCACACCCCGTGTCACTCCTGTGTCACCCCCTGTGTCACCTCCTGTGTCACACCCTGTGTCACCCCTGTGTCACCCCTGTGTCACACCCTGTGTCACCTCCTGTGTCACACCCTGTGTCACCCCTGTGTCACCCCCTGTGTCACCTCCTGTGTCACACCCCGTGTCACTCCTGTGTCACCCCCTGTGTCACCCCCGCTTCACGTCCTGTGTCACCCCCCATGTGACCCCTGTGTCACCCCTGTGTCACTCCTATGTCACCCCCTGTGTCACCCCCCATGACACCCCTGTGTCACCCCCCGTGTCACCCCCGCTTCACCTCCTGTGTCACCCCCCATGACACCCCTGTGTCACCCCCGTGTCACCACCGTGTCACCCCCTATGCCAACCCTTGTCACCCCCATGTCACCTGCCCTGTGTCACCCCCCCTGTCGCCCCCTGTGTCACCCTGTGTCACCCCCCCGTGTCACCCTCTGAGTCACCCCCGTGTCACCCCCATGTCACCTGCCCTGTGTCACCCCCTGTGTCAACCCTGTATCACCCCTTTGTCACCCCTGTGTCACCCCCTGTGTCACCCCTTTGTCACCCCTGAGTCACCCCTGTGTCACCCCTTTGTCACCCCTGTGTCACCCCTGTGTCACCCCGTGTCACCCCTTTGTCACCCCCTGTGTCACCCCTTGATCACCCCCTGTGTCACCCCTTTGTCACCCCTGTGTCACCCCCTTTGTCACCCCCGTGTCACCCCCTGTGTCACCCCTTTGTCACCCCTTTGTCACCCCCGTGTCACCCCCTGTGTCACCCCTTTGTCACCCCTGTGTCACCCCTTTGTCACCCCCGTGTCACCCCCTGTGTCACCCCTGTGTCACCCCCTTTGTCACCCCCTTTGTCACCCCTTTGTCACCCCTGTGTCACCCCTTTGTCACCCCCGTGTCACCCCCTGTGTCACCCCTTTGTCACCCCTGTGTCACCCCCTTTGTCACCCCCGTGTCACCCCCTGTGTCACCCCTTTGTCACCCCCGTGTCACCCCCTGTGTCACCCCTTTGTCACCCCTGTGTCACCCCTTTGTCACCCCCTTGTCACCCCCTGTGTCAACCCTTTGTCACCCCTGTGTCACCCCCTTTGTCACCCCCGTGTCACCCCCTGTGTCACCCCTTTGTCACCCCTGTATCACCCCCTGTGTCACCCCTTTGTCACCCCTGTGTCACCCCCTGTGTCACCCCCGTGTCACCCCCTGTGTCACCCCTTTGTCACCCCTGTATCACCCCCTGTGTCACCCCTTTGTCACCCCTGTGTCACCCCCTGTGTCACCCATGTTCACAAACAGCACAGGGATCCACTCTCTATGAGCCACAGGTGACTGACTGCAGCTTCAGCACTAGAGTCTCATATTCATTCAGATTAAAGACTGATAGAACTTTTTTTTTGAACGACAAACATTTGAATGCAGAGAATCAGGCGTCAGGGGCTCAAAACATGTTTAAAGTAAACCTGTGAGGCAGGGGTGGGGTACTAGCACGAATTCACAAATCAATAAAAAATGACCCTTGAGTTTGCCTTAATTAAACATTCTGCACAAGTTTGTGAATATATGTACAATCCATTATCTCACATATACAATACAGTCATGCAAGTTCATTTTCATCTTTTTGTTAATAAAGATGTGCCACGCCATCTAATGCAGATTGTTTCATATATTTATTGTTCATTTTATGTAAAATGCCATCCATTTTGCGTAGGGCATGAGTACTTTGACCAGTTCTTTTGGTTTATTGTTGCTGATCATCTATTTTTATCGACAGTAAATGATCCAAAGCAATATCTTTACATCCTGCTGATTAATGTTCATCTTTTTTTCAAAGAATTTCTGACCTAAGGCTTTATTAGACAGGATAGTTGCAGTGTTAAAGGGGGAGAGAGGGTATACAGCAAATGTCAAGGGCTGGACTCCCACAAGTCCCACAATGCTGCGGTGGCAATACCTGCACATGTGCATCACCTTTAAGCACTGCGCCACCAGCAAAGTGGAGCAGAGTTTCGTTAATTTGAACGTGCACAGCAGTTCTTCTTTTGTCCATCATGGACAAAGAGGGCGCTCCTCTGAAGAGCGTGACGACATGTGCAAAGGGTCAATAAGGAGCCGTGTGATTGGTCCAACAGAGCCCTGAGCTGTGATGTCACCCAGAGGCCTCTGGAGGCAGCACATGCTTCACTTTTTTTCTTTTGACTAGAAAAAAAGTTCACTTAGTCTTTAATCCCATTTAGTACTTGAAGGAGGCGGCAAGGTTCCTGCGTGGCTAGCACTCTCACCTCACAACAAGAAGGTTCTTGGCCTTTCTGTGTGAAGTTTGCATGTTCTTTCTGTGTCATGGTGGGTTTCCTCTGGGTGCTCTGTCCCCCATCAACCTAAAACATTAAAACATGCACCACAGATACTCCAGCTGCGAGCATCAGTCTGTGACCTGGGGAGATCTGCTGTGAAGAAAAAGTCTAATTCAGGTCCAATTTAGATTTTATTAATGAAGAAAAATAAAATTGCCAGCTGCTCACATGGAAGACCTCTGTGAGCCAGAACCTCTGCATGTCCTCCAGAGTGATCCGCTCTGCAGGACAGTTCAACTTTTAGAACTCAAATGGTCACAGGTAACAGTTACTGCAGTTTCCTTATACAAGTTAAAAAGACTAGAACAGGCTCTTTACGGGTAAGAAGCAGAACGCGCTTGAACCCCTCATCCTCCCTGCACACTGTAAAACACACAAGTAATCAGTTAGATTAAAAAATGTAATTGTGAAAAATCTGTTTTTGAGAAAGCAAAGTGTCAATATTTAAGTAGTACGTACACCCTAAGCATCGAGTGGCTCAAACGGAGGGAAAAGCACAGAGAGAATAAGTCAAAAGTGACAGTAATATAACAATTGTCAATAATCACAAGTGCACAGTAAGCATGCTCTGGGGAAATGTGACATCAAATGTAAACTCAGCTCAGAATGCTTCAAATATATCATTATTATTTCGGAATATTAGGTGTCAAAAGATCATATCACGTCCCATGGAATTTTGGAAAGTTTGGCAGAAAGTCTTTAAGACCACGGAGCTCTGGCCTGTTCCTGCTGCGCAGTTGGTTCCGCGCAGTCCCGCGCGCCGCGCACAGAGGGCGCGCTTGTCTCAGTCACAGCGCTGTGCGTCCGTGCGTAAAGCGTGTGTGTCCTGTACGAGGATTCTCATTGGTGGACAATGGTCCCCTGTACACGCGCACACGCCCTGAGAGTGCGCGCGCAGTGTTTGCCCACATGAGCTCAAACAGTTATTGTCGTTGTGAAAACAAAGCCCGGGAAGCTGCCTGTGACGGCCCCGCGCGCCGTCACGCACGCGCGCTCACCGACCTACCGTTCTTCATTGCACGCGCACGGGGATGGGACCCGTGCACGCGCGTAAATGCCGCCGGAGAGAGAGAGAAAGAGAGAGAGGCAGATTAAAGAGAGATAGAAATGACAGGTCTGGAGTTGGAGACGTTAAAGGTCGGAGAGTCTGTGAGCTCCTCCTCCACCATGCAGCCTCTTGTCTAACGCCTCTGCCGCTCACTGCGCTCTGTCTCCGCTCCTTCTAGCGCGCTTCGGGATGGAGGACGTTAAGGAGTCCCCGGTGGTGCCCCGCTCCTCGTCCTTCAGCATCAAGAGCCTGCTGCTGCCGTGCCGGAGCGAGCCCTCCCCGGGCTGCGGCTCGGACAAGAGCCCCGAGCCTCCAGAAGCGGACCCAGCGGCCAGCGCCGCCGAGCCGGACCGGACTGAGCCCGAGCCTGAGCCCGGGGACGAGGAAGAGGACACCGGCGGAACCAAGGCACCGGAGCACCCCACCGGCGGCACCGGCGCAAAGAACGGGAAATATGACAAGCCTCCGTTTAGTTACAACGCGCTCATCATGATGGCCATCCGCCAGAGCCCCGAGAAGCGGCTCACGCTCAACGGCATCTACGAGTTCATCATGAAGAACTTCCCGTACTACCGGGAGCACAAGCAGGGCTGGCAGAACTCCATCCGCCACAACCTCAGCCTCAACAAGTGCTTTGTCAAAGTGCCGCGCCACTACGACGACCCGGGCAAAGGGAACTACTGGATGTTGGACCCGAGCAGCGACGACGTGTTCATCGGCGGCACCACGGGGAAGCTGCGGCGGCGCTCCGCCACGTCCCGGGGCAAACTGGCCATGAAGCGCGGCCTGCGCTTCGCTCCGCTGGGACTGGGACTGAACGAGCGGCCCAACAACCCGCTGTACTGGCAGCTGTCGCCCTTCCTCTCCCTGCACCACCACCCGCACTACAACGGCTCCTCACCCGGCTTCCTCAACCAGGCGGCGGGATACGGCTCGCTGCTGCCCGCCGTGGAACAGTTAGGGAACGGGGACCTGAGCCGCTCTTTGCCTCTGGGTTTAACGAACACTTACGGCGTGAGCTCGTCTCCGGTAGGACTGCTGTCGGGACAGACCGGCTACTTTGTCTCAGGGAGCGGGCACGGGGCCCCCGGACCTCCGGGAGGAGGGGGCCACCCGCCCCCGTCCCACCTCCAGCAGAGCGGGCCGGGCTTCGGCCTGAGCAGCGGAGCGGCCCCGCAGGCGCTGCTCTCGGACTCTCTGAGGAACAGCTCACTGCCGCCCTTCAGCCCCGCCGTGTCCTCCGGCTTCCCCGGGGTCCTGGCGCACCAGAAGAGGGTCACCTCCAACGCCTTCCTAAACTGATGTCCGCGCGCGCTGACGCACGGGGACGTGCCAGGCTCTTTATCAAAGTGCAGTCAAACTTTGGCAGTGTTTTGGCCCCGGGGCCACGGCGGAGCCTCAGCGGGGCCACGGCGGAGCCTCCGCGGGGCCACGGCGGTGCGGGTCTGGATTGTGGAAGGTTAATAGTAAAAGGGATGGTGGTCACGCGCTGCTGGGCTGCACTAGACTTGCCAAAGGTAGCCTCAGTCTAAAGTATTCCTCGGTTATTTATATGTGTACAGAAGCGGATTCCTCTTTGAGACTATTTATGTTTGTATTTATTGTACATGTGAGTAAATTCTATTGGTCCTTGTGAGAGGAGACCACAGCAGACACCAGCGACAGACCGTCACTTCTCTTCTGTTGGAGCGGCACGTGGAGAAGCCTTAACGCGCAGACAATCAGGAGTTTGAGGAGCAAAAGCCTATGACCATATCTGTCTCAGGACCGGCCCGTGCAGCAGCAGGAGCCGTGCGTAAACGTGCGTAAAACAGCTCCCTCCAAACTGAACGTTACACAGGGTCCCGCTGTGCGCACGAGGAGAGCGGCACAGTCTCTTCACATTTAGAAAGTTGAATCATCGCGATCTCTGAGGGGAACCTGTGCGTAAAACAGGGTAAATACGCATTATGCAACGCGGAGCAAGTCTTTTCTCTGCATAAGCCCGGTTATGTGTGTGCGCGCGTGTGTGTGTGTGTGTGTGTGTGTGAGTCTAGACGGACGCACGTGCGAGTCTCCTCGTGCTATAACGTTCTTCCCTCGTCCTCTACTGCGCTCCGCTCCGATTCAGACATAAATCTGCCAGTATTTTACGCACAACGATGTTGTGCGATGTTTAGAAACCCACAGATCAGACACACTCTCGGCCCAGCGTTACACACACACACACACACACACACACACACACACACACACACACACACACACACACACACACACACACACACACACACACACACACACACACACACACACACACACACACACACACACACACACACACACACACACACACACACACACACTGGCTCTTGTGGAACGTAAAACACCGTCCCTAAACAGACGTATTTATGCTGTAATAATAATAATGATAATAATAATGATAATAATAATAATGATGCTAATAATGCTGCGCTGCTGCTGAGGCCCTCTTCACTGTGCTCGTCCATCAGACGTCTTTACAAAGAACTTAAACATGTTTATGCTTATATTTATCTGACCGATGGTGCTGCACAGATTTTTATTGCACAAATATTACAAATGGAGAAAGGCGGTTTTCCAGCAGTGATATATTATACAACATTGTATTTATTTATTTATTAGTGTTGGAGAATGGACTTAACCACAGCGTTGGGCCTCATTCAAACCAACTCCCGTTTCTTCGTGCGCGTGCGTGAAAGGAAAAATGCGGAAAACAACGCAATGTTTCGTACATTTATGATTTTTTTAGTCGTTTATTGGATAAAACAAGGCCATATCTGAAACAACAAAAACGACTGTGCCCAGTGCATTTTTTTTATTTTAATGAAAAGTCAAACCCCTCAAACAATGGTCTAAGTAAAAAAATAAATACATATTTGTGCTATTTTATTCTCACAAAATATTTAGACTTGAACACTGATTTATTTTAAGCACAGTGTGTATAGTCCTTCAGAAAAATGCTGCACTTATCAATTTTTATATTTGTTTATAATTAAGAAGGCTTCAAAAGTTGACATTCTGTAAAATCATTTATTATTTTTTACGCGCTCCATGAATCTGAGACAATCAAGAAAACAGTGAGAGGATGGTGCTTTAATGTTGCCATGAAATGTTATGCAAAAAAATATCAAGATAAATGCACGCTGATGTAAGAATATCTATATTTTTTATGATAGAGCCCTTTTCGGTGGCCTCAAGCGCATCACCATTATTTACGTTATTTTTTATTTGTATTTGTCGGTTTTGAAAAATCCCACGGGCCTTTTCTTTGGAGTGTGTGGCCACGTTCTGCCCCCAGGCCGCAGCTTGGAATGTTTGGGAAATAGGTTTGAATAACTTCTGTTCCAAACTGCAATTATCAAATCAGGACAAACACTGTAACAATCAAAAATATGCCGTCCACACCCAAGAAAAATGAAAAATCAAACGGGATTGGTCCATTCCCCAGAAGCAGGCTGCACCGGGAGAGGATTATGGGATGTGCTGCAGTTGGGGCTCATTTTCCCATGTTTTTTGTTTGGTATACTTTTTGTTTTTGCACTTTTGTGGTTAGCACTCACCTGTTTGACGTCTGTACTGTCTGTTCAGTTTTCTTTCATATTTTCTCAGAGAAATAAATTCAAATGATGAAAAGAGCCAAACGTGTCCTGTCTGTCTCCAACAAATGGAAGCATGAGATCCAACACGGGTTAGTGTTTTAATAACAACCATTTTTAATCTAGTTTTTGCTTCAGAGAGATTTTGAATTTATATTTAAAATGTTACTATTGCTTTTAGATTTGATGCCCATATTCCATGCACAACAGACGGTACGCCCAGTCAGTGTTTCTTGTTACGTGTCAAAAACAAAAAACAAAGAAAAAATAACACGCACAAAATCTTTTAAGTTAAAACAATGTAATAACATGTACATTTGGTCATGCACAGGCTTAAAACAGAGCGTCACATCGTGGGCCTCATAGTGTCATGTCATTTTTTGGCAAAAAAGTTTTTGGTCTCCTTCTCCACAGACTCTGCTTCGTGTGCCTCTGGCTCCAGCCTCGGTCCTCACAAAGAGTTTTACAGCCAAAAAAATGCCCAACAGGCCCAAGTGTTTTTCACAGCCTATAACCCAAACCTGTTTTTCCATTTTCCCAAAAATCTTGAAAAATATATTACTTTTATTTTATTTTATCCTCTTGGAGAAATTCTTTTCATTACAAACATGCAACAGACCAGGCAGAAGCAAATAGTAAAACAAACAGAACAAAACGACAATTAAACCGGCATCAGTTTAGTTTTTTTCTACCCCCCGGAAAACTTTTTATACATTAACATTTGAGCTTAACTTTAAAAAATCAAGTCTCGTCACAACATGATCCTGTACAGTTTTACAAATGTCAGATTGACTTTACAAAGAGGATTCACAGCCGTGTCACAGCTCGACGGCGACAGAACGACCTCCTGCAGGGGCGGACCTGGGAACCTGAGGGCCCGAGGCAAAAGTGAGCACAGGCCCCTCCTCATCGAGTGTGATTTTCTAGAACTTTTCTGTCACGTCTCTTGAATTATTCTTGATAGGAAGCCTTTTTCTTATGTGTGGTGGCTTCAGGTTCATACATTTGGGGTGAACATTCTAATTGGTCTGTGCTACATGTCCCTCCCCAGAATAATGTTAAGAAAATAAGAAATCAGACCATTTTAACACATGTTCAACTGATTTAAATACATGATATTCACTTGTAATGTTATAATTATTTTAGTATGTCGTATTTTATTTACTGTTTATCTTTAGGGGGATCATTTGTCAGTCTTTTTCTTGTTTAAATCTACACTGCACTGCTTTATTGTGATACAGAGTGAATAATAATAATAATAATACAATGAGAATAGAGCCTTACTTCTATAATAATCGGGTGTGTCTTATTGGGGGCCCCTTCAGGTTGGGGGCCTGCTGCCTAATGGGGAGTCCGCCACTGCTTTCCTGTGTCTCGGTGGAACAGACTGAACGAGCTCCTGCAGCCGACAGCACACTGTGGAGCGAGGGACAGCCATGAACAGTCCTGCTCTGCGACAGGACGGTCAGAGCCCAGCCCCTCCCCCACTACAGGCCCCGCCCTCTTCATGATGAGTCTGTGGGATTCTCTACAACAACTACATACACAAGACGGCTGATATGACAATAGTACTGTAGTAATAATGACGTCAAATGAAGTAAAATGAACATCTTTTCAAACATGTTGAGCTGATTTTGTAAATGTTTTGTTTAGGCTTTAGCTTCACGATAATGTTAGCATCTGCTGCAGGAGGATGGCTGGGCGAGAATTACAAAAATGAATATCTTGATACTTTTTTTGGAGTCTCCCTTTGGCGAGACTCTACAGGCAAAACTCTTTGTTCATTTTTTTGTTTTTTGGTCAGTTTGCTCTCTCACATATCGACTTTCATGTGGAAACAACAGACTTGTCCAATCTGCTCCTTTTATTCTTCCACTGAATCCACTTCATCCATAGATTTCTCTGGGACATTGTAACTTCAAAGGCCGTTTTCTTAAAATGCATTTTTCTTCCTCAAGACATAAAGATCAGCCTTAAAGTAGATCCTCCACCAAACTGTACAATCTGGACTCAACAAGATTTCGATGAAATGTACAGAAGGATTTTTGGATAATTCTAAAACTGATTTATTGATGTTTTAGTAAAAAAAAAAAAAAAAAAGAAGAAGAATAAAAAGGCAATTTTCAATCAAATCTAGTTTACTCAAAAACTAAATAATAAATCCAAAATCCTCTCTGTAAAATATTTTGCAACTAATATTTGTACAAAATTAACCAAGAAATGTAAACCTGGTTCTGTCCGTTTTTTCAGATTTAAATGTCCCAAATATGTGGATTTTTACCAATTTTTTCACATAAAATGCCTTATTTTTACATGAAAACATGACGTGATGATGTAATGTAATGTATTTTTTTCTTACATTTATGTGAGTAAACCACAGGAGGAGTTTACAATTTATATCTTTGATTTTTAGATTTTTTTCCTATTCACCCGTAGTGTCTCAATTTAAGAAAATATAACACAATCCAACAAAAATGTGTCTTTAAACATATTAGTCGGCTTTAAACATCAGGCAAATGTAAAATTGTGCAGAAATATCACATATCAAATAATTTGCAGTTTTCGTAGCATTTTTCACTATAAATGACAAACTCAATATTCAAAACAACATTCACAATATTATCTAAAATGTTATTTATTGCCCACTTTAATATGGGAACAATTGTATTTAGATCAGGATTTTTTTAAAAGGAGAGAAAAAAAGATGCAAATTTAGCATCAAAACCGCCATATTTTTTCAATTATTTGTTATTTCAGAGTAATTAATGCATATTTTTGTACTAGGCCTATCCTTTTTTGTGCAAACGTCTCCCTATATTAATATTTATCAGAATTATCAGGGTTGTTTTTCATATTCTTAGGCTGCACAGAGCTACGTTAATTCATAAAAAGTCTATTCAGAGCGGCTGGCTGTGTTTCTTTAAGAGCGCTGTGTGTGTGTGTGTGTGTGTGTGTGTGTGTGTGTGTGTGTGTGTGTGTGTGTGTGTGTGTGTGTGTGTGTGTGTGTGTGTGTGTGTGTGACATTAGTGAATGGAGCTGGTCACATGACGTCTCTCTCGCCCCCTCTCTCTCTCTCCAGTGTGTGTAAGAACTAAAAATACAAACAGCTAATTTTAGAATCCGTCACTAAGTCACAGTCACATCTATAATAATGTGATCAGCTCATGTTTAAACATGAAATATATGAAAAAAACAACAACATGTACAATGAATACATGAGAATAAATTATAGAAAAGGTTTAAGTGGTTTTAAATAGAGAATTTCATACGTCATTCAATGATTTATTATTGTTATTTTCATTTTATTATGACTTTTTAAAAATAATAATTATAATATACATTTTCCCTCATAGTAAAAAAAACACAAAACAAAAACAAAACAAAACTAGGCTCCAAAACAAAACAAAAAAAGATGTTTTTCCACAGCCGAGAACACTTCCTGTCTGTAAGTGTTTTTTCTATTTTCCTGAAAATCTTGAAAAATGAATTACTTTTATTCATATTCAAGGGCAAATCATTTTTGTTACAAACAATGAACATAAAAACACCATAAAAAGCCACACACACACGTCCAGTCCAGGACATGTCCCTCTGAACACATGTCCCTCTGCAGGGCGGGTCACATGGTAACCAGCCCTGCAGATCAGAGCACAGGACAGGCCCAACGCTGTTTAGCAACTTCATTTAAACTTTGTGTGCACTTTTGCACGGGCTTCACCCGTTTACAACAATAATGTTCAAATTTCCCAGGACTGTTTGTGTGTGCGGGACGTGCATGAGCTGGGAGTGTGTTGGTGAGTGTTTGGAAGTGGGGGAGTGCTTCGCGCTCGATTTCAGGCGCACTTCACGTGCACTTTTGCAGCCATGCTTCGCACGGCACTACCAAACTAATCTCTCCAATCTCACCAGCTTGTGGCGCTCGGGCCTAATAATAATAATAATAATAATAACAATAATAATAATAATAACAACAATAATAACAATAATAATAATAATGTGTTGCTGACACATTCATCACAAATATGAAATGACATTATACTGAAGTGTTTATGTCATATATTTGTTATTTGTTCCTATGGACGCCTTGGTTCTGTTCTGTGGTTTAGTTTCTGGGTCTAGTCCCCATAAGTCACATATTCACGGCCGTCAGATTCCCGTTTTGTGCAACATTTTGAGGACTTTTAACCATTCAAAATGCACACACACACACACACACACATACGTGTTTTTGCTACATCGTGGGGACCTATTTTTGGCGATGTCTAGAACCTGCCCTGTGAGGACCTCATTTCAAACATTAATTAAAGGCATGTTTTAACTCATAAAAATATGATTTCAAGTCAGATATTTTTGTGGGACCATGGTCTCTCTGAAATCACTGCAATTATCAAAATTTCAAAATATTTTTTTTGTCTGATTTTTCTTACCTCATGGGGACTTCATACCATAAACCACCAGCAGGTGTCACTATTACAAATTTCTATGTTATTTCTATGTAGAACCTGTACAAGGTAAGCATTGGAGTTCAATATTTATAATTAATTTAGTTTTAAGATAAATATGTATCTTCTTTATACATTTGTGCCAATTATTGATAATTAAATTTGTGCACTCACTTTTAACTCCTTACTGTACTTTACTGTAATTACATAGTGATTAATAATCTGTCCATATCAGGCTATACAATACATTTTTAATTACAGAGTTAAATTAAATTAAATTTAATTACTGTATTCTGGGCAACAAGTGCAAAATATTTTCTGCCTATTCATGAAATAATGTAAAATTCACTGTATCACAATTGTATGAAATGGATAAATGAATATTGTTCAGCTCCAAAACAAATACGTTTACAGATTTTAACATAACTCTACTGTATAACAAATATGTTTCACATTATCAAGGGCAGAATGGAAACAAGCAGTGATTACCCAATTAAATACATTATAAAAAGCTCATCATTAACAATGAGCAAAATCAACCAATCTCTTGCTACCTGAAGACACCGTGTCTTTAACTACACTCTGCTCTTCCTAAATTGCCACAAACATTTTAGTGTGAATCCATCTTCATTGTCTGACAGAAAGCAGCGGTAAATGTATGGACTGTAAGTCTTATCTGCACATGTGCTGTAAAGGAAAAGCAAACTCAAAGCATCATTATCCTCTGGTTGGAAAGGGCGTTTGTGTTTGGAAAAGTTTGAGTCAGAAAAATCGGGGGATATGATATATGAACATTCCAGATGCCATTCTGTGGGAAATACAGGTTTTTCTTTATAAAAGGCTTCAATCTACATCTGAGCTGAGAGGCTGAGTGCTGTTGTAATGAATCCTAACATTTGTGTTGTTGACTGAGTCGACCATGCACCAAAAGCAGTAACATAAATCTGACCTTAACTGTTCACACAATGATATATGTATGACAGTTGCACAGTGAAAATGCACGCTGTGTAGACAATTCAATTATACTTTTTTTAAAAGAGCTATTCATAATTAGTTACACCAGACTTCTACGATTTTGTATTCATTAAAAGTCAAATAGTACAAGTAAAATATTTTAAAATCTGTGGCTCATTTGAAGTTATAATGTGGCTGCACAATATTTAAGTCTGAAATAATTAATATAGTTCAAAATCCTAACAGACCTGCTTTTGTCTGAACTTAGACTATGCAGGATATGAGTAAAAATTATATCTTTGCAACTATTTAGTGTTGACTTTTATGAAAACATACTATCTTTCTAGGCATTGCAGCTAATTGCTAATGTCAGACACTAGCTAGCATTAGCTAACCCTCGTGTGAAGCACCAGCATTTATAATCCTCTCATTTCATGCTAACAGTATGTAAGTGAACTGTACAGTACACAGTATAGTATTATTATGTCAGGAGTCTAATCAAATACATCTACTCACCATTTCTGTCCCGTTAGCCTCGCAGTGCTGCAGCTCGTGCTTATTATTAGCTTAGGGTTATTAGCTTTAGCTGCACTTTTAGGTCAGTCTGTGGGGGAGGGGCATGGTCGGGGTGGGGACCTGTGTGTAACAGCTCAGGTACAACCACAGGGGTACAACCACAGAGGTACAACTGAGACCCGGAGGAACATGAAAGGTCACTCAGCTCAAATGGAATCGTACAAAGTTAAAATATGTGAATTGTGCCTTGAGTCTTAAAACTTAAATTACTTTGCAACTTGATTTTGATGAGCTCAGTTTTAAATTGTATTTTTGTACTTATTGCCTGCTTTGTATTTATGTTACATTACTTGATATCATCTTAGAGCATGATATTCATTGCCTTGATGCTTTTGTCTGTAGAGTTCGTACTGTCTTGAATTAGGGGCAAAAAATATAGATATATATATATATATATATATATATATATATATATATATATATATATATATATATATATATATAGTGGTTGACATGTAAAGAACACAAGAAACTAGAGAATTACAAAAATGCCAAGGGCTCAGAGAAGAGCCCGAGAAGGTCTGAAGGTGAAGGCCGTTGTGGGGCCCGTGGTGATGGGAGCACTCGGGGCAGTGACCCCCAAACTGGAGGAACATCAGACATCTGAGTCCAGAAAGGTGCAGAGCTGTTGTAAGATACTGTGCTGAACCTAAAGCTCCCTGGCCCCGAGCTCAGAGAACCACCAAACCCAAATGGTTTGGTTTCTGGCTGAAAAACACTGTGGGTGGGGGAGGGGCATAGTCGGGGTGGGGACCTGTGTGTAACAGCTCAGGTACAACGTGGGTACAACCACAGGGGTACAACCACAGGTACAACCACAGGGGTACAACCAACCAAATGGAATTTGAGGTTAAAATATGTGAATTGTGCCTTGAGTCTTAAAACTTAAATTACTTTGCAACTTGATTTGAGCTCAGTTTTAAATTGTATTTTTGTACTTATTGCCTGCTTTGTGTTTATGTTATATTATTTGATACCATCTTAGAGCATGACATTGATTGCCTTGATGCGTTCGTCTGCAGAGTTCGTACTGTCTTGAATTAGGAAAAAAACACGGGTGGTCTCTCTACCAGAGCCCAGGGAGCTTGAGGGTTCGGCGCAGTATCTTTGCTGTTCCTAGCACTGCTACGTCAACCACAACGGCCTCCTCTGCTCTTTATCCACCACACGATGTCTGGTTGGTTTGACATTACCATTCTGTCAGTCTGTATCTGGAAGTCCCACAGGATCATTCTCTACCACCTTTGGAGGTGTTTCCCACTTTGACCTTGGGGTTTCCAGTCCATACACCGCACAGATGTTTCTGTACACTATACCAGCCACTTGGTTGTGGCGTTCCATGTATGCTTTCCCTGCAGCCTCTTACACCCTGCAGGTCTGTGCTGGACTGTCTCAGGAGCTACATCGTGGGTCTTGTCTGATGTGGTAGATCTGGGCCTCTATCGCTCTGGTGCTCAGGACCTGTTCCTGCTCCAGGATGAGCCTCTGTCCTTCAGTCCGGCTCTAGGCACTGGATTTCTTGATATCAGCCACTTCAGTTATGTTCGGTGGTACATCCCATGTAGGGCTTGTCCTCCCATGATGGTCCCTCCTCCTGCACCTCCTCCTCTGTTCATTGCCTGAGACATTCACTGAGCACATCATCATCTGGGGCCTTATCCTTGATGTACTTGTGGATCTTGGATGTTTCATCTGGACAGTGGCTCTCACGCTCACTAGTCCACGGCCTCCTTCCTTACGGCTAGTGTACAGTCTCAGGAGCTGGATTTGGGATGGAACCCTCCATGCATGGTCAGGAGCTTTCGTGTCTTAACGTCTGTGGTCTGTATCTCTTCCTTTGGCCTGCAGGGTCTGATCACTGCAGGGTCTGATCACTGCAGGGTCTGATCACTGCAGGGCGTAGCTGTTTATCGCCTGGGACTTGTTCTTGCCGTTGAGCTTCTTAGGACGCATGCACTTACTGGAGGTATTTGGCTGTTGCCGCTTTCCTCGTTGCCTCTTCAAGGTTGTCATTTGCTTGTGGTATTCCAAGGTATTTGTCCCATCCTCAATGTCTGCTATTGTTCCTTCTGGGAGTGAGACCTTCTGTGATACATCAATAGCTCAGAGAACCACCCGACCAAATCCAAATGGTTTGGTTTCTGGCTGAAAAACACTGTGAGTGGGGGAGGGGCATAGTCGGGGTGGGGACCTGTGTGTAACAGCTCAGGTACAACCACAGGGGTACAACCACAGAGGTACAACTGAGACTGGGAGGAGGAGGAGGACAGGTTACAGTCAGCTCAAATGGAACTGAACAAGGTTAAAATATGTGAATAGAGAAATGAACTCTATTATCAATATTGACAATTTATTAATTTGTATTATTCATTTAAATCTTTTGGCTCAGGCAGACGTTGTTGTTCTCTCTTACTCTTACAGTCACTGCCTGCTCTTGTCAGACTGAAGCATGGGCCAGATTTATTCTGTTTTTAATGATGGATTCAAGGGTTCATATTTTGAAAAATTCACTTTTTCAATGCTTGTGCACTTAATTTTTGCGTTTGAAGGAAAAAAAGCGGAGATGGTGAGTGCTAATTTAATTTAGCTCCCATTGTTGTTGTTTTTTTTTTTTTTTATAAAGGTTTGCATTTGCTGCTTGTTCCATGTTTCTGTCATTTTCTCCAAAGTTAACAGCTGAGGCCTTGCCTAACTTCTTAGAGTCAGTTATTTATATTATCTACTGTTGCCAACTGTCATCTGATGCATTTAGCCCAAACACTTATTCTATGAAATGCACTTTGTACAAGTGGACTCAACTAAGCTGCTACGTTTTGATTTTTGAATGTGTTTTGATATTAGACCTAAGTTAATATTATGCCTTATACCTTTGTTTAATAGAAGGTCATTCATTCATTTAATTTGTTTGCACAGCTTTATACCAAAGTATTATGGAAGTTAACAATTGATTTTCCATGTTTAACTTATTATAATTTACAATACTGACTGATACTTGAGAAAGGATGAGGTTATTTAACAAGGCCTTGTGTCACACAGACTGGTTTCCTTGGTTCTGTTTTGCACAGACCAGACGTTTATGGTGAGCTGAGGCCTCTTGTCTGAGGAGAAAGCTCTGCTCTAAGTCTGGAGATCCTCCACCTCCTGCTTTGTCTGGCTGGTCGGAGGCTCTTGTGGCCGACCCTCACTTCTTTGTAGGCCCCGCCCTCATTCACTCATGGCTCCTCCTCCTCACTCTCTCTCAGGTTATTGTTTGTCTCTTGTCACACTTCACTTTACAATACAGTATATGAACCATAAACCAGAATCATCATTGTTGATACAGCTATAGTATTAAAGATCATTTTACCCAATTTATCTGCAACATATTGACTCCACAAGGAAAGTGACAAACAATATAAAACAGGACATGACAGCCACAGACAGAAAGACACAGACGCAGTAGAAACCAATCACTGAAGTAAAACTAAGAAGAAATCTCAGAAACAAAACAAGTGCAGATCATGACAAACTGAACGTAACAAACATGTACATTTTTGATTCAACAAGCGTTAATTTTGGGCAAAAATACCACTAAACTCACAGTTAATATGATGGATTAAACAGATAACACTATTTCTTGCTCGTTCTGACTTGTTATGGTTTCAGTTGAATGGAAGACCTACCTAGACTCAGACCCAGACTTTAACATGTGATGAGTTCATGAAGGAAAAGGTCAGTAGGATCTTGGTGGAGTTTGGTGATGGCAGAGCCGAGCAGACAGAGAAGTGTGTAGTGTAATGAAGAAGAGCAGAATGAAGAATTATATTATTATAATACAATATTACAACTACCTCCACTCGATATCGATATTTGGAAGTAACACAATCATTGTTTTGTATTTGATCATGAATACGCATTTGTGATTGTTTTTCTGAATTTTATTTTATGTATTGACCATTCATAAGAAATTATATATATATATATATATATATATATATATATATATATATATATATATAATTATAATATATATATTTTTTTTTAATCATGTTTGTGTCTTTTACAACTTTTTTCATAATTTGTGGTATTTAAACCAAAAGCAAACCTCTAGTCTCCTGCCCCTCTCTCCTGGTCTGACACTGACACACTGAAGTTTCTCTGTAGCAGCAGTATTTAATGTACTCGCAAGTATCTGAACTCAAATATCATACACCAAACAAAAATGCTTTAGCTTACTACTATTCTAAAATTAAGTATTCCATAATTCATGGGTTGAAAGAATATGTCAATAAATGTGATAATGCATTTAATATGGGCATCTTTAATTTGATTAACTATAAATCTTTTAAGCTAATAATTAACAGATATAAATTAAGGGCTGTCATTTTTTATAATTTTTATTATTATTATCATAATTATTATTTAATATTATCATTATTACAGCTTTATTCAATAAATCTAATGTATCTTTGGTTAAAAAAAGCACCAAGTTTAAATGTATTCCTATGATGCAGTACTTCTTTTGACCTGTAGGGGCCGATAGTGAGCGGACACACACAACCAGAACACCTACCTGGTGGGGACTGCAGTACCAGTGGGCGACCACCAGGGGCGCAGGGAGATACACAGACACAGATTTTTTCGGGTGAATGTGCCCCAAGAGGACTTTGAAGAAAAAGCCACCAGACATGTTTAAATACTGTTTACTACTGTGTAGTGGCCATTTGCCCGTGGGGACCTCATTTTTGGTCCCCACCGTGAAACGGGTCCCCATAAGTCTGTGTGCAGTCAGGTCAAAGTCCCCACGTGGTAGCAAAAACAAGAACACCTACACACACACACACACACACACACACACACACACGCACACTCACACACAGACACACACACACACACACACACACTCACACACACACACAGACACACACACACGCACGCACACAGACACACACACACACACACACACACACGCACACACACACACACACACACACACACACACACACACACAGACACACACACACGCACGCACACAGACACACACACACACACACGCACACACACGCACACACACACACACACACACACACACACACACACGCACACACACACGTATACACACACAGACACACACACGCTCACATACACACACGCACTCACACACACACACACACACACACACACGCACACACGCACACACACACACACTCACACACACACACACACACTCACATACACACACACACTCACATGCTCACACACACAATAGTATAAATAATATAAATAAAAACATAACAATAAAAATAAAAAAGTATAATTGTTGAAAAAGACAACCTTTAATAAAAAAGTCCAAATAACCCCAGAGGATTAACTCTGGCCCGACGTCAGATAAAAGCACCTCCAGCCTCTGCTTCCTTTAATCATATCTGCTCTCCTCAAAACTCAAGCAGAAATGTTATACAATTATAAATGTTATAAAATCTTCAAATGCATTTTCTTCTCACAGAGACATCAGCCTTAAAGGAGCTCCTCCACCAGACTGTACAACCTGGAGTGTGTGGATGTCCCTCCACACGGTGGTTCTTCATTTATTCCTTTTTATTCACATCTGATAAAAGAAACAATCAAGCTGTTAAACATGTTAAAGATGAAAAGAAACCCACTTCTTTCTGGTCCAATCAAGGCTGACGAGACATAAAATACTTTTATAATGAGATGCAAAGAGAGCGCACAGCCGCCTCACGTCTGGCACACACTGCTCCTTTAACAAGGTGCTCTTTGAGGAAAAACTATTTTTATTTTACAGTTTTCCAAAAAAATAAAATAAAGTCAAGTACCTCAGCTTTAATATCTTTGCTAAATTTCTCTCTCTCTTTTTTTTTTTTTAAACCTATATTTCTAGTATGGAGGTTTTTACCCAAAATTTAAAGCTTTTTATTAAGTTTTTATTTCGTAAATGAAAAAATAAATAATAATAACAATAAAAAAGTAGACAACAAGTAAAGTAACAAAATCATGAAAACAGAATTTTATTTTTTGCTCAGTCTGAGATGTATTGAATCACTTTCATGCTTAACAAAAGTGCAAATTAAATTGATTTAGATTTTTCCCATTTCCCAAAGATTATTTGAATAGTTTGCATTTATTGGTCAATTTCAGTCCTTATTAGTTTCTTGAATAATATTTTTCAAGTAGATATTTTTTCCCAAACAGTGCGTATTTATTAATAATAGTTCATCTTTATGACGCTATGGGACAGGAAAAAATCTGAAATGTAAAGATATCAATTGTAAACTTCTCCTGTAGTTTACTCACAGAAATGTAAGAAAAAAAAAATGTTACAAGTTTTTCATCATGTCATGTTTTAATGTAGAAATAAGGCATTTTATGTGAAAAAAAAAAACAGCCAAAAACACACGTATTTGGGACATTTAAACCTGGAAAATGGACAGAACCAGGTTTAAATTTCTTGATTCATTTTGTAACATATTAGTTACAAAAAAATGACAGAAGGGATTTTGGATTTCTTATTTAGTTTTTGAGCAAAATAGATTGGACTGAAAATTGTCCTAAAAATGCAAAATTTGCCTTATTTTTTTAAACTTCAGTAAATAAGTTTTAGAGTTAATTATCCAAAAATCCTTCAGTACGTTTCGTCAGAATCTTGTTGAGTCCAGATTGTACAGTTTGGTGTGGGATCTACTTTAAGGCTGATCTTTATGTCTCTGTGAGAGAAAAATGCATTTGAAGAAAACGTCCATTGAAGTTACAATGTCCCAGAGAAATCTATGAATGAAGTGGATTCAATGGAAGAATAAAACATCTTTAGGAGCAGATTGGACACGTTTGTAGTTTCCACATGAAAGACGATATGAGAGAGAGCAAACTGACCAAAAAACAACTAAAAACAGTTGTGCCTGTGGTGTCTTTCCTCAAACCTCATGCGGCCAACACTGAATAACACTTTTGGTCCTCATCGTGTGTTGAGTTTTAATTCCGTTTGGATTTTGAACAAAGTGAACCAAATGAACCTTGTCTGGGGAACAATAGCAGGAGCCCTGTTGGTCAAAGGCGTAGTGTGTGTCTATTGTTCACTTGTGCCTTTTGTGCGTCCGTCTGCACACTCCAGACTCCGCGGGAATTTAGGTCACGGGCCCACGTACACCTCGCTTGTTTTTCCTAATGCCGGGGTCTGGGAGGCGGGGCTTAGAGCGAGGGGCAGGGCAGCAGAGAGGAAGAGCGGTGATGTCGTCAGGGACCGCTGATGTCACTCACACGATGAGCCGCGGGGATGAGTTTGAAACAATGAATGAATGAACCGAGAAACTGGTAAAAAGAAGGAAAAGAAGGATTGACTAAATGATCAGATGTCCTGACACAAGTGCAGAGGGAATGTGGGAGGTTTAGTAAGGTACTTAGTTTATTTCATATGAATGTGAAAACCAATACAAAACACCTGAATCAGTACATCTGGTTTGTCCAAAGTGTTATGTCACAAATCACAACATCAGAAACATTGAAATATAAAAGTCAGCATTGTAAATGTTCAGATCAGAGTGGATAGCACACATGCCTGTGGAGAGGTTCAGTTAACGTGAAAGCATAACGGCTAAAAACAAAGCAAAAAACTGCTCAGATTAAGTCAGTGCTTAATTGACGGCAGATATTCCTCACAGCGGACACACACACAGAGTGTGATAGTTCTCTGCAGATGAACCGAAGAAGCCACTTGGATGAGTGTCGAAATGTAAACTCTTTTGCACAAATGCAACAGTCAAAGTGAAATGAATAAAGGAAAGGAAACAAAACAGAAGAGTGTCCATTGTATTTTGTGCTGTGCATGTGTGTATGTGTGTGTATGTGCGTGTGTGTGTACGTGTGTATATGTGTATGATGTGTGTGTATGTGTATGTGTGTGTGTGTGTGTGTGTGTATGTGTGTGTGTGTGTGTGTGTGTGTGTATAGGTGTGTGTGTATGAGTGTATGTGTGTATGGTGTGTGTGTATGTGTGTGTGTATGATGTGTGTGTATGTGTATGTGTGTGTGTGTGTGTGTGTGTGTGTATATATATATATGTGTGTGTATGATGTGTGTGTATGTGTATGATGTGTGTGTATGTGTGTGTGTGTGTGTGTGTGTGTGTGTGTGTATGTCTGTGTGTGTGTTGCTGCTCGTCCAGTGTGTGATGGAGCTGGGGCCAAACACAGCTGTGTTTGTTATCAATAATAAGAACAGATTGAATTCTAGAATGGGGCCTCATTAGAGGACGGACTGTGTCACTGCAGAGGCAGCACGACCCAAACTCATGTCTGCACTGGGAAAATGACCTGCAAGATTTACTTTTTCTTTGTTTTTTAAAATCTTGTGACAATTTGCTCATTTAAATGTCAAATAACAATGAAACTCACACATCTTTTGTTTCATCATTATTTCATTGTTCACATCTTTGCTGTGAAGTGCTAGAGCACACTTTTACAGCCCCTGGATCAGTACTGAGTAAGTACTGAGGAAATGTGTACATTTAACACCAGTCCCTCTATGTTAGTCCTGCAGCACGGGTCAGTGTGTGTGTGTGTGTGTGTGTGTGTGTGTGTGTGTGTGTGTCACAGGTCAGACAGGCCACAGCTGCCCCATGGTCTTTTCCATCTGTCCAATCAGTATTTTTATTTAATGAGAAGGAGAACGGTCTCTGCTCCAGCAGACACTAAAGCCATGGAGTTACTTCTCTTGTTTATAGCACTTAGTCGTAGTTGTACAAGTGAATAGACCCTTCCAAGAGCGACACAAGTACCAGGATGTGCACTATTAACTATCAATTCTTTTAGAAGAAGCAGCAAATAAAAAACTGTTATTTGATCATTTGTACTCAGCACAGACGTGCTGTTGTTGATTATATGTCCATCAATATCTAACTTTAACCTCTAGTTTCTAAAGCTCACTTATTTAGTGTGGTGACTGCTATGTTTTTGGTGCATTGTTGTCCAGAACAATGTCAGATTTAATAAATGTTTCTAATGAGTATGTTATCATGTATGCTAATTTCAGCACTAATCGCTAACAGGAACAATCTTCTACAGGAGTTTTCTCACTGCTCTGGTGTTACTCACATGCGCTCGAGCGTCAGTCGCCAAAACATTTCCTAGTTTGTGATGTTTGGAGGATAATGCTAACTCTCCCATTGAAATGTCATTAGTGCTAACTCATGGAATGGTATGGAGCAAATGAAACACAGCGTTTTGTTCTCAAACAGAAAGGTTTACAGGCTGATAGTTACTGTGATACCATAGTTATTATACAAGGTTATATTTCACTGCATAAGTGTATTACACACTCGTGACCAGGGTTTGTGTTTTGTTCTTGTTTTTCTGGCAGCTCGTCTCAGTTTGTGTCAGCCAACATGAAAACTGACCTGATATTTATTTTTAATCAATAACAATTAAAAAATAAACAAATAAACAGAAAATCTTAAAATCCCTGCGCAGAATGAAAGCAGTATTTCATCTGTCTGCACATCCTGTTATGCTATCAAAAATAACCTTACACCAGATTTAAAATCAACTCCAAAAATAATAAAAACTTAGAATATCTATGCTTGGTTCTAGACCCCCAACTAAAATTTGACAAACATAACCAAAACTACACAAAGCAATCTCAATTGTTTCGTATTAATCACCATAGAACTATAATTAAATCTGGAAGATGAACTCAAAATGGCGCCCTGTTTATCCCTATGGCGTGAGCTCACTGACACATGAAGCCAAAAAAGTGTTTTTCTTCCGCATTACTTCCTGATACGGAGGCTGCCATCTTTGCTTCAGGGGCACCACATGACGACAATCCCCCACGATGCTTTTAGTGACAGGAGCGATCACGCAGCTGCAAGTTTTTGTTTCAGTGTTAGCTTATGTGATTGTAATTGTGTTCTTCATGTTAGATCAAATGTGAAAGCGTCTGAAATAAAATACAACTTACAGGTGTCTCTGTCTGACCATGTCACGAGCTTCTGTTTGTATCGTCCGACGCTCGTTCACGTCACATGTTTACCGTGACGTCATTTCAGTGTCTTTAGAAACGGTTATAATGAACATTTCCTTCTATTTTATATAATACTAAAAATAATTAAGTTCTGTCTGTTTGACCTTATTCTGCCCCGCCCACTTTTGCCGTTTTTTGCACTTTTGTTGTAAACGCACTTCCATTTGACGAGAACTCCGTTAAAGCTATTGACGAACGAGGGAAAAGTCTTGCCGCTAAAATGTTACATAAAGTAGATTGATTTGTGTAAAATGTTTAATGAACACGAGCAACAACAAGTCAACAACGCACCGATTTCCTGGTCAGTCTGAAAACAGTTTTTTAGTCCATGTAGAACTTAATTTCTGTTGAGCTCGTCTGCTCCATGTAAACTACAACAGAAACAAGACGACGGCGCGTACAGCAACTTCCGGAATAAGGTGAATACAATTACAGAAAAAAGGCTGGGCCAAAGGTGCTGCAGTACCTTGCACAGCCACTAATCAATCTGGGACACGGACAGAGGGGGCGTGTCTTATCCAGTTCGTTAAATACATCCACGATCACACCAAACAGGCGGCCCTGCGCTGGCTAAAAATGTACCAAAAGAACCGAGCTGTAGCCCCCTGTGAATATGTAATCTGTGAGGAAGTGAATGTGGGAATGTGTGAAACATTAAATTCCGCTCTTATGAATATGAGTTTAAATATTGGGCTTTTATAATATTTTAAACTGCACAGGGGAAAGCCCAACCTGGGACAGGAGCTGACTACACTCTTAACTCTCAAAGCAGCTCTTCATACGATCATGTTGTTGGAATGCAGATTTGATCCGTGCTGTTGTGACAGTCCAAGCGTCTCCAAACAGCAGACACATCTGAAGCTGAAGTGTCAGGTGTGTCATGTGTATCCTGTGCTCCGGCGGTGCAGATGTGATTGGGACAGTTCATGTGTAAGTGCTGAAGCTCTTCCTGTCGGTAATGTGCCTGCATCAGGGCACAGTCACAACCCCAGCACCAGGCTCTCCATCACACCCCGCACTCCCGATAACAGCCGATACAAATCATACACAGGAGCGTTTGTGCCTGCTGTTTGGGCTTCTTTTGAGTGCGTGGGATAGTCGTCATGGTGACAGATGATCCTGAAGGTTCTCCAGATAAGGTCTGTGATGTCAACAACTGCTGTGTATCGGAAACGCTGTTACGTGTTTGTTTTGCCTTCAAGAGAAAACTGGCGAGGGAGCAGAGAAATACTTTAGCAGAGAGGTGGCCACACAGTCCAAGGCACATCCGGTAGATATCTTTGTGAGATGTCCTTAATGAGGAGATGTTCTGATGAGGTGTTTTATGGGACACAACGACACACGGTGCCTGGAGAAGGTGGATGCTGACGGATGGCACCGCTGTCACCATCCAAAAGGCCACTTTAGCCAAATGTTACCATAAAAATGATGACCATGTCAGAGTCCGCCATTTTTGAAGCAGCAGGACAAAACGTCCGTAAAGAATCATTAGATAAAAAAACAAAAAGACAGGTGGAACAAACTAATAAACATCTGAAACATTGGTCAATACTTTATTGTAGACTCAAACTCTGCTCTGAAAGTTGTGGGAGGCGTTTACAAACTCATCAGAGTGAGTGATGTGGACGGTTAGACTGAAGGAGGCGATAAGCAATGAGCAATAACTTTGGACAACTGCAAACAGTTTTGATGAACTAGCTCTGGTTTTCATGTTCTTCATAATTAAACAGTAGCTCACTACATCGTAATGCACCTTTAAAACCCCATCGGCCAAATTCATAAAAAAAAACAAAAAAAAAACTAATTTAACAGTCACATATCTACAGGCCTTTGTTCCAAGACTAAAAAGAGTTTTTAATGTTACCACAGCCAAAACAGATGTTACCCTGACACAAACTCGTTTATTCTTATCCCACAGAAATCAATGACAGTAAAACGTCTCGGTCCTGTTTGTACTGATTGCTGATACATTTGAACAAAACGGAGCACAGACTGTGGCACAGTGTGAAAACAAAAGCAGCTGAATTGCTGTGGCAGCTTAGACCCTGGAGGTGAGGAACACTCTTAATCCTCCCATAGACCCTTCAGGAGTGACGTGTTACGGTGGCAATGTGTTCACTCCACATCAATGTACGACCTCTACGCTGTAAATATTACGCTACAGCCAGTGACACTGGGGTCACGCACGCCTTTGCGCCTCATCAGATCTGTTATTCCAGACCATCAGGAGGATAAAAGGAGGATAACATCAAAAAGTCAAAGGCCTGGCATGAAATAGAAGAAGTTCTTGAAGTGGATGGTGAGTTTAATCTTAACTAATAACTTAGTTATCGCGTGAACTCCCAAAGTGAGGGTGAACCCCTGTGTTGTCTGCAGTCACTGCACTGCATGCAGTGTGAGCCCGCGTAACAACAGCTGGACACACAATCTGATACAAACATTCTGCTTCATTCATTTTAATAATGCAGAAAAATATAAACATGTATTTTAATGTCTGCAGACAGTGCAGACATGTGGATGTTTATACATTATACAGGCATCTGGGTCAGTTCGTACTATTACAAGTTCAAAGCGCGACCTCAAAGTGTTCCAGCTGAATTAACTCGTATGTAAACAACATGGCTAATGCTAAATCATAAGCTAAAGAAACATACACTTTACTATATGGCTCTAACATGATAAATAACTGAATATTATCAGATTTTACTGGCTTTTTATAGTTTGTGATGTTTGGAGGCTAATGCTAACTCTCCCATTGAAAGTGCATCAGGGCTAATGTACAGCAGAGCATGGGCCAGTGGACTGCAGGCTTCACAAACTGCAGGCTCTATCCCTCTGTCGTATTATGGGTTTATGATGGAGCTCAGGCAGTTCTGCTTCAGTGACATGAACTCCATGTAGGTCAGAGGTCACTGTGAGCAGGACCGTCGGCTCAGTGTAAACTCCATGTGTCACAATCACAACTAAACCTGTCCAGAGCCTCCACCTGCAAGAGACACAAGGCTGCTTCACTGGACTTAGGTCTAAACACACTGGGTTTAGACGCAGGACCTGGCAACCCAAAGAGAGAGTGGAGAACCAAAACCCCAAATAACAACAGAAACAGTTTGACCAACATGTCCAGTGTTTAGGTAATTATGAACAAATCGGTACTAAAATAGTTACCAGTAAAAACTATATTTGAACATGTTTTAGTCGTATCTGGGAACACGGACTGCTCAAGGTTGTGAATCTTGGAATCAAAATCTTGCATACTGGTCCTTTAATACATTTTCATTGTGTCTGTTCTCAGAGACTACAGACACAACCGGGGCATTGCACAGAATCCTGGACCCCAGGTACATACTTCTTCATTTGTATATGATTTATTTATCCTGACAATGTTTTTTTTTTTTTGTATTTACAATTGCTCGACTATACACCCTATGGTTTCTACTTACACCTAAAAATAACTCACAAATAGCCATCCTGCGTACCAGCCTACTGTATATTATGACAGAGTACTGTGTGTTTTTGCAGTAACTATCCGACCAATTTCAAAAACATCTTCAGAATCAGAATCAGAAAACCGTTTATTGCCATTGTCAGTGAAATTCACAAACGTAGGAACTTGCTTCGGCGTAGGTGCAACATAAAGCAATGGATAAAATATAAAAAATACATAAAAAGGCATGCATAAAATTAAGAATAAAATAGACTAAGATAGACTAACACTATATACAGAATGTACAGTTGGCAGATAATGCAATGTGCAAATGAGTAGTGCAAATAGATTGTTCTTAAATAATATTATTGTTAAAGTGGCAGGTGTTACAAAGTGTTCATGAGTCCAACGGCAGAGGGAAAGAAACTGTTCTTGTGGCGGGAGGTTCTGGTCCGGATGGACCGTAGCCTTCTGCCCGAGGGGAGGGGCTCAAATAGTCCGTGTCCAGGGTGAGAAGGGTCAGCTGTGATCCGACCTGCTCGTCCCCCAGTCCTGGAGACTCGGGGACGAGCAAGTCGGATCACCTGGTCGGATACAGGTCCTGGACAGATGGAAGGCTGCAGCCAATCACCTTCTCAGCAGAGCGCACAATGCGCTGTAGTCTCTGTTTGTCCCTGGCGGTGGCTCCAGCGTACCACATGGTGATGGAGGAGGTGAGGATGGACTCGATGATGGCCGTGTAGAACTGCACCATCATCTGCGCCGGCAGCTTGGCTTTCCTCAGCTGCCGCAGGAAGTACATCCTCTGCTGGGCCTTCTTGATGATGGAGCTGATGGTCGGCTCCCACTTGAGGTCTTGAGTGATGGTGGTGCCAAGGAAGTGGAAAGAGTCCACTGTGGTGATGGGAGAGTCTGTCAGGGCGAGGGGGGGCAGGGGGGCTGAGACTTTCCTGAAGTCCACGATCATCTCCACTGTCTTCTGGGCGTTGAGCTCCAGGTTGTTGTCGCTGCACCAGGACACCAGCCGGTCCACCTCCCTCCTGAAACGTATTATGACAATAAGAAAATAGTAGGGCTGTAGTCCATTAAACAAATTCTTGCTCGACTACAGACCTGCCTTATCAACCGATTAGTCGACTAAAAGGGGGTGTGGCAAAAATATATTAAAAAATGTAAAGTATTTTCATTTATCTAAACCAAACTGCACTCAGAAGAACACAACTGTAGTGGAATTCATGTAAAAACAACTATTTATACATAGAAGTACTAGGAGACAGTGTATTTATACATTGAGACTCCAGAATCTTCAGTTAAATCACTTCATATCTTCTCGTTTTTACCATAACAATAATTTCAGAATAATTAAATGTAAATAAAATGATTAGTCGACTAATAAAAACCTTAGTCAACCAAGATACCATCGACCGACTAATCGACTAAAGGACTACAGCCCTAGAAAATAGACTGTGTTTCAATGAGTTTCCTCTTGTTTTAAAGATGGGACCCTCAAATGCACAATTGCGTTTTGTTTCTCAGGGACTTTACTCACCCATGATGCATTATTTTAAAACAAAAATCGATTCAAGCGCACAAAAATGCAACACGGAAGAAAAACACAGCATGCTTTTGAGGGCCCCTCCCTGCCCCGGGCCCCGGGAAACAGTACCTTTTGCCCCCCCCCCAGTCCGACGCCCCTGGACACTACATGGTGAAGAGCTGGAGGAGGAAGACAGTGATGGTTCTGCTGCTGCAGATGTGGCTGAAGGACAGGACCTGGTGAAGAGGAGGAGCAGTGAATACTTGACGTTTTAACAGACCCTGCAGGAGTGACATGTTTAAACTGCTGCACACACGGTTAGCAAAACAACATGTATTTTGACATTTGTAGACAGCGCAAACATGTGGATATTGTTAATTCACCTTATTCCGGAGGTTGCCGTGGGCGCCACCATCTTTTTTCCGTTGTATCAGTTTACATGAGGCTCAACAGAAAACAAGTTCTACATGGACTACAAAGCTGTTTTCAGGCTCCAGCAGATTGGTCCATTGAACATTTTACACAATTCAATCTACGTTACACAATGTTTTACCACTGAGACTTTTCCTGTTCTCCGTTTGTGTGACTGGGCTCTCAATAACTCCTGCCGCAGTGACCTGCCTGAGCCTGGAGCTTCTCTCTGAGCTCCTGAAGCTCCTGCTCACATCCTGGTCTCTGTCCATTTATTTGAGGTGGAAAGTGGAAAAGACCATGAAGAAGTGCAGCTTGCGGTTTGTCTGTCGGCACCGCTCCAGGAGCAGAGGGGGAGGGGCTGTGTATGTGCTAATGCTGCAGTGCATTGTGGTAGCTGTAGTTTTAATGAATTCTATGAATTTCATCAGTGGGCCATTAGTAATATAGATTAGAAATCATCTCGAGGGTCAACAGTCATGGGACCACCAGTCTGACATGTGTGGACCAGACGGACGCCCAAATTCATTTTGTGACACGCCGCTGTGAGTGTGTGATTGTCCTGTTCACCAATGAATCACCAATGAACATGGGACACTGTGTAGATGTGTGTAGATGCGGGACACAGGCCTAAATGGCGTGACACTACACCCTAAAGCGGGACAGGTGGTCACTCCATGTCGGTCCGGTGAACGTGAGGACGCAAATCAGTTGAACACAATGGAAAATGTTGCGATTTTACATTTAAAAAGCATTAAAATAAGCAAACCCTGCATAACAAAGGCAGAAAGGGCCAATGTGCAAAAAAAAAAAAAAACACTGAACATATTGGCTTAAAGTTAGATCTTATGTTGAACTCTCCGGATTCGATGACTGTTTGTATAGAATCATGTCTTAAAGCTTAACCACCCAGGCATCACTGATTGGCCTGAGCTTATTGAGTTTTAAGGCGAGAATATGCAGGTCAGGAAAAAAACTTACATTTAAATATATTAATTTGAAACTGCTCCTGAAGGTTTCTCACATAAATTTAAAGAAAAAAAATACGTTTTTCATTATGTCATGTTTTTATGTAGAAATAAGGCATTTTATGTGTAAAAATGGCCAAAGATACACATACTGTATCTGGGACATTTAAACCTGAAAAACGGACAGAGCCAGGTTTAAATTTCTTGGTTCATTTTGTAACATATTATGATACACATGAACACATATGATATCTTACTTAGTTTTTATGTAATCTAGACTGCACTGAAAATTGTCCTAAAATGCAAATTTTATATATATATATATATATATATATATATATATATATATATATATATATATATATATATATATATATATATATATATATATATATATATATATATATATATATATATTTTTTTTTTTTTTTTTCACTTAAAACTTAAATAAATCAGTTTTAGACAAAAAATCCTTGTGTACGTTTCATCTAAATCTTGTTGAGTCCAGATTGTACAGTTTGGTGTGGGATCTACTTTAAGGCTGATCTTTATGTCTCGAGGGAGAAAAATGCATTTTAAGAAAACGGCCTTTGAAGTTACAATGTTCCAGAGAAATCTATGGATGAAGTGGATTCAATGGAAGAATAAAAGGAGCAGATTGGACATGTTTGTTGTTTGAAAGCCGATATGTTGAGAGAGCAAACTGACCAACATGACCGTGATCTGCAGATGAACACTTGGCCCTGGGGCTCCACACCCTCCGCCCGGGCTCTGGCTCCACTTCCTCCTCCATACAGTGGTATAAAGCGTGTGAAGGGCAGGTTTTATTTTACATGACACTGTGCTTGTGATATGCCATGATCCATTTAACTTCACTGGCCCCACATGGTGCTGTCACTCACAAAGACACGTCCACATTATGATAAACGAGCCTGCAGCCGTGTGCTTCAGTCCAGAACGCTCGGGCCTCCTCAAACCTGAGCACGTTCTGGAGAAGGTACAAAACCGAGCACGATCTCAATGACAAAAACAGAACATGTGGGACAAGGCAGGTTTGTTTGTACACAAGACAATTCAAAGTGCTTTACACGACAGAATGAAATGACGCATTGCAATAAACTCATTTATAGATGAGTTTAAATGTCTTGATGTTTTATTTTAAGATAATTAATCCCATGATCAGTCAGAAATACCTTAAAACCAGCGAACTATTCTGCGTCACATCAGCAATTAACTCTCATTGACTCAAATCTACTCAAATCCAGATAAAAATTGTAAATTCAAGTCTTAATCTTAATCTAGGGTAGATATACATTTTTTACTGTGCGTTAAAATCACAAAACAGATTATGACATCCAAAGTCACTGCTAAAAGTATTTTAAAAGAGAAGAGTACAGACAAATCAATGTCTTGAAACGGTCCTTTAACCTTGTCTAAATGTTCAGGTGCTTTTTCTCACATTTCTAAAGATTCAAAATACCATTTTATTTCAGTTTTTGTCTTTTTGGACAGACTTCTTTTTTCAGCATCATTTTTTCTATAACTCGATCAGACGCTGTCACTCGTCCTTCCATTAAAACACTTTGTGTTACTCTCACCAGTTTTATTCATAAAAAAATCATTTTCTTTACAAAAATCCTTTGCAGGATGATCTTGGTATCCCATTTTGATTTACAGATATTACACAATTAATTTTAAAATATAATTAATTGCGATTTAAATAGTCAGACGTTTTGCACAGAAATCCAAAAACCTTGAACTGGTTTATTGATGCCAATCCTGACCCTTTTAGCAGATGTGACTGTAACACAAAGCCAGCAGAAGGTTTTGTCGCTTTGATACTCGATCATAAGTGAACTGCTGTTGTGTCCCTGGGCAAGACACTTCCCCCAGTCTGCCTTTGACCAGTTGTGACAGAGTTGATGTACAGCATAAAAACCTGCAGGATCTCTTTATCGTTCCGTCTGACTAACACAAGCCTTCATTCAAAGTGAAGTTGTACTTAAAGGGCTTGTACTTGATTTTCAACCATGAGACAGGAACAGCTCCACCCACATAGTCCTTCCTTTCACTCAATATTGCCCCATGACTCACAAACGACTGTCTGGAATAGTCTGATGCCGTTGTTTCCATATAGTTCCTCTAACTCTCCTTAATCACAGTCTGGGATAGTAGCAAGCAGTTATTTTCCCATGATTCATAGTGTACAATGTGCCTGATTTGTTCAAAAGAGGTAACCCTGGCAAACACTTCTGCACTATTTTTTGGTTTTTGACATTTAGGGACTTAAAATAAAGGTCAGGCCTATTCATTTTCTCAGAATTTTAACTCTGGTTATTCTTTTTATTTGTGTGCTTTGAGAGCAAACTCGCCCTGATTCATCTCAGAATGATTGTTTGACTGGAGTAAGTGGGCTATACTTTTCTTTCTACATTCCCAGGAGCTTGATAGTTATTTTTTATCAGATAATTTTTTCAGACAAAATGGAATGAATGACCCACCAGGATTTTAAGTTATTATGAATCTCACTTGACTTATTTATATTCTTCTTTATTTGTTTCATATGCAGTTGGCAGTACATTTTTTGGTAACACTCAAAAAGTAAAACTTGGTAAACTATTTCTAAGGCCTTGATAAATAAGCATTTTTAGCATTTTCAGATGGCTTAAATGACTTTTGTTAAGCTATTAACAGAAAAATGTTTATAAGAAACTTAGTAAGCTTAGTAAATGCCTCATAAGTTCTTATTATAAAGATAACTAGTGCTTATATTGCAGACATTTGTGATTTTGTTGGATTAGCGTTTGTCTGGATGTTTGGATGTAAACACAAGCAGCAGGGTTCTCTCTGAAGTGATGGGGCTCCACGTCCAGCAGATGTGCTCGATGAGGAGATAACAGCAGCTGGAATCTGACACCGACCTGTCAATCAAACCTGTCATCGTCCATCAGCTGGACCCAGGTGAGACACACAAGAGTCCCAGGCTTTGTTCCTTCTTGTCTGAGATCTACGGGCCTTTTGCAGCACCAGCTGTCATGAGCTTTTAGCCTCATCACAGCAGTGTTTCCTCGTCATTAGTCTCCATCTTAGAACATGGATAAAAGCATAAAATGTGTCCTTTAATTTGCCATGGAACCATCATCAATCCAATTATAGCTTTTTTCTATAAGTAAAAAAAAAAAAAAGAAAAACACAAAACAAACTGCGGTAAAGGTGTGAAAGTCCAACCCCGCACAGGCTCTTATGGGAAAGTTTGGGTTCTTTTGGTGCATTTTAGATTGAGGGGCTGTGTCACTGCGAATGGATTAAAAGAGAGAATCTACAGCTGTTTCATCAGAAATCTGTGCGTGTGGACGTCATTCTGATGTAACAGTGTGGAAAAGAAGACGTCTCACGCTAACAACGCTAAAAACAACTTAAAATGGTTGAAAAAAGAAGAAACACAAGCAACATGGATCCATTAAAACAGGGGTGTCAAAGTCAAATGGACGGAGGGCCAAATAAAACATTTGGCTACAAGCCAAGGGCCGGACTGTCCAATGTTCATTGAAACCAAAATTTTTCCAGCTACCTCCGTGAACATGTACTCTAACTCCCACCTTATTTGAAACCCCCGGTTCTCATAGTCCACCTTCCGTTTTGCCATTGTTGATGGGTATCTGTAAGATAACTTTTGCTGTTATGCTAAAGACTGCTAATAAAATGAAGCCGCCTCTTGCTCGGCGCATCCCTGTTGCATTGTGGGAAAAGTAGTATTGGTGCGTACATTATATCTGCGGGCTACTGGCTTGCAGCGGCCTGCGGGCCGGATCTAATAATAAATTAATATCATCACGGGGGCCAGATAAAACTCTCTCAAGGGCCTGATGTGGCCCCCGGGCCTTGACTTTGACATGTGTGCATTACAAGTTTCTTGTCATGTTAAATGTATTTGAAAGTGTGCCATTTCCGGAATAAAGTCCATAAAAACAAGACAATCACTGAAATTGCTGATCAGGTGCAAATACAGACGTTGTGAGGTTTCAATTTTTCAGACGTCCTGAGGTAAAACTAACCCAGTGCAAACAGGGTTAATTGTACCTTAAATTGATTATTGCATATTTGAGTTAGTCTTGTATTGTCCTGCACCTGAGGCACTCAGAAAAGTCCTGTTTTCACCTACCCCTTATCCCCGCCCACATCCTTAAACTTAATCCTAAACTATGAGTGACACAGAGTTCTAACATGTCATGTGGTCACTTTTCCAAAATAAAAAATGACTGCTGTTTGTTACAGTGAAATATCAATATGAAGAGGCGGGGCTTAGCAGTTCTGCAGTTTTGAACAGGAAGTCAGTGGATCGTTTCTATTGCTAATCTGTTTTAGATCAATATTGTGGTTTACAATGAACAAAATGTAAAATAATGATCTACTCCATGTTATAGTTCAATACTAAGAGCCTGAAAACAATTTTGAACATGTCTCCTTTAAAGCCCATGTCACATACTTAAGGTTTTGTTTGAATTCTGCACTTTGTAATTAAAATGTGAATCACATCAAGGATGATCGTTAAGCATTCAAAACAGCACAATTGCACAATGTATTGTTGTGTTTTTTTGTGCGTGCATTTATTCTTTTTATTTTTAAATTTTATTTGTATTTATTCCATTTATATTTCTTTTATTTTCATTTATTTAATTTTATTTTGAGAATAAAAAATACAGAACACGGCCAGAGAGAGAAGATATAAAAGAAAAATAAATACAGAAGATTTAGCACACAACATCAAATGGAACATAATCGACATAGAAGTCCCACCTTTAGTCCAAAGTTTGTCCATTTTCAACTTAATTAGATTAAAAAAATGTTTTTTTGTTTATCATTATTATTATTATTATTATTATTACACACTGCTGTCTCTAAGCTCTTGGCCGTTGCAGGACTGCGGTACATGTTGATCCATTCAAACACTCCTCTGTTCAATACTGCCGAGCCTTCAGCTGCAGTAACCGAGGATAATGCAAAAACAACTGCTATTCTGGCAAACAATAACGAGGAAGCTGGAGGTCAGAGGGCGTGACCTTGTTACCCGCGGAACAGAGAGCTTAGGGGTCCAGGCCGAGGGGAACCTGTTAACCCTCTGACAATGGCTTAGTTCCACTGGTGAGTCTGAGTCTGTCTGGAACGTCCCACCACTTCAGGATCAATGTGTCGTCCCCAGAGCTTTAACGTCAAGGGCGACACACAAGTTACTTCAGCAAGAAACTGATCATTAAAGCCCTCATGACGAAGAATTGGTAACTTTGTATATGTGTAATCATTTTGTATCAGTCTAAATTTAGCATGAACAAAGGCTAAATGGTCTAAATCGACTAAAAAGTAGTTTTAAAAAACTTGTACCTCTTCATTTTATCTAACACCTTTTACTAAAGCAATTATAAAATGTTACCAGTTCATTTAATCTACGTTTTAGTTACTACTGTAAGCATGAATCGCTCTTAAAGAACTATTTGTTCATTATGAATTAAGACCTGTTATTGCTGTATTAAGGTTAATTAAAGTAGTAAGTGGTTATTATTATATTAAGAGTAATATACATTTTTTATTTTATTTAATTTTTTATTTATGAATAACATCATGGGATTAAAGAAGCCATAAATTTATCCATGTTTGAGTGATACAGTTTAGTCATATTATTTAGCCCTTTTTTGGAACTAAAGATAAATAAACAGTTATTATAGTATAGTTATCATTATTATGATATGTAAAAGAATGAATACATCTTTTAAATATAGATGAAATTATGACATTTGTTATGAGCCCAACAGACCATCCAGTGATACATCAGGAGAAAAGATCCTCTGTACAGTGTATAAGGGAAACAACGGTGGCCTCAGAATGCAGCCTTGTGGAACACCATCCAAATCCGGACATAAATGCAATATTCATTTGTTTTGCAGACGGTTGTGTTACTTTTAAACAAAGCTGCCTATACAATACCTATAATTAAGTCTTTTGGAGGTCTAAAATGACTAACTTACTATTTTATCCTGACCTGTGCACAAAACATATAAACTATTATTTTTCCTCCACAAAGCAGTAGTAGTATAACTTTCCACATCAGTTAAAGTGTGTTTATAGTATGCACAGATTATACAATACAAACCTAATGTCTTTCCATGACGTTGCCTCAAACAATGTGTAACAAGAATTTATCTTAACTAGAGTAAACAAAAATCAGGTACAGGCCTTTTAATCCAAGAAACATTGAAGAGATGCTTTTTATCAGACTAGAATTCTCAAAACTAGTTTCCATCTGCAGTTCCCGAGTCATACAATACATACTACGCACAGACAGTGTAACGCAGAGACATAAATACTGCATTCATTTCAGTGTGAGCTGATGTTGAGGTTGTGCGACTGGCAGCTGTGGTATCTAACCTCACTAACTGCCAGGAGGGTGAGAAGTGACCGAAGAACGCAGAGCAAAACGCTCTGAAGATCTTGAAAGGCGCTCTATTATTCCAAGCATTTCTATAACCTCTTCTTTCAGGACATCGTGGTGGGTTCAAACTTTAGAGAGTGTGAAGTAATGACAGTTGGATGGGGCTTGGGTGCAGGCCAGAAGTCTTCAACACAGACCACAAACAATGGAGGAGCTGGAGCTGAACGATGTGTCTCCAGAGCTCCAGCACCTGTTGGTTCAACACTGCAGACCCAGAGGAACATGTCACAGCCTTTACCTCGTGTGCACTTCTGGTCAGGGGCCTCTAATCTTCTGTTCTGAGTATAATCTTGTCCTGAGACCCCTCTTGTGAGTACAGCAGCAGATCAGTGAGGCCAGCTCCTCCAGGCCGACTTTAGCCTCACCAGTGGCTAATCTACTGCTCCTACACCTCTGCTGCACGGCCAGGATGAACACGGCTCCTGGAAACCACCTGGGCTCTGGCAACTTTGACCCCAGAAGTTGTGACCCTTACAGAAGCTTAGTCCAAGTCTCCTAAGTCAAAGCTTTCCAATAGGGATTCGTGGTCCTGTGCTCCCTAGTCTATTTTGTGTAGTATTTAATTCTCCATCATTGGTGGCAATTTGGACTCTGTAGGTCCAGTCCATGTGCCTTAGAGGAGCACGCAGAGAAACAGGAAATAGAGGCGATATTTCACAGGAAGTCATGACTAAACCGCGCAAGATAGGCCAAAAAAATTAGCAGATTATTAAATTTCAATCTGTCTTGATTAGGCACGTGTACGTTAGACCGATGTCGGGACAAAACCCTAGGACAAGTTCTCAATGGAAAATAAAAACTTAAAGTGGCGTGTGAAATAAAAATCAATATGGCCGCCATGTCGTTGGTCTGACGACTGAGCACCAATTATGTTTTAGGGTGCTTTTTATGTGTACTATCACTGTGCCAAATTTTATGGGCCTCCTCCAAAGTAAATGTGTCTCCCTCTCCATAGGCCTCACCCAAAAGGTGGCGCTGTAGAGGCTGTTTATTAGTTTCAAGAAAAATACAGTTATGACCCATTAATGTCCCTTAAAAGGAGTCACTGTATTAAGTTTGGTGGCTGTACCACAGGTTTTAGTTGTTTTTTATTGCAGCCTTGTGTGAATAGAATCAGACTCCCATAGAGAATGAATAGGAGCTCTGGGGGGCTCTAGAGGCAAAATTATGAAGAATAGGGCATGGGTCCTATTGACTTTTTTGCATCTTATGAAGTATAGAATCATCTGGCCAAATTTGGTGTCAATCGGACAAGCTTGCAGCTTTTAACTGAACTGTAGGGGGCGCTATAGTGATTCGTGGTCCTGTGCTCCCTAGTCTATTTTGTGTAGTATTTAATTCTCAATCATTGGTGGCAATTTGGACTCTGTGGGTCCAGTCCATGTGCCTTAGAGGAGCACGCAGAGAAACAGGAAATAGAGGCGATATTTCACCGGAAGTCATGACTAAACCGCACGAGATAGGGCCAAAAAAAATGGCAGATTATTAAATTTAAATCTGTCTGGATTAGGCACGTGTACGTTAGACCGATGTCGGGACAAAACCCTAGGACAAGTTCTCAATGGCAAATAAAAACTTAAAGTGGCGTGTGAAATAAAAATCAATATGGCCGCCTTGTCGTTGGTCTAATGACTGAGCACCAATTATGTTTTAGGGTGCTTTTTATGTGTACTATCACTGTGCCAAATTTTATGGGCCTCCTCCAAAGTAAATGTGTCTCCTTCTCCATAGGCCTCACCCAAAAGGTGGCGCTGTAGAGGCTGTTTATTAGTTTCATGAAAAATACAGTTATGACCCATTAATGTCCCTTAAAAGGAGTCACTGTATTGAGTTTGGTGGCTGTCCTGCAGGTTTTAGTTGTTTTTTATTGCAGCTTTATGTGAAGACAGTCTGACTCCCATAGACAATGAATGGGAGCTCTGGAGGGCTCTAGAGGCAAAAGTGTAAAAAATAGGCCATGGGTCTCATTGGCTTTTCTGATCAGGAGGCCGTTTAGGAATTGTGTGCAAATTTTCACAAATAAAAGTCAAAGTAATTGTTTTTCCTCCCCATTGTAATTTAGTGCGCTCCTACAGGTGGCGCCATAAGGTTGATTGTTATTGTGCGCACATAAATGGATTCAGCTGCTTGACGTTTACGTGTGTTTCAAATTTCATGTTGATCGGAGTATGCATGTGCGTGCAGGAGCTATTGAAATGATTTCGTGAGTAGTCTTTGCGCCCCTGGTGGCCAACGGTGATAAATGCACCATGTCGATAATTAAGTTTTTTTCATAGCGCCCTGCACTGGACATATTCCCCAAGTTTCGTCCAAATCGGACAAAGTTGATGTTTGACTTAATAGGTAGGGGGCGCTAGCGAGTACTTTTAACTTATTTTTATTAATGCATTACATTCAGACCATAATTACGCACTTGTGACTGAAATTACAGCTCTGTCAGTCCAAGCGTGTAGCCGTGACATGCGATCAGAAAAACAGGAAACGAAGGCGTTCGTCGATGGCGAGCCACGGCAAAACCGTTCGAGATATCCGAATAAAAGTGGCAGATTATTAAATTTCAATGCGTGCCGATCGCAGAAATGTGTGCAAGACCCACGTCAGGCAAAAGCCCTAGGACATGTTCTCCGTCAAAAAAAAAAAGTCAAACTGGCGTGGCGACTTCGATCCAATATGGCCGCCGTGCGCTTGGTCCGAGGGCCGCGCTCCAATGTCATGTTTTGCTCGGTTCACTGTTCTCTATCACTGTTCTGAGTTTCGTGCGCGTCGGGCAAAATTTGCTCGTCCCATTTCCCATAGGGTCCGATTCGGGCCGGTGCTGTTCGTTCGGGCCGGGTCGGACGCTCTCGAGACGCGCGAAATACGAAATTTTTTTCCGGGCCGATCGCGACTATACCCCCATTGAAGACTTTTCGTGCATGTTTACTGGGTCAAAAAGGGCCACGAAGAGTAAGAAAACGGACGAAATAAGAATAATAAGTAAGAAACGGACGAAACACAATGTCCCTCGCCAGTTTACTGGCTCGGGCGAGTAAAGCCGCGGCGGCGATGATGGCCCTCGCCCCGCGCGCGACCGCCTTCCCAAGCGGCCTCGGCCGGTCCCAAACCGCCACGGGGCACCGTCCTCCTCATCTGAGCGTCACTCGGGCCTCCGTAACCCCCCCTCCCCCCAAGCGCCGTCCCTATAGAAGTGCATAGGCGGGCACTGCTCTCCAAAAGTGGCAAAAGCATCCAAAACACGGCTTCGATGTAATTAACTTATTCGATCAAAATGCTCTAAATAATGCATCTGCCAAGTTTCACTGACTTTGCTCGAAATAATTTAGGGATCTCCACAGACTTATGAAATGTGTCATAGGAAATGAATGGGGGATATGTGTGCTCCCAGAGTCAAAACAATACAAAATAGGACATCAATGTAATGGACTTTTTTGCAGCTTTTGCCGCTTCAAAGCAGTTTACAAGATTTCGTGGAAATTAGGAAATGTTGGTACTTTTACATGACCAGCAGGGGGCGCTATAGTGAAACCTGCTTATGTGCTCCTGAGTCTGTTCCGTTTAATATTTTATTCTGCATCGGTGACTACAGTTTGGGCTCTGTAGGGCAATACCTGTGGCTAGGAGAGATATTGAAATTAACAGGAAATTAAGGCGATTTTTCACAGGAAGTCATGACTAAACCGCACGAGATAGGCCAAAAAAAATGGCAGATTATTAAATTCCAATCTGTCTTGATTAGACACGTGTACGTTAGACCAATGTCGGCCAAAAACCCTAGGACAAGTTCTCAATGGAAAATAAAAACTTAAAGTGGCATTTAAAATTAAAATCAATATGGCCGCCATGTCGTTGGTCTGACGACTGAGCACCAATTATGTTTTAGGGTGCTTTTTATGTGTACTATCACTGTGCCAAATTTTATGGGCCTCCTCCAAAGTAAATGTGTCTCCTTCTCCAAAGGCCTCACCCAAAAGGTGGCACTGTAGAGGCTGTTTATTAGTTTCAGGAAAAATACAGTTATGACCCATTAATGTCCCTTAAAAGGAGTCACTGTATTGAGTTTGGTGGCTGTCCTGTAGGTTTTAGTTGTTTTTTATTGCAGCCTTGTGTGAATAGAATCAGACTCCCATAAAGAATGAATAGGAGCTCTGGGGGGCTCTAGAGTTAAAATTATGAAGAATAGGGCATGGGTCCCATTGACTTTTTTGCATCTTATGAAGCATAGAATCATCTCTCCAAATTTGGTGTCAATCGGACAAGCTTGCAGCTTTTAACTGAACTGTAGGGGGCGCTATAGTGATTTGTGGCCCTGTGCTCCCTAGTGTATTTTGTTTAGCATTTAATTCTCCATCATTGGTGGCAATTTGGACTCTGTAGGCACAGTCCATGTGCCTTTGAGGAGCATGCAGAGAAACAGGAAATAGAGGCGATTTTTCACAGGAAGTCATGACTAAACCGCACGAGATAGGGCCAAAAAAATGGCAGATTATTAAATTCCAATCTGTCTTGATTAGGCACGTGTACGTTAGACCGATGTCGGGACAAAACCCTAGGACAAGTTCTCAATGGAAAATAAAAACTTAAAGTGGCGTGTGAAATAAAAATCAATATGGCCGCCATGTCGTTGGTCTGACGACTGAGCACCAATTATGTTTTAGGGTGCTTTTTATGTGTACTATCACTGTGCCAAATTTTATGGGCCTCCTCCAAAGTAAATGTGTCTCCCTCTCCATAGGCCTCACCCAAAAGGTGGCGCTGTAGAGGCAGTTTATTAGTTTCATGAAAAATACAGTTCTGACCCATTAATGTCTCTTAAAAGGAGTCTCTGTATTGAGTTTGGTGGCTGTCCCGCAGGTTTTAGTTGTTTTTTATTGCAGCCTTGTGTCAATCAGTCTGAGTCCCATAGAGAATGAATAGGAGCTCTGGAGGGCTCTAGAGGCAAAAGTGTAAAAAATAGGCCATGGGTCTCATTGGCTTTTCTGATCAGGAGGCCGTCTAGGAATTGTGTGCAAATTTTCACTAATAAAAGTCAAAGTAATTGTTTTTCTCCCCATTGTAATTTAGTGCGCTCCTACAGGTGGCGCTGTAGAGGCTGTATTTGACTTGCATGTAAAATGGTGTTATGGGGCATTTATTTTCCTTAACAGGAGTCACTGTATTAAGTTTGGTGGCTGTTACTCACTGCTTTGTGGCTTTTTGCTGCATCTTTGTGTAAAGAGAATATATTCTCCCATAGAGAATGATTAGGAGCTCTGGAGGGCCCTGGAGGGCCCTAGAGGCAAAAGTGTGAAGAATAGGCCATGGGTCTCATTGGCTTTTCTGATCAGGAGGCCGTCTAGGATTTGTGTGCAAATTTTCAAAAATAAAAGTCAAAGTAATTGTTTTTCTCCCCATTGTAATTTAGTGCGCTCCTACAGGTGGCGCCGTAGGGTTGATTGTTATTGTGCGAACATAAATGGATTCAGCTGCTTGACGTTTACGTGTGTTTCAAATTTCATGTCGATCGGAGAATGCGTGTGCGCGCAGGAACTATTTAAATGATTTCGTGAGTACTCTTTGCGCCCCTGGTGGCCAACGGTGATAAATGCACCATATCACTAATTTAGTTTTTTTCATGGCGCCCTACACTGGACATATTCCCCAAGTTTCGTCCAAATGGGACAAAGTCGATGTTTGACTTAATAGGTAGGGGGCGCTAGCGAGTACTTTTTATTTATTTTTATTAATGCATTACATTCAGATCATAATTACGCACTCGTGACTGAAATTACAGCTCTCTCAGTCCAAGCGTGTAGCCGTGACATGCGATCGGAAAAACAGGAAACGAAGGCGTTCGTCGATGGCGAGCCACGGCGAAACCGTTCGAGATATCCGAATAAAAGTGGCAGATTATTAAATTTCAATGTGTCCCGATCGCAGAAATGTGTGCCAGACCCACGTGTGGCAAAAGCCCTAGTCCAAGTTCTCCGCCAAAAAAAAAAAGTCAAACTGGCGTGGCGACTTCGGTCCAATATGGCCGCCGTGCGCTTGGTCCGAGGGCCGCGCTCCAATGTCATGTTTTGCTCGGTTCACTGTTCTCTATCACTGTTCCGAGTTTCGTGCGCGTCGGGCAAAATTTGCTCGTCCCATTTCCCATAGGGGTCCGATTCGGGCCGGTGCTGTTCGTTCGGGCCGGGTCGGACGCTCTCGAGACGCACGAAATACGAAATTTTTTTCCGGGCCGATCGCGACTATACCCCCATTGAAGACTTTTCGTGCATGTTTACTGGGTCAAAAAGGGCGCGAAGAGTAAGAAAAGCGGGAAAAATAATAATAATAATAATAAGCAAGAAACCAGCGAAACACAATGTCCCTCGCCAGTTTACTGGCTCGCCATTAAAGCCGAACAGCGGCGAGGATTGCCCTCGCCCCGCAAGGGACCGCCTTCCCACGCGGGCTCGGCGATCCCAAACCGCCCGGGGCACCGTCCTCCTCTTCTGAGCGTCACTCGGGCCTCCGTAACCCCCTCCCCCAAGCCCCCGTCCCTATAGAAGTGCATAGGCGGGCACTGCTCTCCAAAAGTGGCAAAAGCATCCAAAACACGGCTTCGATGTAATTAACTTATTCGATCAAAATGCTCTAAATAATGCATCTGCCAAGTTTCACTGACTTTGCTCGAAATAATTTAGGGATCTCCATAGACTTATGAAATGTGTCATAGGAAATGAATGGGGATATGTGTGCTCCCAGAGTCAAAACAATACAAAATAGGACATCAATGTAATAGACTTTTTGCAGCTTTTGCCGCTTCAAAGCAGTTTACAAGATTTCGTGGAAATTAGGAAATGTTGGTACTTTTACATGACCAGCAGGGGGCGCTATAGTGAAACCTGCTTATGTGCTCCTGAGTCTGTTCCGTTTAATATTTTATTCTGCATCGGTGACTACAGTTTGGGCTCTGTAGGGCAATACCTGTGGCTAGGAGAGATATTGAAATTAACAGGAAATTAAGGCGTTTTTTCACAGGAAGTCATGACTAAACCGCACGAGATAGGGCCAAAAAAATGGCAGATTATTAAATTCCAATCTGTCTTGATTAGACACGTGTACGTTAGACCAATGTCGGCCAAAAACCCTAGGACAAGTTCTCAATGGAAAATAAAAACTTAAAGTGGCATTTAAAATTAAAATCAATATGGCCGCCATGTCGTTGGTCTGACGACTGAGCACCAATTATGTTTTAGGGTGCTTTTTATGTGTACTATCACTGTGCCAAATTTTATGGGCCTCCTCCAAAGTAAATGTGTCTCCTTCTCCATAGGCCTCACCCAAAAGGTGGCGCTGTAGAGGCTGTTTATTAGTTTCAGGAAAAATACAGTTATGACCCATTAATGTCCCTTAAAAGGAGTCTCTGTATTGAGTTTGGTGGCTGTCCTGCAGGTTTTAGTTATTTTTTATTGCAGCCTTGTATGAAGAGTGTCCGACTCCCATAAAGAATGAATAGGAGCTCTGGGGGGCTCTAGAGTTAAAATTATGAAGAATAGGGCATGGGTCCCATTGACTTTTTTGCATCTTATGAAGCATAGAATCATCTCTCCAAATTTGGTGTCAATCGGACAAGCTTGCAGCTTTTAACTGAACTGTAGGGGGCGCTATAGTGATTCGTGGTCCTGTGCTCCCTAGTCTATTGTGTGTAGTATTTAATTCTCCATCATTGGTGGCAATTTGGACTCTGTAGGTCCAGTCCATGTGTCTTTGAGGAGCACGCCAAGAAAAAGGAAATAGAGGCGAATTTTCACAGGAAGTCATGACTAAACCGTGCGAGATAGGCCCAAAAAAATGGCAGATTATTAAATTCCAATCTGTCTTGATTAGGCACGTGTACGTTAGACCGATGTCGGGACAAAACCCTAGGACAAGTTCTCAATGGAAAACAAAAACTTAAAGTGGCGTGTGAAATTAAAATCAATATGGCCGCCATGTCGTTGGTCTGATGACTGAGCACCAATTATGTTTTAGGGTGCTTTTTATGTGTACTATCACTGTGCCAAATTTTATGGGCCTCCTCCAAAGTAAATGTGTCTCCCTCTCCATAGGCCTCACCCAAAAGGTGGCGCTGTAGAGGCAGTTTATTAGTTTCATGAAAAATACAGTTCTGACCCATTAATGTCTCTTAAAAGGAGTCTCTGTATTGAGTTTGGTGGCTGTCCTGCAGGTTTTAGTTGTTTTTTATTGCAGCCTTGTGTGAAGACAGTCTGAGTCCCATAGAGAATGAATAGGAGCTCTGGAGGGCTCTAGAGGCAAAAGTGTAAAAAATAGGCCATGGGTCTCATTGGCTTTTCTGATCAGGAGGCCGTCTAGGAATTGTGTGCAAATTTTCACTAATAAAAGTCAAAGTAATTGTTTTTCTCCCCATTGTAATTTAGTGCGCTCCTACAGGTGGCGCTGTAGAGGCTGTATTTGACTTGCATGTAAAATGGTGTTATGGGGCATTTATTTTCCTTAACAGGAGTCACTGTATTAAGTTTGGTGGCTGTTACTCACTGCTTTGTGGCTTTTTGCTGCATCTTTGTGTAAAGAGAATATATTCTCCCATAGAGAATGTTTAGGAGCTCTGGAGGGCCCTGGAGGGCCCTAGAGGCAAAAGTGTGAAGAATAGGCCATGGGTCTCATTGGCTTTTCTGATCAGGAGGCCGTCTAGGATTTGTGTGCAAATTTTCAAAAATAAAAGTCAAAGTAATTGTTTTTCTCCCCATTGTAATTTAGTGCGCTCCTACAGGTGGCGCCGTAGGGTTGATTGTTATTGTGCACACATAAATGGATTCAGCAGCTTTACGTTTACGTGTGTTTCAAATTTCATGTCGATCGGAGAAAGCGTGTGCGTGCAGGAGCTATTTAAATGATTTCGTGAGCACTCTTTGCGCCCCTGGTGGCCAACGGTGATAAATGCACCATATCACTAATTCAGTTTTTTTCATGGCGCCCTGCACTGGACATATTCCCCAAGTTTCGTCCAAATCGGACAAAGTCGATGTTTGACTTAATAGGTAGGGGGCGCTAGCGAGTACTTTTTATTTATTTTTATTAATGCATTACATTCAGATCATAATTACGCACTCGTGACTGAAATTACAGCTCTGTCAGTCCAAGCGTGTAGCCGTGACATGCGATCGGAAAAACAGGAAACGAAGGCGTTCGTCGATGGCGAGCCACGGCGAAACCGTTCGAGATATCCGAATAAAAGTGGCCGATTATTAAATTTCAATGCGTGCCGATCGCATAAATGTGTGCCAGACCCACGTCGGGCAAAAGCCCTAGGACAAGTTCTCCGTCAAAAAAAAAATGTCAAACTGGCGTGGCGACTTCGGTCCAATATGGCCGCCGTGCGCTTGGTCCGAGGGCCGCGCTCCAATGTCATGTTTTGCTCGGGTCACTGTTCTCTATCACTGCTCCGAGTTTCGTGCGCGTCGGGCAAAATTTGCTCGTCCCATTTCCCATAGGGGTCCGATTCGGGCCGGTGCTGCTCGTTCGGTTCGGGTCGGACGCTCTCGAGACGCACGAAATCCGCAATTTTTTCCGGGCGATCGCGACTATACCCCCATTGAAGACTTTTCGTGCATGTTTACTGGGTCAAAAGGGCGCGAAGAGTAAGAAAAGCGAAAAATAATAATAATAATAATAAGCAAGAAACCAACGAAACACAATGTCCCTCGCCAGTTTACTGGCTCGGGCCAATTAAATCCGCAAAGCGGCGATGATGGCCCTCGCCCCGCGCGCGACCGCCTTCCCAAGCGGCCTCGGCCGGTCCCAAACCGCCACGGGGCACCGTCCTCCTCTTCTGAGCGTCACTCGGGCCTCCGTAACCCCCTCCCCACTCACACCGGGTGGCGTCCCCATAGAACTGCATAGGCGGGCACTGTTCTCCAAAAGTGGCAAAAGCATCCAAAACACGGCTTCGATGTAATTAACTTATTCGATCAAAATGCTGTAAATAATGCATCTGCCAAGTTTCACTGACTTTGCTCGAAATAATTTAGGGATCTCCATAGACTTATGAAATGTGTCATAGGAAATGAATGGGGGATATGTGTGCTCCCAGAGTCAAAACAATACAAAATAGGACATCAATGTAATAGACTCTTTTGCAGCTTTTGCCGCTTCAAAGCAGTTTACAAGATTTCGTGGAAATTAGGAAATGTTGGTACTTTTACATGACCAGCAGGGCGCTATAGTGAAACCTGCTTATGTGCTCCTGAGTCTGTTCCGTTTAATATTTTATTCTGCATCTGTGACTACAGTTTGGGCTCTGTAGGGCAATACCTGTGGCTAGGAGAGATATTGAAATTAACAGGAAATTAAGGCGTTTTTCACAGGAAGTCATGACTAAACCGCACGAGATAGGGCCAAAAAAATGGCAGATTATTAAATTCCAATCTGTCTTGATTAGACACGTGTATGTTAGACCAATGTCGGCCAAAAACCCTAGGACAAGTTCTCAATGGAAAATAAAAACTTAAAGTGGCATTTAAAATTAAAATCAATATGGCCGCCATGTCGTTGGTCTGACGACTGAGCACCAATTATGTTTTAGGGTGCTTTTTATGTGTACTATCACTGTGCCAAATTTTATGGGCCTCCTCCAAAGTAAATGTGTCTCCTTCTCCATAGGCCTCACCCAAAAGGTGGCGCTGTAGAGGCTGTTTATTAGTTTCAGGAAAAATACAGTTATGACCCATTAATGTCCCTTAAATGGAGTCACTGTATTGAGTTTGGTGGCTGTCCTGCAGGTTTTAGTGTTTTTTTATTGCAGTGTTGTGTGAATAGAGTCAGACTCCCATAGAGAATGAATAGGAGCTCTGGGGGCTCTAGAGGCAAAATTATGAAGAATAGGGCATGGGTCCCATTGACTTTTTTGCATCTTATGAAGCATAGAATCATCTCCCAAAATTTGGTGTCAATCAGACAATCTGGACACTTTTAACTGAACTGTAGGGGGCGCTATAGTGATTCGTGGTCCTGTGCTCCCTAGTCTATTTTGTGTAGTATTTAATTCTCCATCATTGGTGGCAATTTGGACTCTGTAGGCACAGTCCATGTGCCTTTGAGGAGCACGCCAAGAAACAGGAAATAGAGGCGATTTTTCACAGGAAGTCATGACTAAACCGTGCGAGATAGGCCCAAAAAAATGGCAGATTATTAAATTCCAATCTGTCTTGATTAGGCACGTGTACGTTAGACCGATGTCGGGACAAAACCCTAGGACAAGTTCTCAATGGAAAACAAAAACTTAAAGTGGCGTGTGAAATTAAAATCAATATGGCCGCCTTGTCGTTGGTCTGATGACTGAGCACCAATTATGTTTTAGGGTGCTTTTTATGTGTACTATCACTGTGCCAAATTTTATGGGCCTCCTCCAAAGTAAATGTGTCTCCCTCTCCATAGGCCTCACCCAAAAGGTGGCGCTGTAGAGGCAGTTTATTAGTTTCATGAAAAATACAGTTCTGACCCATTAATGTCTCTTAAAAGGAGTCTCTGTATTGAGTTTGGTGGCTGTCCCGCAGGTTTTAGTTGTTTTTTATTGCATCTTTGTGTGAAGACAGTCTGAGTCCCATAGAGAATGAATAGGAGCTCTGGAGGGCTCTAGAGGCAAAAGTGTAAAAATAGGCCATGGGTCTCATTGGCTTTTCTGATCAGGAGGCCGTCTAGGAATTGTGTGCAAATTTTCACTAATAAAAGTCAAAGTAATTGTTTTTCTCCCCATTGTAATTTAGTGCGCTCCTACAGGTGGCGCTGTAGAGGCTGTATTTGACTTGCATGTAAAATGGTGTTATGGGGCATTTATTTTCCTTAACAGGAGTCACTGTATTAAGTTTGGTGGCTGTTACTCACTGCTTTGTGGCTTTTTGCTGCATCTTTGTGTAAAGAGAATATATTCTCCCATAGAGAATGTTTAGGAGCTCTGGAGGGCCCTGGAGGGCCCTAGAGGCAAAAGTGTGAAGAATAGGCCATGGGTCTCATTGGCTTTTCTGATCAGGAGGCCGTCTAGGATTTGTGTGCAAATTTTCAAAAATAAAAGTCAAAGTAATTGTTTTTCTCCCCATTGTAATTTAGTGCGCTCCTACAGGTGGCGCCGTAGGGTTGATTGTTATTGTGCGCACATAAATGGATTCAGCAGCTTTACGTTTACGTGTGTTTCAAATTTCATGTCGATCGGAGAATGCGTGTGCGTGCAGGAGCTATTTAAATGATTTCGTGAGCACTCTTTGCGCCCCTGGTGGCCAACGGTGATAAATGCACCATATCACTAATTCATTTTTTCATGGCGCCCTGCACTGGACATATTCCCCAAGTTTCGTCCAAATCGGACAAAGTCGATGTTTGACTTAATAGGTAGGTGGCGCTAGCGAGTACTTTTTATTTATTTTTATTAATGCATTACATTCAGATCATAATTACGCACTCGTGACTGAAATTACAGCTCTGTCAGTCCAAGCGTGTAGCCGTGACATGCGATCGGAAAAACAGGAAAGCGGCGTTCTTCGATGGCGAGCCACGGCGAAACCATTTGAGATATCCGAATAAAAAGTGGCCGATTATTAAATTTCAATGCGTGCCGATCGCATAAATGTGTGCCAGACCCACGTCGGGCAAAGCCCTAGGACAAGTTCTCCGTCAAAAAAAAAAGTCAAACTGGCGTGGCGACTTCAGTCCAATATGGCCGCCGTGCGCTTGGTCCGAGGGCCGCGCTCCAATGTCATGTTTTGCTCGGTTCACTGTTCTCTATCACTGCTCCGAGTTTCGTGCGCGTCGGGCAAAATTTGCTCGTCCCATTTCCCATAGGGGTCCGATTCGGGCCGGTGCTGCTCGTTCGGTTCGGGTCGGACGCTCTCGAGACGCCGAAATCTGAAATTTTTTCCGGGCCGATCGCGACTATACCCCCATTGAAGACTTTTCGTGCATGTTTACTGGGTCAAAAAGGGCGCGAAGAGTAAGCGAAAAATAATAATAATAATAATAATAAGCAAGAAACCAGCGAAACACAATGTCCCTCGCCAGTTTACTGGCTCAGGCCAATTAAAGCCGCCAAAGCGGCGATGGTAACCCTCGCCCCGCGCGACCGCCTTCCCACGGCCTCGGCGGTCCCAAACCGCCCCGGGCACCGTCCTCCTCCTCTGGCGTCACCGGGCCCCGTGACCCCCCTCCCCACTCACACCGGGTGGCGTCCTATAGAAGTGCATTGGCGGGCACTGCTCTCCAGAAGTGGAAAAACCGCTCAAAACCTGACTTCGATGTCATTGACTTTTTCAATCGAAATGCTCTAAATAATGCGTCTGTCGAGTTTCACTGACTTTGCTTGAAATAATTTTGGCCTCTCCATAGACTTATGACATGTCTCATAGGAAATGCATGGGGAATATGCGTGGCCCCCCAGGCCAAACGATCCAAAATAGGACATCGGTGTAATTGACTTTTTTGCAGCTTTTGACGCTTAAAATCAGATTCCAAGATTTCGTGGAAATCAGGAAATGTTGGTACTTTTACATGACCAGCAGGGGGCGCTATAGTGAAAACTGCTTATGTGCTCCTGAGTCTGTTCCGTTTAATATTTGATTCTGCATCTGTGACTACAGTTTGGGCTCTGTAGGGCAATACCTGTGGCTAGGAGAATTATTGAAATTAACAGGAAATTAAGGCGTTTGTTGACAGGAAATCATGACTAAACCGTGCGAGATAGGCCAAAAAAATTGGCAGATTATTAAATTTCAATCTGTCTTGATTAGGCACGTGTATGTTAGACCGATGTCGGTACAAAACCCTAGGACAAGTTCTCAATGGAAAATAAAAAGTTAAAGTGGCGTGTGAAATAAAAATCAATATGGCCGCCATGTCGTTGGTCTGACGACTGAGCACCAATTATGTTTTAGGGTGCTTTTTATGTGTACTATCACTGTGCCAAATTTTATGGGCCTCCTCCAAAGTAAATGTGTCTCCTTCTCCATAGGCCTCACCCAAAAGGTGGCGCTGTAGAGGCTGTTTATTAGTTTCAGGAAAAATACAATTATGACCCATTAATGTCCCTTAAAAGGAGTCACTGTATTGAGTTTGGTGGCTGTCCTGCAGGTTTTAGTTGTTTTTTATTGCAGCCTTGTGTGAATAGAATCAGACTCCCATAGAGAATGAATAGGAGCTCTGGAGGGCTCTAGAGGCAAAATTATGAAGAATAGGGCATGGGTCCCATTGACTTTTTTGCATCTTATGAATCATAGAATCATCTCTCCAAATTTGGTGTCAATCGGACAAGCTTGCAGCTTTTAACTGAACTGTAGGGGGCGCTATAGTGATTCGTGGCCCTGTGCTCCCTAGTCTATTGTGTGTAGTATTTAATTCTCCATCATTGGTGGCAATTTGGACTCTGTAGGCACAGTCCATGTGTCTTTGAGGAGCACGCCGAGAAACAGGAAATAGAGGCGATTTTTCACAGGAAGTCATGACTAAACCGCACGAGATAGGCCAAAAAATTTGGCAGATTATTAAATTCCAATCTGTCTTGATTAGACACGTGTACGTTAGACCAATGTCGGCCAAAAACCCTAGGACAAGTTCTCAATGGAAAATAAAAACTTAAAGTGGCATTTAAAATTAAAATCAATATGGCCGCCATGTTGTTGGTCTGACGACTGAGCACCAATTATGTTTTAGGGTGCTTTTTATGTGTACTATCACTGTGCCAAATTTTATGGGCCTCCTCCAAAGTAAATGTGTCTCCTTCTCCATAGGCCTCACCCAAAAGGTGGCGCTGTAGAGGCTGTTTATTAGTTTCAGGAAAAATACAGTTATGACCCATTAATGTCCCTTAAAAGGAGTCACTGTATTAAGTTTGGTGGCTGTCCTGCAGATTTTAGTTATTTATTGTGGCAGCCTTGTGCGAATGGAGTTAGGCTCCCATAGACAATGAATTGGAGCTCTGGGGGTCTCTAGAGGCAAAATTATGAAGAATAGACCATGGGTCTCATTGACTTTTTTGCATCTTATTAAGCGAAGAATCATATCACCAAATTTGGTGTCAATCGGACAAGCTTGCAGCTTTTAACTGAACTGTAGGGGCGCTATAGTGATTCGTGGTCCTGTGCTCCCTAGTGTATTGTGTGTAGTATTTAATTCTCCATCATTGGTGGCAATTTGGACTCTGTAGGCACAGTCCATGTGCCTTTGAGGAGCACGCAGAGAAACAGGAAATAGAGGCGATATTTCACAGGAAGTCATGACTAAACCACACAAGATAGGCCAAAAAAAGTGGCAGATTATTAAATTTCAATGTGTCCTGATCAGCATAAATGTATGCCAGACCCACGTGTGGCAAAAGCCCTAGGACAAGTTCTCAATGGAAAAAAAAAGTTAAAGTGGCGTGGCGAATAAAAATCAATATGGCCGCCATGCTGTTGGTCTGACGGCTGAGCACCAATTATGTTTTGCTCGGGTCACTGTTCTCTATCACTGTGCCAAATTTTATGGGCCTCCTCCAAAGTAAATGTGTCTCCCATTTCCCATAGGGTCATTCGGGCTGTGCTGCTCGTTAGTTTCGGGTCGGACGCTCTCGTGACCCATTAAATACAAAAATTTTTTGGCCGATCGCGACTATCCCATTGAAGACTTTTTAGTGCATGTTTACTGGGTCAGCCTAAGAAATGTGAAGACAGTCTGAGTCCCATAGACAATGAATGGGAGCGCTGGAGGCCTCTAGAGGCAAAAATGTGAAAAATAGGCTATGGGTCTCATTGGCTTTTCTGATCAGGAGGCCGTCTAGGAATTGTCTGCAAATTTTCACTAATAAAAGTCAAAGTAATGTTTTTTTTCCCCATTGTAATTTAGTGCGCTCCTACAGGTGGCGCCGTAGGGTTGATTGTTATTGTGCGCATATAAATGGATTCAGCAGCTTTACGTTTACGTGTGTTTCAAATTTCATGTCGATCGGAGTATGCATGTGCGTGCAGGAGCTATTTAAATGATTTGGTGAGCACTCTTTGCGCCCCTGGTGGCCAACGGTGATAAATGCACCATATCACTAATTCAGTTTTTTTCATGGCGCCCTGCACTGGACATATTCCCCAAGTTTCGTCCAAATCGGACAAAGTCGATGTTTGACTTAATAGGTAGGTGGCGCTAGCGAGTACTTTTTATTTATTTTTATTAATGCATTACATTCAGATCATAATTACGCACTCGTGACTGAAATTACAGCTCTCTCAGTCCAAGCGTGTAGCCGTGACATGCGATCGGAAAAACAGGAAAGCGGCGTTCCGGATGGCGAGCCACGGCGAGACCATTTGAGATATCCGAATAAAAGTGGCAGATTATTAAATTTCAATGTGTCCCGATCGCATAAATGTGTGCCAGACCCACGTGTGGCAAAAGCCCTAGTCCATGTTCTCCGTCAAAAAAAAAAAGTCAAACTGGCGTGGCGACTTCGGTCCAATATGGCCGCCGTGCGCTTGGTCCGAGGGCCGCGCTCCAATGTCATGTTTTGCTCGGGTCACTGTTCTCTATCACTGTTCCGAGTTTCGTGCGCGTCGGGCAAAATTTGCTCGTCCCATTTCCCATAGGGGTCCGATTCGGGCCGGTGCTGCTCGTTCGGTTCGGGTCGGACGCTCTCGAGACGCAAATTTTTTTCCGGGCCGATCGCGACTATACCCCCATTGAAGACTTTTCGTGCATGTTTACTGGGTCAAAAAGGGCCGCGAAGAGTAAGAAAACGAGCAAAATAAGAAGTAAGAAACCGACGAAACACAATGTCCCTCGCCAGTTTACTGGCTCGGGCCAATTAAAGCCGCAAAGCGGCGATGGTGGCCCTCGCCCCGCACGCGACCGCCTTCCCACGCGGCCTCGGACGGTCCGAAACCGCCCCGGTGCACCGTCCTCCTCCTCTGAGCGTCACTCGGGCCTCCGTGACCCCCTCCCCACTCACCCCGGGTGGCGTCCCTATAGAAGTGCATTGGCGGGCACTGCTCTCCAAAAGTGGCAAAAGCATCCAAAACACGGCTTGATGTAATTAACTTATTCGATCAAAATCCTCTAAATAATGCATCTGCCAAGTTTCACTGACTTTGCTCGAAATAATTTAGGGATCTCCACAGACTTATGACATGTGTCATAGGAAATGAATGGGGGATATGTGTGCTCCCAGAGTCAAAACAATACAAAATAGGACATCAATGTAATAGACTTTTTTGCAGCTTTTGCCGCTTCAAAGCAGTTTACAAGATTTTGTGGAAATTAGGAAATGTTGGTACTTTTACATGACCAGCAGGGGGCGCTATAGTGAAACCTGCTTATGTGCTCCTGAGTCTGTTCCGTTTAATATTTTATTCTGCATCGGTGACTACAGTTTGGGCTCTGTAGGGCAATACCTGTGGCTAGAGAGATATTGAAATTAACAGGAAATTAAGGCGATTTCACAGGAAGTCATGACTAAACCGCACGAGATAGGGCCAAAAAAATGGCAGATTATTAAATTCCAATCTGTCTTGATTAGGCACGTGTACGTTAGATCGATGTCGGTACAAAACCCTAGGACAAGTTCTCAATGGAAAATAAAAACTTAAAGTGGCGTGTGAAATAAAAATCAATATGGCCGCCATGTCGTTGGTCTGACGACTGAGCACCAATTATGTTTTAGGGTGCTTTTTATGTGTACTATCACTGTGCCAAATTTTATGGGCCTCCTCCAAAGTAAACGTGTCTCCCTCTCCATAGGCCTCACCCAAAAGGTGGCGCTGTAGAGGCTGTTTATTAGTTTCAAGAAAAATACAGTTATGACCCATTAATGTCCCTTACAAGGAGTCACTGTATTAAGTTTGGTGGCTGTCCTGCAGGTTTTAGTTGTTTTTTATTGCAGCCTTGTGTGAATAGAATCAGACTCCCATAGAGAATGAATAGGAGCTCTGGGGGGCTCTAGAGGCAAAATTATGAAGAATAGGGCATGGGTCCCATTGACTTTTTTGCATCTTATGAAGTATAGAATCATCTGGCCAAATTTGGTGTCAATCGGACAAGCTTGCAGCTTTTAACTGAACTGTAGGGGGCGCTATAGTGACTCGTGGTCCTGTGCTCCCTAGTCTATTGTGTGTAGTATTTAATTCTCCATCATTGGTGGCAATTTGGACTCTGTAGGGACAGTCCATGTGTCTTTGAGGAGCACGGCAAGAAAAAGGAAATAGAGGCGAATTTTCACAGGAAGTCATGACTAAACCGCGCAAGATAGGCCAAAAAAATTGGCAGAATATTAAATTTCAATCTGTCTTGATTAGGCACGTGTACGTTAGACCGATGTCGGCCAAAAACCCTAGGACAAGTTCTCAATGGAAAATAAAAACTTAAAGTGGCGTTTAAAATTAAAATCAATATGGCCGCCTTGTCGTTGGTCTGACGACTGAGCACCAATTATGTTTTAGGGTGCTTTTTATGTGTACTATCACTGTGCCAAATTTTATGGGCCTCCTCCAAAGTAAATGTGTCTCCTTCTCCATAGGCCTCACCCAAAAGGTGGCGCTGTAGAGGCTGTTTATTAGTTTCAGGAAAAATACAGTTATGACCCATTAATGTCCCTTAAAAGGAGTCACTGTATTAAGTTTGGTGGCTGTCCTGCAGATTTTAGTTATTTATTGTGGCAGCCTTGTGCGAATGGAGTTAGGCTCCCATAGACAATGAATTGGAGCTCTGGGGGTCTCTAGAGGCAAAATTATGAAGAATAGACCATGGGTCTCATTGACTTTTTTGCATCTTATTAAGCGAAGAATCATATCACCAAATTTGGTGTCAATCGGACAAGCTTGGAGCATTTAACTGAACTGTAGGGGGCGCTATAGTGATTCGTGGCCCTGTGCTCCCTAGTCTATTGTGTGTAGTATTTAATTCTCCATCATTGGTGGCAATTTGGACTCTGTAGGCACAGTTCATGTGCCTTTGAGGAGCATGCAGAGAAACATGAAATAGAGGCGATATTTCACAGGAAGTCATGACTAAACCGCGCGAGATAGGCCAAAAAAATTGGCAGATTATTAAATTTCAATCTGTCTTGATTAGGCACGTGTGCGTTAGACCGATGTCGGCCAAAAACCCTAGGACAAGTTCTCAATGGAAAACAAAAAGTTAAAGTGGCGTGTGAAATAAAAATCAATATGGCCGCCATGTCGTTGCTCTGACCACTGAGCACCAATTATGTTTAAGGGTGCTTTTTATGTGTACTATCACTGTGCCAAATTTTATGGGCCTCCTCCAAAGTAAATGTGTCTCCCTCTCCATAGGCCTCACCCAAAAGGTGGCGCTGTAGAGGCTGTTTATTAGTTTCAGGAAAAATACAATTATGACCCATTAATGTCCCTTAAAAGGAGTCACTGTATTGAGTTTGGTGGCTGTCCTGCAGGTTTTAGTTGTTTATTATTGCAGCCTTGTATGAAGACAGTCTGAGTCCCATAGACAATGAATGGGAGCTCTGGAGGCCTCTAGAGGCAAAAGTGTAAAAAATAGGCTATGGGTCTCATTGGCTTTTCTGATCAGGAGGCCATCTAGGAATTGTCTGCAAATTTTCACTAATAAAAGTCAAAGTAATGTTTTTTTTCCCCATTGTAATTTAGTGCGCTCCTACAGGTGGCGCCGTAGGGTTGATTGTTATTGTGCGCACATAAATGGATTCAGCAGCTTTACGTTTACGTGTGTTTCAAATTTCATGTCGATCGGAGAAAGCGTGTGCGTGCAGGAGCTATTTAAATGATTTCGTGAGCACTCGTTGCGCCCCTGGTGGCCAACGGTGATAAATGCACCATATCACTAATTCAGTTTTTTTCATGGCGCCCTGCACTGGACATATTCCCCAAGTTTCGTCCAAATCGGACAAAGTCGATGTTTGACTTAATAGGTAGGGGGCGCTAGCGAGTACTTTTTATTTATTTTTATTAATGCATTACATTCAGATCATAATTACGCACTCGTGACTGAAATTACAGCTCTGTCAGTCCAAGCGTGTAGCCGTGACATGCGATCGGAAAAACAGGAAACGAAGGCGTTCTTCGATGGCGAGCCACGGCGAAACCGTTCGAGATATCCGAATAAAAGAGGCAGATTATTAAATTTCAATGCGTGCCGATCGCATAAATGTGTGCTAGACCCACGTCGGGCAAAAGCCCTAGGACAAGTTCTCCGTCAAAAAAACACAGTCAAAGTGGCGTGGAAACCTTGATCCAATATGGCCGCCATGCGCTTGGTCCGAGGGCCGCGCTCCAATGTCATGTTTTGCTCGGGTCACTGTTCTCTATCACTGCTCCGAGTTTCGTGCGCGTCGGGCAAAATTTGCTCGTCCCATTTCCCATAGGGGTCCGATTCGGGCCGGTGCTGCTCGTTCGGTTCGGGTCGGATGCTCTCGAGAGACACGAAATACGAAATTTTTTTCCGGGCCGATCGCGACTATACCCCCATTGAAGACTTTTCGTGCATGTTTACTGGGTCAAAAAGGGCGCGAAGAGTAAGCGAAAAATAATAATAATAATAATAATAATAATAAGCAATAAACGGACGAAACACAATGTCCTCGCCAGTTTACTGGCTCGGGCCAATAATTAAAGCATAAGCGGCGATGGTAACCCCTCGCCCCGCGCGACCGCCTTCCCACGGCCTCGGCGATCCCAAACCGCCCGGGCACCGTCCTCCGCCTCTGAGCGTCACTCTTGGCCCCGTGACCCCCTTCCCCGCTCACGCCGGGTGGCGTCCCTATAGAAGTGCATTGGCGGGCGCTGCTCTCCAGAAGTGACGAAACCGCTTAAAACCTGACTTCGATGTAATTGACTTTTTTGATCGAAATGCTCTAAATATTGCATCTGCGAAGTTTCACTGACTTTGCTTGAAATAATTTTGGCCTCTCCATAGACTTATGACATTTCTCATAGAAAATGAATGGGAATATCGTGGGTCCCCCAGGCCAAACGATCCAAAATAGGACATCAGTGTAATTGACTTTTGTGCAGCTTTTGCCGCTTAAAATCAGTTTGCAAGATTTCGTGGAAATCAGGAAATGTTGGTACTTTAACATGACCAGCAGGGGGCGCTATAGTGAAAACTGCTTATGTGCTCCTGAGTCTGTTCCGTTTAATATTTGATTCTGCATCTGTGACTACAGTTTGGGCTCTGTAGGGCAGTACCTGTGACTGGGAGAATTATTCATATAAACAGGAAATTAAGGCGTTTGTTGACAGGAAATCACAATGAAACCGTGCAAGAAAGGCCAAAAAAATTGGCAGATTATTAAATTTCAATCTGTCTTGATTAGGCACGTGTATGTTAGACCGATGTCGGTACAAAACCCTAGGACAAGTTCTCAATGGAAAATAAAAAGTTAAAGTGGCGTGTGAAATAAAAATCAATATGGCCGCCATGTCGTTGGTCTGATGACTGAGCACCAATTATGTTTTAGGGTGCTTTTTATGTGTACTATCACTGTGCCAAATTTTATGGGCCTCCTCCAAAGTAAATGTGTCTCCTTCTCCATAGGCCTCACCCAAAAGGTGGCGCTGTAGAGGCTGTTTATTAGTTTCAGGAAAAATACAGTTATGACCCATTAATGTCCCTTAAAAGGAGTCACTGTATTGAGTTTGGTGGCTGTCCTGCAGGTTTTAGTTGTTTTTTATTGCAGCCTTGTGTGAATAGAATCAGACTCCCATAGAGAATGAATAGGAGCTCTGGGGGGCTCTAGAGTTAAAATTATGAAGAATAGGGCATGGGTCCCATTGACTTTTTTGCATCTTATGAATCATAGAATCATCTCTCCAAATTTGGTGTCAATCGGACAAGCTTGCAGCTTTTAACTGAACTGTAGGGGGCGCTATAGTGATTCGTGGCCCTGTGCTCCCTAGTCTATTTTGTGTAGTATTTAATTCTCCATCATTGGTGGCAATTTGGACTCTGTAGGCACAGTCCATGTGTCTTTGAGGAGCACGCCAAGAAACAGGAAATAGAGGCGATTTTTCACAGGAAGTCATGACTAAACCGCACGAGATAGGCCAAAAAATTTGGCAGATTATTAAATTCCAATCTGTCTTGATTAGACACGTGTACGTTAGACCAATGTTGGCCAAAAACCCTAGGACAAGTTCTCAATGGAAAATAAAAAGTTAAAGTGGCGTGTGAAATAAAAATCAATATGGCCGCCATGTTGTTGGTCTGACGACTGAGCACCAATTATGTTTTAGGGTGCTTTTTATGTGTACTATCACTGTGCCAAATTTTATGGGCCTCCTCCAAAGTAAATGTGTCTCCTTCTCCATAGGCCTCACCCAAAAGGTGGCGCTGTAGAGGCTGTTTATTAGTTTCAGGAAAAATACAGTTATGACCCATTAATGTCCCTTAAAAGGAGTCACTGTATTAAGTTTGGTGGCTGTCCTGCAGGTTTTAGTTGTTTATTGTGGCAGCCTTGTGCGAATGGAGTTAGGCTCCCATAGACAATGAATTGGAGCTCTGGGGGTCTCTAGAGGCAAAATTATGAAGAATAGACCATGGGTCTCATTGACTTTTTTGCATCTTATTAAGCGAAGAATCATATCACCAAATTTGGTGTCAATCGGACAAGCTTGAAGCATTTAACTGAACTGTAGGGGGCGCTATAGTGATTCGTGGTCCTGTGCTCCCTAGTCTATTTTGTGTAGTATTTAATTCTCAATCATTGGTGGCAATTTGGACTCTGTAGGCACAGTCCATGTGCCTTTGAGGAGCACGCCAAGAAACAGGAAATAGAGGCGATTTTTCACAGGAAGTCATGACCAAACCACACGAGATAGGCCAAAAAAAGTGGCAGATTATTAAATTTCAATGTGTCCCGATCGCATAAATGTATGCCAGACCCACGTGTGGCAAAGCCCTAGTCCATGTTCTCCGTCAAAAAAAAAGTCAAACTGGCGTGGCGATTTCGTCCAATATGGCCGCCGCCTTGGTCTTAGGGTCGCGCACCAATGTCATGTTTTGCTCGGTTCACTGTTCTCTATCACTGCTCCGAGTTTCGCGGCACGCCGGGCAAAATTTCTCGTCCCATTTCCCATAGGGTCCGATTCGGGCCGGTGCTGCTCGTTCGTTCGGGTCGGACGCTCTCGAGACGCACGAAATACGAAATTTTTTCCGGGCCGATCGCGACTATACCCCATTGAAGACTTTTTCGTGCATGTTTACTGGGTCAAAAAGGGCCGCGAAGAGTAAGAAATGTGAAGCGAGTCCGACTCCCATAGACAATGAATGGGAGCTCTGGAGGGCTCTAGAGGCAAAAATGTGAAAAATAGGCTATGGGTCTCATTGGCTTTTCTGATCAGGAGGCCGTCTAGGAATTGTCTGCAAATTTTCACTAATAAAAGTCAAAGTAAGTTTTTTTTTCCCCATTGTAATTTAGTGCGCTCCTACAGGTGGCGCCGTAGGGTTGATTGTTATTGTGCGCATATAAATGGATTCAGCAGCTTTACGTTTACGTGTGTTTCAAATTTCATGTCGATCGGAGTATGCGTGTGCGTGCAGGAGCTATTTAAATAATTCCGTGAGCACTCTTTGCGCCCCTGGTGGCCAACGGTGATAAATGCACCATATCACTAATTCATTTTTTTTCATGGCGCCCTGCACTGGACATATTCCCCAAGTTTCGTCCAAATCGGACAATGTCGATGTTTGACTTAATAGGTAGGGGGCGCTAGCGAGTACTTTTAATTTATTTTTATTAATGCATTACATTCAGATCATAATTACGCACTCGTGACTGAAATTACAGCTCTGTCAGTCCAAGCGTGTAGCCGTGACATGCGATCGGAAACAGGAAACGAAGGCGTTCTTCGATGGCGAGCCACTGCGAAACCGTTCGAGATATCCGAATAAAAGTGGCAGATTATTAAATTTCAATGTGTCCCGATCGTATAAATGTATGCCAGACCCACGTGTGGCAAAAGCCCTAGTCCATGTTCTCCGTCAAAAAAAAAAAGTCAAACTGGCGTGGCGACTTCGGTCCAATATGGCCGCCGTGCGCTTGGTCCGAGGGCCGCTCCAATGTCATGTTTTGCTCGGTTCACTGTTCTCTATCACTGTTCCGAGTTTAGTGCGTGTCGGGCAAAATTTGCTCGTCCCATTTCCCATAGGGTCCGATTCGGGCCGGTGCTGCTCGTTCGTTCGGGTCGGACGCTCTCGAGACGCACGAAATACGAAATTTTTTCCGGCCGATCGCGACTATACCCCCATTGAAGACTTTTCGTGCATGTTTACTGGGTCAAAAAGGGCCGCGAAGAGTAAGAAAACGAGAAAAATAAGAATAAGCAATAAACGGACGAAACACAATGTCCCTCGCCAGTTTACTGGCTCGGGCCAGTAGTAAAGCAAAGCGGCGATGATGGCCCTCGCCCCGCACGCGACCGCCTTCCCACGCGGCCTCGGCCGGTCCCAAACCGCCCCGGCGCGCCGTCCTCCTCCTCTGAGCATCACCCGGGCCCCCGTGACCTCCCCTCCCCCCACTCACACCGGGTGGCGTCCCTATAGGAGTGCATTGGCGGGCACTGCTCTCCAGAAGTGGCAAATCCGCTCAAAACCTGACTTCGATGTAATTGACTTTTTCTATCGGAATGCTCTAAATAATGCGTCTGCCGAGTTTCACTGACTTTGCTCTAAATAATTTTGGCCTCTCCATAGACTTATGACATGTCTCATAGGAAATGCATGAGGAATATGCGTCCCCCAGGGCAAACGATCCAAA
>CM033634.1:31823586-31966295 GCA_019453435.1 Rhinogobius similis
TCAATGTGTCCTGATCGCATAAATGTATGCCAGACCCACGTGTGGCAAAGCCCTAGTCCATGTTCTCCGTCAAAAAAAGTCAAACTGGCGTGGCGACTTCGGTCCAATATGGCCGCCGTGCCCTTGGTCCGAGGGCTGCGCTCCAATGTCATGTTTTGCTCGGGTCACTGTTCTCTATCACTGTTCCGAGTTTCGTGCACGTCGGGCAAAATTTCCTCGTCCCATTTCCCATAGGGTCCGATTCAGGCCGGTGCTGCTCGTTTGGTTCGGGTCAGACACTCTCGAGACGCATGAAATACAAAAACAATTTTCGGGCCGATCGCGACTATACCCCCATTGAAGACTTTTCATGCATGTTTACTGGGTCAAAAAGGGCCGCGAAGAGTAAGAAATGTGAAGCGTGTCCGACTCCCATAGACAATGAATGGGAGCTCTGGAGGCCTCTAGAGGCAAAATGTGAAAAATAGGCTATGGGTCTCATTGGCTTTTTCTGATCAGGGAGGCCGTCTAGGAATTGTCTGCAAATTTTCACTAATAAAATTCAAAGTAATGTTTTTTCCCCATTGTAATTTAGTGCGCTCCTACAGGTGGCGCCGTAGGGTTGATTGTTATTGTGCGCATATAAATGGATTCAGCAGCTTTACGTTTACGTGTGTTTCAAATTTCATGTCGATCGGAGTATGCATGTGCGTGCAGGAGCTATTTAAATGATTTGGTGAGTACTCTTTGCACCCCTGGTGGCCAACGGTGATAAATGCACCATATCGCTAATTCATTTTTTTTCATGGCGCCCTGCACTGGACATATTCCCCAAGTTTCGTCCAAATCGGACAAAGTCGATGTTTGACTTAATAGGTAGGTGGCGCTAGCGAGTACTTTTTATTTATTTTTATTAATGCATTACATTCAGATCATAATTACGCACTCGTGACTGAAATTACAGCTCTGTCAGTCCAAGCGTGTAGCCGTGACATGCGATCGGAAAACAGGAAACGAAGGCGTTCGTCGATGGCGAGCCACGGCGAAACCATTTGAGATATCCGAATAAAAGAGGCAGATTATTAAATTTCAATGTGTCCCGATCGTATAAATGTATGCCAGACCCACGTGTGGCAAAAGCCCTAGTCCATGTTCTCCGTCAAAAAAAAAAAGTCAAACTGGCGTGGCGACTTCGGTCCAATATGGCCGCCGTGCGGCGCTTTGGTCCGAGGGCCGCGCCCAATGTCATGTTTTGCTCGGGTCACTGTTCTCTATCACTGTTCCGAGTTTCGGCACGCCGGGCAAAATTTGCTCGTCCCCATTTCCCATAGGGGTCCGATTCGGGCCGGTGCTGCTCGCTCGGTTCGGGTCGGACGCTCTCGAGACGCACGAATACTGAAATTTTTTCCGGGCCGATCGCGACTATACCCCCATTGAAGACTTTTCGTGCATGTTTACTGGGTCAAAAAGGGCCGCGAAGAGTAAGAAAACGAGCAAAATAAGAAGTAAGAAACCGACGAAACACAATGTCCCTCGCCAGTTTACTGGCTCGGGCCAATTAAAGCCGCAAAGCGGCGATGATGGCCCTCGCCCCGCGCGCGACCGCCTTCCCAAGCGGCCTCGGCCGGTCCCAAACCGCCCCGGTGCACCGTCCTCCTCCTCTGAGCGTCACTCGGGCCCCCGTGACCCCCCCTCCCACTCACACCGGGAGGCGTCCCTATAGAAGTGCATAGGCGGGCACTGCTCTCCAAAAGTGGCAAAAGCATCCAAAACACGGCTTCGATGTAATTAACTTATTCGATCAAAATGCTCTAAATAATGCATCTGCCAAGTTTCACTGACTTTGCTCGAAATAATTTAGGGATCTCCACAGACTTATGACATGTGTCATAGGAAATGAATGGGGGATATGTGTGCTCCCAGAGTCAAAACAATACAAAATAGGACATCAATGTAATAGACTTTTTTGCAGCTTTTGCCGCTTCAAAGCAGTTTACAAGATTTTGTGGAAATTCGGAAATGTTGGTACTTTACATGACCAGCAGGGGCGCTATAGTGAAACCTGCTTATGTGCTCCTGAGTCTGTTCCGTTTAATATTTTATTCTGCATCTGTGACTACAGTTTGGGCTCTGTAGGGCAATACCTGTGGCTAGGAGAGATATTGAAATTAACAGGAAATTAAGGCGTTTTTTCACAGGAAGTCATGACTAAACCGCACGAGATAGGGCCAAAAAAATGGCAGATTATTAAATTCCAATCTGTCTTGATTAGGCACGTGTACGTTAGATCGATGTCGGTACAAAACCCTAGGACAAGTTCTCAATGGAAAATAAAAACTTAAAGTGGCGTGTGAAATAAAAATCAATATGGCCGCCATGTCGTTGGTCTGACGACTGAGCACCAATTATGTTTTAGGGTGCTTTTTATGTGTACTATCACTGTGCCAAATTTTATGGGCCTCCTCCAAAGTAAACGTGTCTCCTTCTCCATAGGCCTCACCCAAAAGGTGGCGCTGCAGAGGCTGTTTATTAGTTACAAGAAAAATACAGTTATGACCCATTAATGTCCCTTAAAAGGAGTCACTGTATTGAGTTTGGTGGCTGTCCTGCAGGTTTTAGTTGTTTTTTATTGCAGCCTTGTGTGAATAGAATCAGACTCCCATAGAGAATGAATAGGAGCTCTGGGGGGCTCTAGAGGCAAAATTATGAAGAATAGGGCATGGGTCCCATTGACTTTTTTGCATCTTATGAAGTATAGAATCATCTCTACTAATTTGGTGTCAATCGGACAAGCTTGCAGCTTTTAACTGAACTGTAGGGGGCGCTATAGTGATTCGTGGTCCTGTGCTCCCTAGTCTATTGTGTGTAGTATTTAATTCTCCATCATTGGTGGCAATTTGGACTCTGTAGGCACAGTCCATGTGCCTTTGAGGAGCACGGCAAGAAAAAGGAAATAGAGGCGAATTTTCACAGGAAGTCATGACTAAACCGCACGAGATAGGCCAAAAAATTGGCAGAATATTAAATTTCAATCTGTCTTGATTAGGCACGTGTACGTTAGACCGATGTCGGCCAAAAACCCAAGGACAAGTTCTCAATGGAAAATAAAAACTTAAAGTGGCATTTAAAATAAAAATCAATATGGCCGCCATGTTGTTGGTCTGACGACTGAGCACCAATTATGTTTTAGGGTGCTTTTTATGTGTACTATCACTGTGCCAAATTTTATGGGCCTCCTCCAAAGTAAATGTGTCTCCTTCTCCATAGGCCTCACCCAAAAGGTGGCGCTGTAGAGGCTGTTTATTAGTTTCAGGAAAAATACAGTTATGACCCATTAATGTCCCTTAAAAGGAGTCACTGTATTAAGTTTGGTGGCTGTCCTGCAGATTTTAGTTATTTATTGTGGCAGCCTTGTGCGAATGGAGTTAGGCTCCCATAGACAATGAATTGGAGCTCTGGGGGGCTCTAGAGGCAAAATTATGAAGAATAGACCATGGGTCTCATTGACTTTTTTGCATCTTATTAAGCGAAGAATCATATCACCAAATTTGGTGTCAATCGGACAAGCTTGGAGCATTTAACTGAACTGTAGGGGGCGCTATAGTGATTCGTGGTCCTGTGCTCCCTAGTGTATTTTGTGTAGTATTTAATTCTCCATCATTGGTGGCAATTTGGACTCTGTAGGCACAGTCCATGTGCCTTTGAGGAGCATGCAGAGAAACATGAAATAGAGGCGATTTTTCACAGGAAGTCATGACTAAACCGCGCGAGATAGGCCAAAAAAATTGGCAGATTATTAAATTTCAATCTGTCTTGATTAGGCACGTGTGCGTTAGACCGATGTCGGCCAAAAACCCTAGGACAAGTTCTCAATGGAAAACAAAAAGTTAAAGTGGCGTGTGAAATAAAAATCAATATGGCCGCCATGTCGTTGGTCTGACCACTGAGCACCAATTATGTTTAAGGGTGCTTTTTATGTGTACTATCACTGTGCCAAATTTTATGGGCCTCCTCCAAAGTAAATGTGTCTCCCTCTCCATAGGCCTCACCCAAAAGGTGGCGCTGTAGAGGCTGTTTATTAGTTTCAGGAAAAATACAATTATGACCCATTAATGTCCCTTAAAAGGAGTCACTGTATTGAGTTTGGTGGCTGTCCTGCAGGTTTTAGTTGTTTTTTATTGCAGCCTTGTATGAAGACAGTCTGAGTCCCATAGACAATGAATGGGAGCTCTGGAGGCCTCTAGAGGCAAAAGTGTAAAAAATAGGCTATGGGTCTCATTGGCTTTTCTGATCAGGAGGCCATCTAGGAATTGTCTGGAAATTTTCACTAATAAAAGTCAAAGTAATGTTTTTTTTCCCCATTGTAATTTAGTGCGCTCCTACAGGTGGCGCCGTAGGGTTGATTGTTATTGTGCGCACATAAATGGATTCAGCAGCTTTACGTTTACGTGTGTTTCAAATTTCATGTCGATCGGAGTATGCATGTGCGTGCAGGAGCTATTTAAATGATTTCGTGAGCACTCGTTGCGCCCCTGGTGGCCAACGGTGATAAATGCACCATATTACTAATTCAGTTTTTTTCATGGCGCCCTGCACTGGACATATTCCCCAAGTTTCGTCCAAATCGGACAAAGTCGATGTTTGACTTAATAGGTAGGTGGCGCTAGCGAGTACTTTTTATTAATTTTTATTAATGCATTACATTCAGATCATAATTACGCACTCGTGACTGAAATTACAGCTCTGTCAGTCCAAGCGTGTAGCTGTGACATGCGATCGGAAAAACAGGAAACGAAGGCATTCTTCGATGGCGAGCCACGGCGAAACCGTTCGAGATATCCGAATAAAAGAGGCAGATTATTAAATTTCAATGCGTGCCGATCACAGAAATGTGTGCAAGACCCACGTCGGGCAAAAGCCCTAGGACAAGTTCTCCGTCAAAAAAAAAAAGTCAAACTGGCGTGGCGACTTCGGTCCAATATGGCCGCCGTGCGCTTGGTCCGAGGGCCGCGCTCCAATGTCATGTTTTGCTCGGGTCACTGTTCTCTATCACTGCTCCGAGTTTCGTGCGCGTCGGGCAAAATTTGCTCGTCCCATTTCCCATAGGGGTCCGATTCGGGCCGGTGCTGCTCGTTCGGTTCGGGTCGGATGTTCTCGAGACGCACGAAATACGAAATTTTTTTCCGGGCCGATCGCGACTATACCCCCATTGAAGACTTTTCGTGCATGTTTACTGGGTCAAAAAGGGCCGCGAAGAGTAAGAAAACGGACGAAATAAGAATAATAAGCAATAAACGGACGAAACACAATGTCCCTCGCCAGTTTACTGGCTCGGGCCAATTAAAGCCGCAAAGCGGCGATGGTGGCCCTCGCCCCGCGCGCGACCGCCTTCCCACACGGCCTCGGCCGGTCCCAAACCGTCCCGGGGCACCGTCCTCCTCCTCTGAGCGTCACTCGGGCACCCGTGCCCCCCCCCCTTCCCCCCGCTCACACCGGGAGGCGTCCCTATAGAAGTGCATTGGCGGGCACTGCTCTCCAGAAGTGGAAAAACCGCTCAAAACCTGACTTCGATGTCATTGACTTTTTCAATCGAAATGTTCTAAATAATGCGTCTGCCGAGTTTCACTGACTTTGCTTGAAATAATTTTGGCCTCTCCATAGACTTATGACATGTCTCATAGGAAATTAATGGGGAATATGCGGGTCCCCCCAGGCCAAACGATCCAAAATAGGACATCAGTGTAATTTACTTTTGTGCAGCTTTTGCCGCTTAAAATCAGTTTGCAAGATTTCGTGGAAATCAGGAAATGTTGGTACTTTAACATGACCAGCAGGGGGCGCTATAGTGAAAACTGCTTATGTGCTCCTGAGTCTGTTCCGTTTAATATTTGATTCTGCATCTGTGACTACAGTTTGGGCTCTGTAGGGCAGTACCTGTGACTGGGAGAATTATTCATATAAACAGGAAATTAAGGCGTTTGTTGACAGGAAATCACAATGAAACCGTGCAAGAAAGGCTAAAAAAATTGGCAGATTATTAAATTTCAATCTGTCTTGATTAGGCACGTGTATGTTAGACCGATGTCGGTACAAAACCCTAGGACAAGTTCTCAATGGAAAATAAAAAGTTAAAGTGGCGTGTGAAATAAAAATCAATATGGCCGCCATGTCGTTGGTCTGACGACTGAGCACCAATTATGTTTTAGGGTGCTTTTTATGTGTACTATTACTGTGCCAAATTTTATGGGCCTCCTCCAAAGTAAATGTGTCTCCCTCTCCATAGGCCTCACCCAAAAGGTGGCGCTGTAGAGGCTGTTTATTAGTTTCAGGAAAAATACAGTTATGACCCATTAATGTCCCTTAAAAGGAGTCACTGTATTGAGTTTGGTGGCTGTCCTGCAGGTTTTAGTTGTTTTTTATTGCAGCCTTGTGTGAATAGAATCAGACTGCCATAAAGAATGAATAGGAGCTCTGGGGGGCTCTAGAGTTAAAATTATGAAGAATAGGGCATGGGTCCCATTGACTTTTTTGCATCTTATGAATCATAGAATCATCTCTCCAAATTTGGTGTCAATCGGACAAGCTTGCAGCTTTTAACTGAACTGTAGGGGGCGCTATAGTGATTCGTGGCCCTGTGCTCCCTAGTGTATTTTGTTTAGTATTTAATTCTCCATCATTGGTGGCAATTTGGACTCTGTGGGTCCAGTCCATGTGTCTTTGAGGAGCACGCCAAGAAACAGGAAATAGAGGCGATTTTTCACAGGAAGTCATGACTAAACCGCACGAGATAGGCCAAAAAATTTGGCAGATTATTAAATTCCAATCTGTCTTGATTAGACACGTGTACGTTAGACCAATGTTGGCCAAAAACCCTAGGACAAGTTCTCAATGGAAAATAAAAAGTTTAAGTGGCATTTAAAATTAAAATCAATATGGCCGCCATGTCGTTGGTCTGACGACTGAGCACCAATTATGTTTTAGGGTGCTTTTTATGTGTACTATCACTGTGCCAAATTTTATGGGCCTCCTCCAAAGTAAATGTGTCTCCTTCTCCATAGGCCTCACCCAAAAGGTGGCGCTGTAGAGGCTGTTTATTAGTTTCAGGAAAAATACAGTTATGACCCATTAATGTCCCTTAAAAGGAGTCACTGTATTAAGTTTGGTGGCTGTCCTGCAGGTTTTAGTTATTTATTGTGGCAGCCTTGTGCGAATGGAGTTAGGCTCCCATAGACAATGAATTGGAGCTCTGGGGGTCTCTAGAGGCAAAATTATGAAGAATAGACCATGGGTCTCATTGACTTTTTTGCATCTTATTAAGCGAAGAATCATATCACCAAATTTGGTGTCAATCGGACAAGCTTGAAGCATTTAACTGAACTGTAGGGGGCGCTATAGTGATTCGTGGTCCTGTGCTCCCTAGTCTATTTTGTGTAGTATTTAATTCTCAATCATTGGTGGCAATTTGGACTCTGTAGGCACAGTCCATGTGCCTTTGAGGAGCACGCAGAAAAACAGGAAATCGAGGCGATTTTTCACAGGAAGTCATGACCAAACCACACGAGATAGGCCAAAAAAAGTGGCAGATTATTAAATTTCAATGTGTCCCGATCGCATAAATGTATGCCAGACCCACGTGTGGCAAAAGCCCTAGTCCATGTTCTCCGTCAAAAAAAAAAAGTCAAACTGGCGTGGCGACTTCGGTCCAATATGGCCGCCGTGCCCTTGGTCCGAGGGCCGCGCTCCAATGTCATGTTTTGCTCGGTTCACTGTTCTCTATCACTGCTCCGAGTTTCGTGCACGTCGGGCAAAATTTCCTCGTCCCATTTCCCATAGGGTCCGATTCGGGCCGGTGCTGCTCGTTCGGTTCGGGTCGGACGCTCTCGAGACGCACGAAATACGAAATTTTTTTCCGGGCCGATCGCGACTATACCCCCATTGAAGACTTTTCGTGCATGTTTACTGGGTCAAAAAGGGCCGCGAAGAGTAAGAAATGTGAAGCGAGTCCGACTCCCATAGACAATGAATGGGAGCTCTGGAGGGCTCTAGAGGCAAAAATGTGAAAAATAGGCTATGGGTCTCATTGGCTTTTCTGATCAGGAGGCCGTCTAGGAATTGTCTGCAAATTTTCACTAATAAAAGTCAAAGTAAGTTTTTTTTTCCCCATTGTAATTTAGTGCGCTCCTACAGGTGGCGCCGTAGGGTTGATTGTTATTGTGCGCATATAAATGGATTCAGCAGCTTTACGTTTACGTGTGTTTCAAATTTCATGTCGATCGGAGTATGCATGTGCGTGCAGGAGCTATTTAAATGATTTGGTGAGTACTCTTTGCGCCCCTGGTGGCCAACGGTGATAAATGCACCATATCGCTAATTCATTTTTTTTCATGGCGCCCTGCACTGGACATATTCCCCAAGTTTCGTCCAAATCGGACAAAGTCGATGTTTGACTTAATAGGTAGGGGGCGCTAGCGAGTACTTTTTATTTATTTTTATTAATGCATTACATTCAGATCATAATTACGCACTCGTGACTGAAATTACAGCTCTGTCAGTCCAAGCGTGTAGCCGTGACATGCGATCGGAAAAACAGGAAACGAAGGCGTTCTTCGATGGCGAGCCACGGCGAAACCGTTCGAGATATCCGAATAAAAGAGGCAGATTATTAAATTTCAATGTGTCCCGATCGTATAAATGTATGCCAGACCCACGTGTGGCAAAAGCCCTAGTCCATGTTCTCCGTCAAAAAAAAAAAGTCAAACTGGCGTGGCGACTTCGGTCCAATATGGCCGCCGTGCGCTTGGTCCGAGGGCCGCGCTCCAATGTCATGTTTTGCTCGGGTCACTGTTCTCTATCACTGCTCCGAGTTTCGTGCACGTCGGGCAAAATTTGCTCGTCCCATTTCCCATAGGGGTCCGATTCGGCCGGTGCTGCTCGTTCGGTTCGGGTCGGACGCTCTCGAGACGCACGAAATACGAAATTTTTTTCCGGGCCGATCGCGACTATACCCCCATTGAAGACTTTTCGTGCATGTTTACTGGGTCAAAAAGGGCCGCGAAGAGTAAGAAAACGAGAAAAATAAGAATAAGCAATAAACGGACGAAACACAATGTCCCTCGCCAGTTTACTGGCTCGGGCCAATTAAAGCCGCAAAGCGGCGATGATGGCCCTCGCCCCGCACGCGACCGCCTTCCCACGCGGCCTCGGCCGGTCCCAAACCGCCCCGGTGTCCCGTCCCTCCTCCTCTGAGCGCCACTGGGCCTCCGTGATCCCCTCCCCCACTCACACCGGGTGGCGCCCTATAGGAGTGCATTGGCGGGCACTGCTCTCCAGAAGTGGCAAATCCGCTCAAAACCTGACTTCGATGTAATTGACTTTTTCTATCGGAATGCTCTAAATAATGCGTCTGCCGAGTTTCACTGACTTTGCTCTAAATAATTTTGGCCTCTCCATAGACTTATGACATGTCTCATAGGAAATGCATGAGGAATATGCGTGGCCCCCCAGGGCAAACGATCCAAAATAGGACATCGATGTAATTGACTTATTTGCAGCTTTTGACACTTAAAATCAGATTCCAAGATTTCGTGGAAAACCGATAATTTTGGTACTTTTACATGACCAGCCGGAGGGCGCTATAGTGAAAAGTGCTCATGTGCTCCTGAGTCTGTTCTGTTTAATATTTGATTCGGCATCTGTGGTTACAGTTTGTGCTCTGTACGGCAATGCCTGTGGCTTGGAGAATAAGTTTAAGATACAGGAAGTGAAGGCGAATTCTGACAGGAAGTCATGACTAAACCGAATGAGACAGGCCAAAAATGTGGTTTATTATAAAATTTCAATGCGTCCTGATCAGGAGCGTGTATGTAAGACTGATCTTAGTCCAAAAACCTAGGACAAGTTCTCAATGGAAAAGGAAAACTTAAAGTAGCGTTTAAAATAAAAATCAATATGGCCGCCTTCTCGTTGGTTTTATGACTGAGCACCAATTATGTTTTAGGGTGCTTTTTATGTGTACTATCACTGTGCCAAATTGTATGGGCCTCCTCCAAAGTAAATGTCTCCCTCTCCATAGGCCTCACCCAAAAGGTGGCGCTGTAGAGGCTGTTTATTAGTTTCAGGAAAATACGGTTATGACCCATTAATTTCTCTTAAAAAGGAGTCACTGTATTGAGTTTGGTGGCTGTCCTGCAGGTTTTAGTTGTTTTTTATTGCAGCCTTGTGTGAAAACAGTCTGAGTCCCATAGACAATGAATGGGAGCTCTGGAGGCCTCTAGAGGCAAAAGTGTGAAAAATAGGCCATGGGTCTCATTGACTTTTTTGCATCTTATATAGCAAAGAATCATGTCCCCAAATTTGGTGTCAATCGGACAATCTGGACACTTTTAAGTGAACTGTAGGGGGCGCTATAGTTATTAGTGGTCCTGTGCTCCCTGGTCAATTTTGTGTAATATTCAATTTTCCATCATTGGTGGCAATTTGGGCTCTGTAGGCACAGTCCAAGTGCCTCTGAGGGATAAGCACGAGAGAAACAGGAAATAGATGGCGATATTTGACAGGAAGTCACGCGCAAACCCTAAGAGATATCTCCAAAAGTTAGTTTTTTATTGAATTTCAATGCGTCCTGATCAGGAACGTGTATGTTAGACTGATCTAGGCCCAAAACCCTAGGACAAGTTCTCAATGGAAAACGAAAACTTAAAGTAGCGTTTAAAATAAAAATCAATATGGCCGCCTTCTCGTTGGTTTTATGACTGAGCACCAATTATGTTTTAGGGTGCTTTTTATGTGTACTATCACTGTGCCAAATTGTATGGGCCTCCTCCAAAGTAAATGCGTCTCCCTCTCCATAGGCCTCACCCAAAAGGTGGCGCTGTAGAGGCTGTTTATTAGTTTCAGGAAAAATACGGTTATGACCCATTAATTTCTCTTAAAAGGAGTCACTGTATTGAGTTTGGTGGCTGTCCTGCAGGTTTTAGTTGTTTTTTATTGCAGCATTGTGTGAAAACAGTCTGAGTCCCATAGACAAACAATAGGAGCTCTGGAGGCCTCTAGAGGCAAAAGTGTGAAGAAATAGGCCATGGGTCTCATTGACTTTTTGCATCTTATATAGCAAAGAATCATGTCCCCAAATTTGGTGTCAATCGGACAATCTGGACAGCTTTTAAGTGAACTGTAGGGGGCGCTATAGTTATTAGTGGTCCTGTGCTCCCTGGTCAATTTTGTGTAATATTCAATTTTCCATCATTGGTGGCAATTTGGGCTCTGTAGGCACAGTCCAAGTGCCTCTGAGGGATAAGCACAAAAACAGGAAATGATGGCGATATTTGAAAGGAAGTCATGACTAAACCCTAAGAGATATCTCCAAAAACTGGTTTTTATTGAATTTCAATGCGTCCTGATCAGGAAAATGTATGTTAGACTGATCTAGGCCCAAAACCCTAGGACAAGTTCTCAATGGAAAATAAGAAGTTAAAGTGGCGTGTGAAATAAAAATCAATATGGCCGCCATGCTGTTGGTCTGACGACTGAGCACCAATTATGTTTTAGGGTGCTTTTTATGTGTACTATCACTCTGCCAAATTTTATGGGCCTCCTCCAAAGTAAATGCGTGTCCCTCTCCATAGGCCTCACCCAAAAGGTGGCGCTGTAGAGGCTGTTTATTAGTTTCAGGAAAAATACGGTTATGATCCATTAATGTCTCTTAAAAGGAGTCACTGTATTGAGTTTGGTGGCTGTCCTGCAGGTTTTAGTTGTTTTTTATTGCAGCCTTGTGTGAAGATAGTCTGAGTCCCATAGACAATGAATGGGAGCTCTGGAGGCCTCTAGAGGCAAAAGTGTAAAAAATAGGCCATGGGTCTCATTGGCTTTTCTGATCAGGATGCCGTCTAGGAATTGTCTGCAAATTTTCACTAATAAAAGTCAAAGTAATTGTTTTTCTCCCCATTGTAATTTAGTGCGCTCCTACAGGTGGCGCCGTAGGGTTGATTGTTATTGTGCGCATATAAATGGATTAAGCAGCTTTACGTTTACGAGTGTTTCAAATTTCATGTCGATCGGAGTATGCATGTGCGTGCAGGAGCTATTGAAATGATTTGGTGAGCACTCTTTGCGCCCCTGGTGGCCAACGGTGATAAATGCACCATATCACTAATTCTGTTTTCGTCAGGGCGCCCTGCACTGGACATATTCCCCAAGTTTCGTCCAAATCGGACAAAGTCGATGTTTGACTTAATAGGTAGGGGGCGCTAGCGAGTACTTTTTATTTATTTTTATTAATGCATTACATTCAGATCATAATTACGCACTCGTGACTGAAATTACAGCTCTGTCAGTCCAAGCGTGTAGCCGTGACATGCGATCGGAAAAACAGGAAACGAAGGCGTTCTTCGATGGCGAGCCACGGCGAAACCATTTGAGATATCCGAAAAAAAGTGGCAGATTATTAAATTTCAATGTGTCCCGATCGCATAAATGTGTGCCAGACCCACGTGTGGCAAAAGCCCTAGGACAAGTTCTCCGTCAAAAAAAGTCAAACTGGCGTGGCGACTTCGTCCAATATGGCCGCTGCGGCGCTTGGTCCGAGGGCCGCGCTCCAATGTCATGTTTTGCTCGGTTCACTGTTCTCTATCACTGTTCTGAGTTTCGTGCGCGTCGGGCAAAATTTGCTCGTCCCATTTCCCATAGGGTCCGATTCGGGCCGGTGCTGCTCGTTCGGTTCGGGTCGGACGCTCTCGAGACGCGCGAAATACGAAATTTTTTTCCGGGCCGATCGCGACTATACCCCCATTGAAGACTTTTCGTGCATGTTTACTGGGTCAAAAAGGGCCGCGAAGAGTAAGAAAACGGACGAAATAAGAATAAGCAATAAACGGACGAAACACAATGTCCCTCGCCAGTTTACTGGCTCGGGCCAATAAGCAAGAAACCAACGAAACACAATGTCCCTCGCCAGTTTACTGGCTCGGGCCAATAAGTAAGAAACGGACGAAACACAATGTCCCTCGCCAGTTACGGACGAAACACAATGTCCCTCGCCAGTTACGGACGAAACACAATGTCCCTCGCCAGTTACGGATGAAACACAATGTCCCTCGCCAGTTACGGACGAAACACAATGTCCCTCGCCAGTTACGGATGAAACACAATGTCCCTCGCCAGTTACGGACGAAACACAATGTCCCTCGCCAGTTTACTGGCTCGGGCCAATTAAATCTGAACAAATCCTTCTGTACGATCCATCAAACTCTTGTTCAGTCCCAGATTGTACAGTTTGGTGCAGGAGCTACTCTAAAGTGCCTCTGACAGGTTGGACTGCTCGTTTAACTAAAACGCTGTCAAGATAAATATATTTCAAATTATACTAATAGATAGATAGATAGATATAATAGGTGTTTACTTTTACTTCCTGGTTGTAAATGATGACATCACACTAGGAAATTGCCAAGAACCATCCTGTACACTGGGCCAAAACTCCTCTAATGTCACAGATTTTTCATTTGACAAAGAAAAATAAATATGAACACTTTTATTTTGTTGAATTAATGTTTAAAGGGTCAAAAAAGTAGTTTATTTTGTGTAAATTATGCACCTTTGTCTCCCCAGTGTGATGTGTTTACTGCCTGAATTTTTCAACTTTTCTCCACAAATGGCGACCTGACTGGTGTAAAACTATCATTTATATTTACAAGAGGTAATAATACACTGAATAAAGTCCAAATTAGACATAAATCTATTGATACAAGTTGATTAAATTACACAATAAAACATCTTTAGTTGCAAATTGGACAATGTCTCCGTTTCCATGTTGTGAGAACAAATGAAAGCTGGAGTTGGCCTGTAAAGTCTTGCCCTGACCGCTCTCCTCTTGTTTCCAAACACATCCAGCGCCCCTGCCTCCCTCTGTTACCCGCACAAGTGCATCATGGACCGTCGTGTTGGTGAAGCCGACGCCTAAAGCACATTAAAGTGTCAAACAGGATTTGGACTGAGCGTGTGTGAGTGTGTGCGCGTACAGATCCAGTTCAGTGTAACGCCGCCGCACTGGAGTCCATTAGGGCGCATTTACGCTCCCAAACTGTTCACTTGACCTTTCCCCAGTCTCTGTAAACAGCCTAATGCTCCTCCTGCTCCGGCACCACGAGCTCATCCGGCACCAGCAGCAGAGATGTTCACGGCTCGACTGCTCCGAATGCCCCCGTGGCACCGGATGTGTCCGTGCCAGTCCGCTTTGCCAGCTCGCACACAGCCGCTCGGAACTTCGTGTGGTTTTTGTGGATGTTAAACTGCTACTGTGCATGTTTTGAAGAGTGAAGCTAGTGTCGTTACTTTGTCCGTTTGTGTGAAAATCTGTAGGCGCAATGGCCGCTCACTTTGTATGTTTTGTAACACATTTTGAGCGGTTGTGATTCTGGAGTCCTGCCGGAGGGACGCTGGACTTTCTGGTCATTTAGTCCTTTTTATCCACATCTGATAAAAGTAAAAGGAACATCTGATAAAAGGAAACTATCAGCTGCTGGACATGTTAAAGATGAAAAGAAAGCTGTAACCCATTACCGTCAAATCAACCATTCTGGGATGAATCAGAGTCAGATTTTACTCCAAAAGCACAAATTAGAAAAATTACCCAAAAATTCTGAAAAAATTAATAGGGCTTTTATATGGATTCTGCCTGGACTTTTTTTTACTTTATTACATGTCCCTAAAACTAATTTTTAGTTCAATTAGCTTCAGCTTTGAAAGAGGAATTGTTAAAACCAACAAAATCCCAAACTAGTGTCACTCAGACAAAACCTACAAACACCAGCTTCACTTCTTCATAGATTTAACCAAGAAAATGTAGGTGGACTTTAAAATCTGATATTCCTCTGAGCAGAGTTTGTTTCTAAGTGTAATCAGAGTAAATCAGACCCCAGAGGCCAAAACTACAGAGTCTGAGTGAAACAAAGTGTCCAGACAACAGTTTGTGTCCAAAGGTTTGAAATGAGGCTCATTTTAGGCACACGTCTGAGGAAAAACAGGTCTGCATGATACTATTTTTAAGGCTGCCAGGAATATATAACGTAGGTAAACAAATAATGAAACTATACTAGCAGTTCTAGTCGTACGCAAAGTGACTTAATTAAAATATTTGGAAAGTAGAGATGTAAAGTTACCAAACCTTTTACTCTTTCTTCTCGTTTGTTTAAATCCAGGCTCAAAACAGTTACAGAATGCATTTTATCTGCACTTTTCTCTTTTGAAATCATTTAAAAATAATTGTTTATGCTTTTAATTGTTTTTTATTCTTATTTTAAATTGTATTCATTGTGAATTTAATCCATGGTATCTTATTGTTTTGTAAAGCACTTTGAACAGCGTTCAGTGCTAATTCAAATACAATGAAAATGTATTGAGATCAATAGATTTTCATTGATTCATGCGCCCAGTGTAACCAGGAATGCAGGGTAAAAACAGCAAAAGTTTAAAAACTAAAATGATACAATGATGATCATACGATTGTCAAACATTAAATGTAATAGTGTACATTCTGCATCACCACAGCTTTTTAGCAAAAAGTGATCACAAAATGTGGCTTATTCCATACAAATCAATACAGTTAAAGTTTCGGTAAAATGCCACAGAAACCAACTTTTTGCTCCGTGCATACCATAAACCATACTTATTGTTGACCTTCTGCTAAAGCACGCTTCTCCTTTTGAATCGTTTACAGACTCTAGATGAAACCTGTCGTCCCTAAATCTCCAGTCGAGTTTGAGCACGTCTCCAGGGGTCAGGGGTGTCCTCCTGCACCTGAGATATTTACCCCTGTGTGGGACAGGGACAGCCGGGCAAATCCCCAAAAGTCCTCCAGCCAATCAGGCGGCAGCGAGGTGGGGTGCGGTGGGTGATTAACGCTTTAATCAGACGGTACTGGAGATGTAAATGTGTCATAGATGTGTGCGGGACCACAGCGAGCACGAGCAAAGTGAGGGAAGGGAGGAAGGGAGGCTGGAGCGAGAGGTAAGACGCATCACACAACGTCAGCATAAAAACCTCAGAGTAGAACTGATACGCATTAAGAACAAGAAAAGAATAAAACTGTATCACAATGTTGAGCAAACTCACACTGTAAAACTGAGGAGAAATGTGTATTTAAATGTGAAATGTTAGTGTTTTATTAAATTGATTTTTACTTTTTATATTTAACAGACAATTTATTAATTCATATTTTTATTTGACAGGGACAGAACAGAAAAAAAAATTCAATAATCCATAGTCCATTTAGCTCAGAGCTGATTTGCAAGCCTGGTCCCTCACACACAAGTACACACAGTACATTTAACATACAATATTTACTTCCACTTTAAATCATAATGTTCAAATGTTTACCTTGATTTAAATCATTTTTGACCTTTCAATTACAATCAAAGTTTAGATTTTCTCAGCTTCAATGCAAACGCTTGTTATTTGAGCCACAATTCAACATCGAGAAGTAATAGAATGAAAGAAAGTTCTGTGTTTTCTGGAACAAACTTCAATATAGTGACAAAAAGGGACGCAAACATTCTAAAATAAATGACTACTCTGCTGAATAAGTATAGTAAAAGTCCAAATAACTTTTGTCAAATTAAATACTGATACGCATTACAGTACTTTCTAGTCATATTTCCGGTGCAGCGATGCATTGTAGCAGTTGTGTTTTCTGGAACTTAGATAAATCAGTAATAACGGGTAACAAAAAAGCTGAAACAAATAAAGGAGCCTGGTAAAACTCCAAATACCAGCCGGTGCGTTCAGTCCTTCCCAGTGATACTGGCGGCGCAGTGAGGCTGTTGTTTATGCGTCGCTGACAGGCCAAAGTGCTGTGATCCGCAGAGACAGGCCATGGAGCTGTTTACACACGGTCCTCATGCAGCTCCACTTTACAGCAGCACACAGAGACAAACACAGTAATGTACTTTTACTGTGTGAAGACGGACAGCGCAGAAAGTGCAGAAGAGGCGCTTTTTCACTTCTGCACATGTAGCAAAACTCACATGTGATCAGAGAGTTTAGGCGGTCAGATTCCAAAGTAAAATTTTACATTTAGGTATTCAAAACTGTTTCACTTGTCATACGTTGTCTTGCTGTTTTTTTTTTTTTTTTTTTTCTGTTGCACAACTCATTTATTTATTTAATTAAAAAAAGTAGAACCTAGAATGGGGCAGCTTGAATAGTTAACCGTCTTTTATGTCCAATTATATCATTAAGATTTTATTTTATTGTTATTATTAATTTTATTTTATTTTTGTGTCCAATTATATCATTAAGATTTTTAGTTTATTGTTATTATTAATTTTATTTTATTTTTGTGTCCAATTATATCATTAAGATTTTTTTTATTTTATTGCTATTATTTATTTATTTATTTATTTATTCGCCATTTTATTGCATACAGATTTTTAAATCTTTCTCTGCAGTCATGTATTATTATTATTATTTTTTTTAGCTTTTTTTTTTGATTATTCTGTTTTTAATTATTTATTTTTTTAATTTAGTCTGTTGCACGATTTATTTCTTTGATTAAAATAAATAAATAAATGCGTACAATTGTATAACCTGGCATGGTGCAGCTTGAATAGTTATACATTGTCTTTTATGACCATTATACCTTTTTTTTTTTAACATTATGTTACACAATTTATTAATCTAAGCTACAAAAAGATGATATCATTGTATAACCTTGCATAGGGCACCTTGAATTTTTCTCTGCTTTTTTAAATTTAAGCAACAAAACCTGCGTAAAACATTATAACGTTGCATTCAGGTCAGCTCTCCTTCTCCTTTGGCTTCTTTTCATTGCAGATTTTGCTCGTCCTTTCACTCTTTCTGTGGTCAAAGGTACATTCTATACATTTATCCTCCCAGTGCCGCCTCCACCAGGGCAGGCACGCACCCACCCCCACACGCACCCTCCCCCCTCACCACCATAACCTCCGCCTCCGCTGTTTCCTCTGCTCCTCGATCCTCGTCCCAGTCACGCAAACGTCTGTGCCGTTATATATGATCACAATTCTTTAAAAAACACTGCTCACTTTACATGGGACGCAAACTGTTTGTGGCAGAGACACTACAGGCAAAAGGCTTTTTTTCTATTTTTGTTTTTTTGGTCAGTTTTCTCTCTCAACATATTGTATACATCATGTAGAAACAACAAACGTGTCCAATCTGCTCCTTTTATTCTTCCACTGAATCCACTTCATCCATAGATTTCTCTGGGACATTGTAACTTCAAAGGCCGTTTTCTTAAAATGCATTTTTCTCCCTCGAGACATAAAGATCAGCCTTAAAGTAGATCCTACACCAAACTGTACAATCTGGACTCAACAAGATGTAGACGAAACACATGGAAGGATTTTTAATATCTAATTCTCAAGCTGATTTATTGAAGTTTTAAGTCAGAAAATTAGGCAAAATTTGAATTTCCAGTCCTATCTAGTTTGCTCTAAACCAGGGGTGGGCAATTATTTTGACGCAAGGGCCACATTGGATTTTTACACTTGCCTGGGGGCCGGACCATTTTACACACATACTACTACACATAGACTTAATGCCTAAAATACACAAAAAATTACTACAGAATAGCAAAAATCATTACCTTTATTTAGTGGGAACAGTGCAGTTGATCACTCCTTTTATCCAATGCATCAAAGTTTGGTGTTATTCTAGTGGTGGCTGTTCTCAAAATTGATTTTTAATGAACAAGCAGCTGCTCAGGAAACTATAAAATGACAAATGCACCACACCTAACTCATACAATTTTTTATTGAATGCTTTGCGGGCCGGATCAAAATGCCAGAAGGGCCGCATGTGGCCCCCGGGCCTTAGTTTGCCCCCCTCTGCTCTAAACCTACATAAGAAATCTAAAGTCCCTCTGTATATATATTTTTTGTAGATAATACATTACAAATTGAACCAAGAAGTTTAAACTTGGTCCTGTCTATTTTTAAGATATCTTTGGCTGTTTTTTCACATAAAATGCCTTATTTCTACATGAAAACATGACATGATGAAAAACATGTAATACATTTTTTTCTTACATTTATGTGAGTAAACTACAGGAGAAGTTTCCAATTGATATCTTTAAATTTAACATTTTTTCCTGATCACCTGCAGAGTCTCACCTTAAAATGTAAATGCACTGTAAAACTGTTAATGATGCTCGTAAAACAGCTTAATTTAGCTTTCATGGAACGCAGCGCGAGACAGAAACCTGAGATGAATCAATATTTAATTAAAGCTATTATTAGTTGATGCAAATTCTCCACGCTAAATGCATTTCTGTCTTGTTGAGAATGAAACGAGTCAAGTGCAAACGAGAGAGAGCGGGCCGGGTGTGAAGGGGACGAAGGGTGCGGAGGGTGCGTGGGATGCCAGTGTCTTGGGGGCTTAAATGATCCGAATGATCTGGTCATGTGTGCAAACAGACCTTCATATAAACCGGGATCACTAAAATTAAACCTATCACAGCTTTGGAGATTAAGACCACGGGCGGCACCGAAATAAACACGGAGACATCGTAAGAATAACCCGAGAGTCGAGGGGTGAGAGTGGAAATGTGAGTCGGAAGGGTTTTACTGTGTTTAAAATGAACGGTCAAATAACGATTCAAAATGGACAGGAAAAACTAAATTGAACAGCACCTGGAAGTCACAATTTATAGTGAAAACCAAAAAGTAATAGTAAAGTATACAGAATAAAATGAATTAAAAGTAGGAAAACAAATAAGGAGGAGTGTATGGCAAGTTGATATGTACTCGGATGAATTCAAAATGCTTTATGTAACAGAAAAAGATGAATTAAAATCACAAAACAGATAAAAGACTGTAAAATGTACTTTAAATGAGGTAAGTGTAGTTGGAATCCTTTATACTTGAGAGATAATACATTTAAAAAATAAAATAAATAAGCAACTACAAAAAAATAGAATGCACTTTGAAATTAATTTCTTTCCTAAAACACAGAAAGGTTAGATACAAAAACATATAAATGATCAAAACGTTCCATATTTCTTTTTATTTAGCTTTTTTTTTTAAATTAATTTTCTAAACAGGAAATAAAAACACACAAAACACAGAACAGGAGAGAAAAATATAATGAAAAACATAAAGCGTTCCATATTTCAGAATTACAGTCCTCCTCCTCCTCCTCCTCCTCCTACTACTACTACTATTACTACTACTACTATTACTACTACTACTTCTACTAAATCCATGAAAAAGCATATCATTAGTTGAATATCCCTCAAAATTGTCATTGAATTAAATTTGAACTTGCATTAAACATATGTGGATGTCGTATAAATAGAATATAATCAAAGGTAATCCGTTTCCTACTTGTCAAAGCTACATTTCTCGTGGACAGTTTCGGGCCTGGGCTTTATGGGGTTAATCTGAGCACTTTAAAGGGTCAGTCATGTATAAGTTTGACACTTTTGTTTTGTGTCGGAAACAGAAGGATATTATGGCTCCTTTAGTGTGACGGACGTAGGCGCCGGTTTGAGGGTTGGGAGGTTACCGCCGGCAGTGTAGCGCTCCATGCTAACCCCCCGCACAAACTCAATTGAGCACAAAGCTAGGTCTTCCCATATTTTGTCAGCTCCTCGCGGCCTTGAACCTTTATTGACCCTTTTTTCATCTCCGCTTTGAGCCGCAGCCCAAATGCAGCAAAACCGAGTGGCACTATTTTCAAACAAACACTCGGCAGAAAGGGAAAATAGAAAAAAGAAAAAAGAAAAAAAACGGCGAAATCACCAATCGCCGCGTAGCTAGCGAGCGCCCCTACCCCGCCCTTTGGTGAAGATCGCGTGCAGAATCCAGGCAACCCCGAGCGTGCCGAGGGAGAGCGCAGGCTGACCTCCCATTGGCCGGTCGGCGTGGGGGGGCGCCGAGCCGACTCCACCGAGCATGCTCAGTGGCGGCCGCAGCGTTTCGTGACAACACTAATAGTCTGCATGGATCACTGGCACGCACGGTCACTTCTAATTAGAATTATCTCAATCTTGCGACCGGGTTTATACGTTTTTTCCCTTCGCCGCGTCATGAGTGGCTAGATCGGGTGCCAGTTTAGCCGCTAGCCCCGCCCCCCTTCCATCCCCTGGGCCCCTCCCCTTTGGTCAGGAAGCTAGCCCGTTCCTTGTTTACGACGGCGAGCGATCTCCTCATCCTCACCTCTCGGCTTCAGCTTGAATTATGCATGCCTGCTTTCCTTTCCCCATCGCGGCGCGGCGCCTGGTCAAGGTCCGCTAGCTTCTCGCGTGCTATCCCGGGACGTCGGCCATGTTTAGCTCGGTGCGCGCTTTGAAGAGAGTTAGTAGCGTAAGACGTCTGGCGAATTAGCCCCCGCGAGACAGGAAGTGTCTTTTCGGTGTAATCTGGCGGGTTTTGGGCGCTGAAGGGAGCTAACTGCTGCGTCTTTGCCGGCTTTGTTCAGGTCTAATCCGGGTGCGGGGCCGTGACGGTGGGTTCCTGGAGGAGCCGGAGCGCGCGGGGCAAAGTGCAAGCCTTCACAATAGGCGCGGCGCTAGCAGTATGAAAGTTCAGAGCTAATTTCGTCCACGGAGACTCATTGTAACACATCTGAGAGAAAACGGACGCTGAAATGACGGCCGCGGCTAAATGGGATTAGGGATGTCACCGTGTCAAATTATTGGTGTTATGGTTATTATGAGATTATGTGATTTTACGGTTGTCCCCGTTATTGACCCCATCAGTGAAAGTAACAAGTGAATCCAGTTTGAAAAGTCTCACAGACTAAAATACATGTGGTGTGTTATTTAAAGAGACAGGTTTTTAGGATTTTCTCATTATGACTTTATTCAGTGCTTTAATACCTGCTGTAAAGGCAGGTCATTGTTTGTGGAGAAAAGTTGAAAAATTTGTTGAAAATTACGCGAAGTAAACAAACTAATGACATCACACTGTGGAGACAAAGGTTATGCATAATTTACACAAAAGAAACTCCTTTTTATACTACTTTTTCACTGCGGGTGAATAGGAAAAAATGTTAAAATATAAAAATAAAGAAAGATATATAAAGATATCAATTGTAAACTTCTCCTGTGGTTTACTCACACACAAAAATATATTAGGTTTTCATCAGGTCATGTTTTCATATAGAAATAGGGCATGTTATGTGTAAAAATGGGCAAAAATCCACATATTTGTGACATATAAAAGTGAAAAATGGACAGAACCAGGTTTAAATTTCTTGGTTCATTTTGTAACATATTAGTTACAAATGTACAGAGGGGATTTTGTATTTATGATTTAGTTTTTAAGTAATCTAGATTGTACGGAATTTTTTTTTTCTTTTTTTTTTTTTTTTTACTTAAAACTTCAATAAATCAGTTTTAGAATTAGATATAAAAAAATCCTGAAGTGGATTCAATGGAAGTATAAAACTTCTTTGGACAAGTTTGTTGTTTCCACATGAAAGTCGATGTGTTGAGAGAGCAAACTGACCAAAAAACAAAACATTGAAAAATAAATGCGTTTTGCTTGTAGTGTCGCGCCTTAAACCAACAAAATACTATCTTTGTCAAATAAACAAATCTATGACATTAGAGGGGTTTTGGCCCAGTGTACAGGATGGCTCTTGGTAATTTCCCAGTGTGATGTTGTCATTTACAACCAGGAAGTAAAATAAAAAAAACGCGATTCACTTTGCAAAGATTCTATATTAAGATATATTTATCTTAACTGCATTTTAGTTAAATGAGTAGACCTGTCATACCACTTTAAGTTAATGCGGTGCCACTTTAGCCTTGACAAAGCATGAACAAAGACTAAATTCACAATGAACATATAGTTTATTAAGCATGATATTAAGCAAAGATAAAAGCAAAGATTAAGTAAAGATTTGACTGGAAATTGTCCTAAAAATTCAAATTTCACCTCATTTTGAAAACTTTCTTAAACCAGGGTTAGAATTAGATATCAGTAAACCCTTGTGTACGTTCTACTTTAAGGCTGATCTTTATGTGTCTGAGGGAGAAAAATGCATTTTCCACCCAGTGCACACTAACTGACACGTACACAAGATCCTAATGAAGATCTGCTCTGTGCGTCTCAGTCCACTGCCTGACAATAGCACCGGGACAGAGTGTGCTCCAGAGCCCTGACACAGCTGCACACACTAAGAAACACAGGACTGAGCAACAAGACTGAGCAATACAAGACTGAGCTGCACGGGACTAAGAAACACAGGACTGAGCAACAAGACTAAGCAGCACAAGACTGAGCAACAAGACTGAGCAACACAAGACTGAGCAACAAGACTGAGCAACACAAGACTGAGCAACACACAACTAAGAAACACAGGACTGAGCAACAAGACTGAGCAACATGACTGAGCTGCACGGGACTAAGAAACACAGGACTGAGCAACAAGACTAAGCAGCACAAGACTGAGCAACAAGACTGAGCAACAAGACTGAGCAACACAAGACTGAGCAACACACAACTAAGAAACACAGGACTGAGCAACAAGACTGAGCAACATGACTGAGCTGCACGGGACTAAGAAACACAGGACTGAGCAACAAGACTGAGCAACATGACTGAGCAACACAAGACTGAGCTGCACACAACTAAGAAACACAGGACTGAGCAACACAAGACTGAGCTGCACACACTAAGAAACACAGGACTGAGCAACACAAGACTGAGCTGCACACACTAAGAAACACAGGACTGAGCAACACAAGACTGAGCTACACACACTAAGAAACACAGGACTGAGCAACACAAGACTGAGCTACACACACTAAGAAACACAGGACTGAGCAACACAAGACTGAGCTACACACACTAAGAAACACAGGACTGAGCAACAAGACTGAGCAATACAAGACTGAGCTGCAAAGACTGAGCTGCAAAGACTGAGCACGTGGAAGCACAGTTTGAGTCTAAATCCAGTGGCGGACTTACCATTAGGCAACAGGCCACAATTGCCATGGGCCCCCAACCTGAAGGGGCCCCCAATAAGACAACCGTCATAGACACAAGGCTCTGAAACAGCTTGTCTTCTCTCAATATCACAAACTTTAAAAAAGAAAACCAGCTAAATAGCCTGGGATTGCTGAACAAAGCTAAATAGTAAAAGCTAAATAGTAAATAAAATACAACATTATAAAATTATCATTCAGATGAATATCCTGTATTTAAATCAGCTGAACATGTGTAAAATGCACCAGCAAACGGGAAATGTGGTCTGATTTGTTAAATATTCTTCTAGGGAAGGACCCCCAAACCCCCCTGTTTAAAGCTGTGTACAACAAATAGCTGTTGCACAAATGAATTTGAATTTTACAGTAGTTCACTTACCACCTCAAATATATGAACCTGGCCTACCACCACAATGAAAAAATAAACAATAAACAAAAGCCTCCTTTCAAGAGCCACGACAGAAAAGTTATAGAAAATCACACTCGATAAGGAGGGGCCTGGACTTAATTTTGGGCCCCAGAATTCCTAGATCAGCCACTGTCTATATCCAGGGACCGGGTGCTTTATGGTGTTCTGTCCCGCTGTCAAACAAGCAAATGTTAGCAGCTTTGCTCTTCATTTCAAAGTGTAGTTGTTCAAAAATTTGGAGGGGACGTGGACAAGACGAACTGCAGAACGGTATAACGGAAGAATGATCGAGTTCTCCACACAACATGGAGCTTTCAGTCTAAATCCTTTTTGTACAGCCGTAGACCAGTCTGATTTTTGTTTTCTTTAATGTTTTCTTACAAGATCAATGGTCCCGACGTCAAAATGTTACAGATTGTGTTCAAGGGCACCTGAGCACTTTGGGAAATCTGATTTACACAAACTAAATCGATGTGTAACAAGGACTTGCATTTTGTTTCCTTCACACATGACATTTTCAGTCCATGTCCCTCCGCAGAGCTTAAAACGTTTGCATCCACATCTTAACATCATGCGTTGGTAAAAAATAAAGTCCGTACCTTTTCACCAGCCTCTTCACAATACTCCAATTTCTTCTATTTTGCAGCCGACCGAGTTAAGGACGTCTGTGGTTTAGAAAGAAGATCGAGGTACTTCTTTCTTTGATGATAAACCTGGAACAGTTATTTTCTTTACCAAGTCACGTTTCTAGACATATCTGACAAACAGGAGCAAGAGAAATTTTGCGTTTCGAGCAAATAAAGCTGTGGAAAAGTGGAGAGTTGAGCTTTGGACGCACATCAATTTCGACGAAGGTGATAAACAGCCAAAGCAAACGAGGCAAATTCGCGGATCATAACAGCCGACCGCATTACAGTTCGGCTAAAACTCAGTCTGATTACAAACCTCTGGATGTTGTAAAATGATATAATGGATTCACTTTGATTAAAACAAGCCTCTGTGCGTCCTTCGTTGTCTCTCGATGACCCTTAAACTGTCCAGTGGGGTCGGCAAAGGTCAAGAAAGTCAGTCCATCCTGAAAAGCCCATTAGGTCATCCTTTAAAGTCAGACCTGACCAAGTGGAAAAGTTTAACGGCATTTTCCGGGTACACATTGTTTTGTTTTTTTAGAGTTAAAGCTGTTGTACTCAATTTTCCAACCATGAAAAGAGGAAGTATGTGTTTCTACTACTTACTTCAACTTCCTAGCTCTCACAAACTCTTAAGCCAGTACTTCTATAACTTTCAGCACCAAGTAACATCTAAATTATATTTCAATCCACTTTATTTACATCACATTTAATAAAGAAACAGTGTCCAAAGTGATGCACAGAAACAGAGTGACAACCATGAAAGAATAAACAATAACACAAGGAATAAATGCTAAAAAAAAAAAAAAAAAAAAAAAGATAAAACCAGTTAAATTAAAGAGCAAAAGCATCAAATAATAATAAATAATAAGAAAAGAAAAAACGATCGCAAATACGCAAGAAGTGGAATGATATGGTCGTGTTTTTTGGCTCCAGCAGAGTTCTGGACAAACTGTAGTCAGTAAAGTGTTCCCAGAATACAGTGCGTTACAGTCGCCCAGGCACGAAGAAGTAAAATGTGCACAACTTTGAAAATGTCCACAAAATAAAAAGGGTTTCACTTTGGATAAAAGCTGCAGATGATAAAAACTTTAAAATGCCATGGATTTTAAAAAATCAAATTTAAAATGGCAGTCTGTTGGGACACACATGATGAACGCACATCTGACTTTAGGATGAGACTAAACCAAAAACCAAAAATTCAACGCAATCACTGATGCAGTAATTTAAAAAAAATGACTAACCCAACGAACAAAAACATGAAGAGATTTGTTTTGGAATAAAACAAATCCTCAAACTGAAGAGAGCCATCACAAGTATTCACATGCATCAATTTTTGGGCGCGTGCATAGCTTTAGAACAGGTTGTTTCTTTTTTTTAATCTATAAAACATAGCAAAAAACAACAAAAAGTCCATTACCATTTTGCGTATGTCAGTTAAAAACGTCAGTCCTTAATACTTAGTAAAGTCTACAATCTTTCTGTAGTGCCTTTTTCCCCAAAGGTCCGCTCCAAAAGTATCCATTTATTGTGTCCATGGCGAGAGTTTTGAGACCCGAATGCGTAGTTTTGAAATAGAGTGGGATGGGGATGTCAAAAACAATCTATATTTCTGAGCATTTGGACAGTCCCCGAAACCAGCAGTTAGTACTTCCCTGTGAGCACTTTGACATGGTGTTATTAACAAAACAGGATACAGAACTCCTTCCAAACATGTATTTCCCATTCTTCATCTGTCAAAGCAAAATTTCCGTCTCTTTCCGACTTAATTTGAATATATTTGATAAAATGGCAGTACAACTTTTTTCTTACGGCAAAGTTAAACTGGATGAAATGTCAACGCTCAGTCAAACTTAGGACACTTTCTGTTGTAAAACAAACTGATGTAGCTTGTAAGTTGAAAGAGGCATCATCAGGACCCAGAGACATGAACTCCAAGACATTGCGGTTGTGTGCATTCCAGTTTCATCCAGTATAGTTTTGTTCTATACTTTCTCCAACACTTTCTCCCACGTTTTTCGATGGATGACGTGTTTGTGATCGTTTTGGCACAATCTTGCTGGAAAACAAAGGAATGACCTTGCTTTAAGTGTCTCCGCTCCAAGATGGGACAAGGATTTGGACGAAACTGACCAACGAAACGGAAAAAAGGATGAAAGACTAACAGACAAACAAGAAAGAGACGTGGACAAGTCATCCAGGGGTCAGCAGAAGGACGCAGGTTCACAGGCGGACGCGAGCCAGCGAGCAAGGCCTCATTTGGGAGGACGGAACGGGCAGACCGCAGGGGGTGGAAGGGCTTAGAGGCTGATTCCGATTTGGAAAATAGGGGTCGCTGACATTTTAATTCTTTCCCGAAATCGCATTCACAGATTTGCTCCAAAGTCAGACGTTTGCCCTTCCATCGAGCCGGAGCGGTCCACCCAGAGACGGGAGGACGTGAGGGACGGGGCCGAACGTGTCCCCCGAGGATGGAGCGACTGGACTTTGGGATCAGTTTTGACGGCTTTAAAATCGTATTTGGACGATAAAAGTCTGTTTAATGTGACTTGCGTGAGATATAATAGAAAACTCACTGAGGTCTGTAGAGATTTGCAAGAAATTTGGGAAAGAAGCTTAGCCAACTTGGGTCCTGATCCCTTTCTGATCTTGTTGTTCGGTCTTGGATTGTAATAAAAGGCAACCAACTTTATGCAGAAATATGTTTTAATGTAGATGTTTGATGAGAAATCTGTAATCCAAGCCCTAAATGTGTAAGGGATCAGTGTTGTCTTTTTTGTTTTGAGAAATTTGGAGAGAAGTGTTTTTCACTTTTGGAATCTGCAAGCAGCTAATGTTTTGGGCCTCATTAAGACTATATTATACCGTATTTTGAATGCACAGCTTCATTTCTTTGACTTCTTTTCCATACATATATGTTTCTAAGTAATGCAATAAGTCGTCCAATTCATGCTAAGGAGCTTGAATGATGCACAATATAAGACTTAGTTTTCCTCTCTTTCTTCAGTTTTTTTGGTGTGATGTTATGTCTTCTTTGCATATTTTCTTTTCTGTGGTTCACATGATCTCTTATTTCATTTCAGTATTTAAAGGGGCACTATGTACTTTGCAGGTGGAAGGTAATGTCCTGGAGACGAGTAGCAAACAAAGTACTTTTTGGCCAATAAAAACTCCTTTAACTGGATAAATACAGAACACATGAGTTTAGATCATACTGTGGAACCTTCAAGGCAAAGCAAAAACTGACTTATGAGTAAATCAGGTTAAGGAAAACTAGAAAACTTACACAGTGCACTTTTAATGTTTGATATTTCAAACTCCTGCCAACCAATTCTCTTTGGATTATGTTTTTGGTTTGACAATTTCAACTTCTGGACTTCCAACTATAAAACGTCTTCACAAAAATTATATTATAGTTTGTTCTGAGGAGGGAAGAGAAGCCAAAACTGTACTCAAGTTATAATACTTACATAAATAATAAAGTAAAGACCAGGACTGAACCAGGACTGAACCAGGTCTAAACCAGATCTAAACCAGGACTAAACTTGGTCTAAACCAGACTTAAACCAGGACTAAACCAGGTCTAACCCAGGACTAAACCAGGTCTAAACCAGGGCTAAACTTGGTCTAAACCAGACTTAAACCAGGTCTACACCAGGTCTAAACTAGGACTAAACCAGCTCTAAACTTGGACTAAACCACTAAACGAGATCAAATATTTTCTGTATTTTTGAAGATGGGTTGAGGGCCCGAACATATCCCTTGGAGGGCCTCATTTGGCCCCCGGGCCTTCAGTTGAACAGCCCTAATTTATAATTTGAAGCAAATGTAATTGGAAGGACACAGTCTTAAACGAAAAATGACGTATTTTCAAAGGACAGAGACAAATCTTTTCATAACGCTGTACAATATTTCAGTGGTGTAGAAGTAGAAGTCTTGAGGAGTCGTGGTGTGAAGAACATGTGCAGCGACAGAGCAGAGGCCTGTCGGGAGCAGCAGTTTTGACAGGTGCGTATGACGGGATCTCAGGCGGGAGCAGCAGCAGCAGTAGAACCCACAAGATCTACAGACTTCACATGTCCAAACTCACAAATCATCTCCTGCTTTTCCAATTCATTTAGCATACACTGCAAAAAGCTACAGTCTGCACAGAACATACACTACAAAAAACTACAGTATGAATGGAAAATACACTGCAAAAAGCTACAGTCTGCATAGAAAATACACTACAAAAACTACAGTATAAATGGAAAATACACTCGAAAAAACTATAGTCTGCATAGAAATTTTAGCCCAGGTCAATTTTGAAAAGGAGACTCGGTGCTTTTTTTTCTTTTAAAATAAGGATTAATAAACAAACTTGATCACTTAATATTAATTGTCTTTGGTAAATCACAATTGTTCTTGTTCTTACATTTTCTCTAAATTTCTACTTTCTGTCCTACAGTGCAAATCATATATTTGTAGACCTACTCTGAATTAAGATCTCCATTTACGTAGTTTTTATTAGATTACTAATTTCTTTCATTATGTCTTACTTATTTCAATATATTGCTTTTTTGCGATTTCTATTTTATTTTTTTCTATTTATTATTTGTGATTTTCAAAATACAGTATGTTTTCCTGTTTGTATACTTCACATTATGGTGTACAGAATTTGCGCACATTTCTTCCTTCTGCCAATAATTTGGTCTAAATGAATTTCAAAAACTAAAATACAATCACAAAAGGCACTGATGAGAATAAACCTAGTTTCTATATTAGTTAAATTATTTAGCTTGGATTGACTTCAACTATGTAAATCAATCGAATCTATTCAAACCTACTCAAATAACTTCAACTCAAACTAATATTTTTTTTACAGTGTACTTTACTGTAGGTCTGGGTGATCAAAAATCAAATCATGAGTTCGTCCCTGTGACAATTAGTTAAACACAAAGGCTGCAATTTTTGAAGTGCAATAATTTCTTCCACAAACAACAAAATGTCTTGCTTTGATTTGAATAAAAACTGCTCACACTGTAGTTTGGATTTGTACAAACATGTTCTGAAACGAGCAACAAAAGTGCAACCAAAAGGGATAAAAATGTGTTCAAAAGCAACAAAAACGCGCGTACAAACAACAAACATGACTCAATGCACCAAACGTGACTAAAAGTGACAAAAACGAGACTGAAAACGAAAATCGCTTAAATATGACAAACACAACTGAACGTCACAAAACTAAAAGCGACAAAATTGTGTTTAAAATGTGAATTTGAACTGAATCCCATTATTAAAACATAAATCACAAATCTAATCACAATTGTGCTGGTCAGAAAAATCACAATTAGAAGTTTTTTCCTAAATCATGCAGCTCTATTAAAGGCAAAGTGAACAAATACAAAGTGAACACGAATCATGATAAAACAGAAATCCTGATCTGGCCCCAAGATAATCATTTTTTGCCGTATCGCCCAGCTCTTTACGGTGCTGTTCGCTGGTTTTCGTGCTCTACCTGCTCCGTCTCTGCCCTATATTTCCCCTCACTCGCACCACTCTGCTGTCTCCTGTGGGCCCTCCTGATTGGCTGCTCACTTTTTACTCACACATACTGTATCTCCTGTCTTTACATTATACATGCCACACAGCGCTGGTCTGAGTGCTCGTGTTTTTGACTGCCCCGCGCTTTTGTCACTTCTTTAGTACAGTAGAATATTCCATTTCAATTTGACAGTAACTTTGGATCTGGTTTTGTATAAATTATCGAAAATATCTCCACTTACAGTATCTGCGCGGTCTTGGAAGCGTCATGAAAGAATAAATACAGTATCACAACAAAGTATTCTGCCAGGGCCACCTCGACTAGGATCAGGAATCAAAACGGCTTCTTTGAACGGTTAAAAAGGCCTCAGTATTGTGACCCATGGACATGTGAACACTTCTGTATATTCTTAAGGTCAGAAGTCTCAAGTAAGTCGCAAGTCTTTGGCCTCAAGTCCAAGTCAAGTCCCGAGCCCTCTGCTTTGAGTTTCAAGTCCATTCTCGATGGATGGATACTTTATAGATTCAGCCTCAGAGACATTCTCACTTCCCAGCTGTCTTTGTGTCTCGGTCAAAGGTCTGGTGCACTTTGGCAGGAGGATCCGTCAGCATAATGTGTGTCAGTTTGACAATTTGAGGGGTATAACAACCCTCAGGACAAAAGACGATCCAACAGTCCCAAACTTCTGTCCTTTGAACTGCACAAGCCACACAAAATAACCACGATACCGTTTTAAAAAATTGAGCTTAAAAAAAGTTTGAAAAAAAAACTACTCAGTGTGTCAGCCAGGGAGCCACAAGATCAGCCAACCACTGCCTACTGAGAGCAGCAATGTTTTTTGCTACTGAAATGACAAAAACTCCAGGACACTATGGAGAGACATGTTCTGGTTTGTTCCTATAACATGAAACAATGAAAGTACATAACTGTAACTATCAGCAGTAAAGAGAAAACTGTTTTCAAAACCACATCTATTTTTTGACTGGAAAGTCGTCTCCGGTCCCAGGGCGACCTCAAGTTCCAAGTCACTGGCGTTCAAGTCCAAGTTGAGTCCCGTTAGTCCATTTGTCCAGTCAAGTCTCAAGTCATCAAAACAGAGACTCAAATCTGACTTCAGTCCACTCCTCTGCTGATGGTACTGAGACGTTTTAATATTAATTGTTTGTTGTTATTTTTAATAAATTAGATCACACCTGAGTAAATTAGGAATTACACTGGCAAGTTTCTTATCCTTTAATAAATTATGTTATTGAGTGAAACTGTCATCTTTTCTAGTGAGGTCTGAGTTGTTTCTAATGCACTTTCATTTGAACCTGCAAACCCTTTTAAACCCTTTTATTTTGCCTTCTGCATTTATCCCATGCATTATTTGGTTCAACCAGCACTTGAGACTCCCTTTTCTTCTTGAAGTTCCTCGAAGCACCTTTAAGTACCTTGAAGTACTTTCAAGTACCTTTAAGTACCTTTAATCACCTCCACGTACCTTGGACCATCAGGCTGGAGAATTGGCTGTGGCACACACAAAGACCCAACACTTTCCAAGAATCAAACACGGGACCTCCTTGACGTGAGTCGCGCCTCCTGACATAACTACAGAACATTTTTGCACAGAAATAGTCTTAGGACAAGTCAGTCTTAGGACACAAACACCGGCGTCATGTGAGGACACTTTGCCGGTTCAAAAGCCAACGGGATAAACGCCACAAGCCGCTAAGATGTGCCAGCGCCATCGACATGCTGACCCCCGGCCTCCCCTCTGCCCCAGGGAACACCCGCCCCCACCAATCACACCGCAGCCAGGCAACACCGACCAGGCAACCAATCAGACGCCACGGTACACTTTCTTTCCTCGGTTCTTGCTGGGGTCTTGGGAGGCCTCATAGCGTGACCGGTAATCGCCGCCGTCAGCTGATCTGCTCAATAATGCAGCAGCAGAAGCCAGGTGTGGGAGGGGGAGGGTTCAAAGGTCGACAGCGGCGAGATAGTAAACGCTACGCTAGCTGCACTGTCAAATGCATGGCCCTGGGCGTGTTTGGATAGATGCACTTCAGAGGACAGAGCGGCTGGGACAACACGGCGGCCCGTGTGTTCTCACCGAGCAGCCGAGGGAAGGTCCACAAACACACCACACGTAGAGCGTTCCAGTGTTTGGCACCATTACACGAGTTAGCGCTGATGCATTTTAAACATCACAAACTATGAAAAACCAGGGCTGTTTTGGCCACTGTAACCACTGGGAAAATGTGAGTAACACCAGAGCAGAGTTAGAATATATTTGCAGGTATAAAAGTGTGACCGTTAGCGATTAGTGCCTACAGGCTAACAAAGTCATAATAAACATTTCTTGAAGGAAAAATTGAAGAGTTCATTTGCGAAAAACAGTGCGAAAAAGTGCCATTTCAAAAAGTCGTTGGAGCCTCATAGTTTGCTCAGTGTATAGTAATGTTTTCAAAGGCCAAACGTTTTTCTATGCAATCAAAATATTGTGTATTTATTAAATTCACTGGATATTATTTTTGTGAAAATATCTCCAGAAAATGGTACCAAAAAGAAGACGTTTTTTACATGGATACGTCTGTTTTTGCAGTTGAACTCTTCAGTTGTGCATTTTAATACTGTTGTTAGCCTTTAAACGTGCTCTGGAGTACTTTAAGTTTGGCATCTCATGTTTTAGAACAGAAAGCAGTTCCAGTTATCATGTTTAGAGGCAGAAATGTTCAAAACGATGATTTAAAAGCGCAGAAGATTAGTGGCGTCTAAAATCATAAAATGTCATTGATCGAAGGAGTTCGGCAGGAAGTGTTTTTGACGGTCAGTAATCTTCAAACTTGCGTGAATGAAGCTAAACGCAACTCCAGGTATGTTTTTGATGTCGGAACATTCTTAGAACATGTTTAAAAGCTCAAAAAAGTCTGTTCCTTTTAAATCGAACGTTAATTTGGACAATAATGCACAAAAAACACAGTGGGACACAACAGTTTGACAGGAAATAGTTTGCTTTGTTTCGCCGAGTGTCACAAATCCTACAGAAATAAGTGAACTTTAGAAACTACGGCCAAATTACAGTTTTTTATTTGTGTTTCCATTAACATGAACTGATAGAATGTTAATACAAGTACCAGGCTGTGTACACATCCTGGCACTTGTGTCACTCCTGGAAGGGTCTATGGGGCTAAATGGTAAGACAGGGCAAAATAGGACTGCATTATGTACTTTTTCCCAACCTTTTTAAAGTAACACAATATGAAAAAACAGAGAAAGTCCCATGTGTCACTGTTTGGTTCTCAGGCTTTGGCAGGGGTGTTTTTTCTTTCTTTTTTGGTTGAGTTTGTGTTTTCCCGGGTCAGAAATACAAGTGTGAATCAATTATTATTCTTTTTTTTTAGTACTATTCTGGTTTTACACTTTAAAGCTTATTTTCTTTCTTCATCTTCTTATTTCTTCATTTATTTCATTTCTGTTTTATGTGTATAGTAAGGTAGTTATTTATTTATAAATATATCTAAACAGGGATTTCAGCCTGACAGAAAACATCATTTTACAATTAAAATGTTGTCATGGTTTTAAGATGTAACCAGAGGACTTTAATTTATAACACAAAGGGGACATTCTAGTGTTCTAACGCACAGTTCAAGCACAGCAGGAGAACAGAAACTTGCAATTAAAAAAAAAATCTAAATAAAAAACTGTTAATTCAAGACTTAAATCTAACACAAGACAAAACACTTATAACACAATGAATAAATGGTTTATTAAGAATACTTTACGTTACTATATTTGCATCAGGAGTTAACTCTTTGCCCTTGTTTTGTTAAGTCTAACACACATGGGTCTTACGGGTGCTTGAAATCCTTGAAAACGCCTGGATTTTACTGCGCTGTTTTCAGGGTTGGGAAAATGCTTGAATTTTGGAAAAAGTGCTTGAAAATGTTTTAAATGTAAGCTTGCCAAATGAATCCTACACATTTTGACAGAAAAGAGCACAAATAGTCTTCAGTTTGTTGTTTTGTGTTCGAAAATGGTGTAGGACAAGCAGCCATTTTACTCAGTTGCGCGCTGGTTTGTCCCACTTTCTACAATGCCCTTAAATGCAGGAAAGGACTTTGGATTTGCACCGAATTTCCAACAAACCACACTCCACCATGTCCTGTGATACTTTTGTACAGATTTTCACATTTTCAAACTGTTCATACTGAGAGAGAAACATATTATTTTATTTTGTCGATTTCAAAAACTACAGATAAAAGATACATTTGCAAGTTTGTCCTGAATGCAAAAAAACACAGCTGTGCGTTGGGGTCGAGTTAAGTTTAAAGATACTGGAAAAACCTGCAAGTCTACCTTGAAAGTGCTTGAAAAGTGCTTGAATTTATCTTTGTGAACCCTGAATACAGAGGTACCTGATAAATAACACATTCAATTACTGTTAAAATATAATTAAATCTAACATAACAACATGCAAGACGAGCAAAACTATAAGATTACAACAGTATTTGGTACAAAAAAGTGGCGATGGTGCAATAATGTTCAGAGCAGCATCTGGCCAGAAACAACAGCAGCTAAAGTCACTTCATCACAATATTATGTTCATTTGGTCCAAATTGAGCCTTGTTTTGGAGCTGTTTTAGTTAAACTTTTATTTGTTTCACAGTTTGACAAGTGAGTCATTTACATTCTTTATTTACTTTAAGGTGAGACGCTGCAGGTGATCAGGAAAAAATCTGAAATTTAAAGATATTAATTGTAAACTTCTCCTGTAGTTCACGCACATAAATGTAAGAGAAAATATATTACAAGTTTTTCATCATATCATTTTTTTCATGTAGAAATAAGGAATTTCATGTGTAAAACTGGGCAAAAATCCACATATTTGGGACTTTTAAACCTGAAAAATGGACAGAACCAGGTTTATATTTCGTGGTTCATTTTGTAACATATTAGTTACAAACAAATTGACGAAGGGGATTTTAGTTTTTTAATAAACGAGATTGGATTGAAAATGGTCCTAAAAATTCAAATTTCGCCTCTTTTTTTCTTTTTTCTTTTTCTTATTTAAAACTTCAATAAATCAGTTTTAGAATTAGATATTAAAAAATCCTTCTGTCCGTTTGGTCTAAATCTGGTTGATTGTACAGTTTGGTGTGGGATCTACTTTAAGGCTGATCTTTATGTCTCGAGGGAGAAAAATGCATTTTAAGAAAACGGCCTTTGAAGTTATAATGTCCCAGAGAAATCTATGGATGAAGTGGATTCAATGGAAGAATAAAACATCTTTAGGAGCAGATTGGATAAGTTTGTTGTTTCCACATGAAAGTCGATATGTGAGAGAAAAAACTGACCAAAAAACAAAACAAAAATTCAAAACAATGAATTTTGCCTGTAGTGTCACGTCTTAATAGAAGTTAATTTCAGTTTCTCGTTTAGAGGTGACATTTCGGGGACTTTTTCCCCATTCAGAAGACACAATATTTGTTTTTTAAGTGTTAATTACCATGGCAACAGCACTAGGTTTTCATCACTTTGAAACCCACGAAGAGTTGTTGAATTGTGCATTCTTTTTCCTGCCGCCCTTGAGCACAAACAATGTGAAATGCACCGACTTGTTTTATTCCTTCACGTGTTGTAGTTTTCTTTCTCCAAACACTTTCAATGATAAATCACTGTTGTAGTTTTGCAGTTTGTCTGTGGGACCAGAACTGTCACAACGCCAGCTTTTAAACAGTCACACAGTCTGCATATTAAAATGGGAGGGAAATCTGAATAATGAATCCAGCCCTCATTTCATTCTGCTGAGGATTTTATGTCTTTACAGGTGGATTTTTTATATCTTATTCAATCTTTAAGTCACCTTTTTGGTTGTAAAAATCTTAATGCATCAGTGATTAGTTTTAAAAAATGCAACCCATGATTGAAACCTTGTAAAGCATAAGTAGATTTGACGCATTTGTTCGGTCGAAAGTGAAAGCAGAATGTTGAGGGAGGGAAACAAGTTTGACCCAGAACAGACAGAAGTTTAGAATATCTTTTAATTTTACCTTCACAGGTCACTCCTCAAGCAGATGGTGAATGAAAATGTTCTTTGTGGGAATAAAAGTGTCACCAGCGAGAAAGTGGAAAAGGGGCAAATGTATTTAATTAACCACATGTAAGAGCAGAAGAGAGAGAGAAAAAAAAAGAAAAATATATACCGGAATCATAACGACAGTGGAATAATTGCTGGCAATGTTTTTAATTAAGAGTGCAGCACATGCCATTTTAGTTTTAAAGCTTAAACTCCTGCCTCCACTCCTCATTGTGCAGCGTTCTCTTTCTCTTTTTTGTTGTCCAGTTGACCAAGATAAATAAAACAGAAAAACCGACGAGCTGACAGCCTTTATTAACAGTTTAATAATACTATTTTCGAGCGTAATCAGCGTATCCGTGCGTTCTGCTGACTGCCTGCTCTGCTCAGACTCTGCACACTCCAGGACTAAATTATTTTCTTACTTTTCTGCCGTATTCGCTGAGTGCGCGCGGCGCGAAGAGGCGTGACGTGAAAAAAAAAAGACGTATTTTTGCTGTTGTTGCGTGAGCGCTTAACAGGCCGCGAACGGCGCTTTTTAGTTATTTATGTTTTAAATACGAGCTTAATAAAGGCCTGCGTTTTTCAGTTGATACACAGCTATTTATTTCACTCGAATCAACTGCCAATATAAAACGTGCTTTTTTTTTTCTCTTCACAATACAACTTTATGGTAAAAATGTGTGGCTAAATTTGTATCAACTCAAAGTATCCAGAGTCAAAGTCTCCCAAGTCAACGCAACATTATTAAACACAATACACAAAATGTGAAGTCATAAATAATAAATTAATAATAAAAAAATAGCTATAGATTACAATATATAAAATAAAATCCAGAAAAATCAGGTTTAAATGGATAAAAAGTCTGTGCGTAAAAGTGTATTTTAAACTGTATTTATTATTATTATTTATTTAAACTTTTATGTTGTCATTAACTCACATAATCCAATATTTCACAACAGATACATTTAATATACCCACTGCACAAGCTCCATGAACGCGCCACATAATACAACGTTTCATGAGCCGCGTTGGTTGTTTTTGTTTCGTGCGTAAAAGTTGTGCCAAAGCGCAGGAGTCGGTGCTGTTTCTGCGCGCACAGGTTCTGGAGCTGGAGACGCGTTTACTTCTAAAGGTGAAAGGTACAGCGGGTTTCTCTCTCCCAAGTTCCGCGTAAACCTGTGCCATTACGCGCTCAATTACGCACCGTTTGAAAACGACGATGAACGGCGGAAAAGAAGCGTCGTTTTTTTACGCACAACGACAACAATTTCACCAAAAACATTGCAAAAAAACAAAACGATTGGTTTTTAATAATAAATAACGTCAAAGAGCTTCTAAAACCTCAATTCCATTTAGAATTCCATTTCAATTCATTCTATTTCTATTTTGGGCTGGATTCCCTCGTGCCAAAAGCGCGACACATTGACCCGCGCGAGCACTTTCAACTAATAACACTCTACATTATCAAAAAACGGTGATTTCCACTGGGGCTCGCGCGCGAGGGCCCCTCACTTGACCCCGAAAGTCTATTCTCCATTCTGTTTTCCTTCTCACGCGCGCCACGGCCCGTTACGCACGCTGCCGGTTACGCGTAAAAGCCCCGCGTATTGTCCCTGACTGTGGCCTTTCACATCATTATTTCTATGGGATTCTGTACGGCGTGTTTGGGGCCCAGACGATGGAGTTCACGCGGGTCACGAGGAGGATCAGGGCCCACGTGGATTTGATGGAAAAACCCCGGCACGGCGTTTGTAAAACACGAGCATTAAAGGCGAGGTTTCTTTAGGCGCATTACGAGCCGCAGACAACAGTGTATAAATAGAGAATGGAACATGGGAGATTTTCTAAAGTCACTACACGTCTGGGTGCGCGTAAGAATTAAAAAAAACAACAGAAAAACAGGTCAAGGACGAACTACTTTGTCTGGAACTATTTATAATTTCAGGATTAGTCAAATAATGTCTTCTATAGAGCAGCTTATTTTCACCTGCCCTCGCCTAAATTGTCATTCTTCAAATTAAAAAGAGTATACTTTGTTGAACATACATGTGTTGCACATCATTTGAAAGGTAAGACATTCTAGTTTCTGGTGAGAGGAACGAAAGCAATGTAAGTGGTGCCCAGGCAAAGCTATAGCTCTTATGAAATAAGATATAAAACATTGATTTATTAGATCTAAAATAATAAATGCTTGATTTTAAATGGCTCTATCAAAGACATATTTCATGTCAGACACTCCAAATTCACTACAGTGATTGCCCTACAGGTCATCTGGGTCCACGTCTATTGATGGTGCTTATTATACTGTATTTGTGCTTATAACTGTGTAATAGACACAAATGTACCAAAAGTGCAGCTGCGATGAGACAAACACATTTCTTCAAACATGTGAAATAAAGTGTCAAAGTTTACACTAATTCTGCCTGAAAATGATGAAATAGCACTTGGTGACTCACCACCTTATTCCTCCGTTTTCCCTCCAGGTGCTGAAATGCAAATGAAGCTAATTTGCATATGAATTCATCCTAACCCTAACCCATGGTGCAGAGCTTCCCCTGCGCCCCCTGGAGGCTTTACCTGGGAGTGTGACACACTTTTGTGAAGCTTAGAGGGAGCGCTATATGATTCCACTGCTGTTTATGTCAAATCCTAACACGGTGGATGTTGTTCAGCAGAAAATCTGTGTCACAAAGTGCTAATGCTAAAGAGCGAGTTAGCTTCAGAGTGAGCCTTTTGGGCCCTTCACAACACAAGGTCAGACATGGAGGAGAAAGGGCTCATTTTGAAGAGAAGTCAGAGAGCAAGGAGAAACCAAAGAATCAATACTTAATTAACTCAAGTTATTATAACTGGAGAGAGAATATTCAATTCAATTCTATTTATTTTTGTAGTGCCCAAAATCACAACAACAGTTGCCTTGATGGGCCACATCAATAAATAAATATATAAAAATTGGAGCTGAAGTAACAAATTTGGAAATACAGCATGTGTAAAGGGCTGATGTTAATGGGCTAAAATGATGTTCATTTTCAAATCTCACATCATCGTGAGTGCTGATGGAAAAGCTTTTTGACAACAGTGAAAAGGAAAATGAAGAGCCCATTTGCAAAAAAAGAAAGAAAAAAGAAAGAAAAATGTGGACTAGGCTTTTACATTGCATTTTCCAACATGCTGACATTCTCATAACATTCTAAAAACAACACTTTCACAAACTGACATGTGCAAAAAATGTGTTTGTGTTTACATTAGTTTTTCTAACAAGATATTTGAGGCCCTGATTTTTACTGTTTTGAAACATGAAAATCAGTAGTAGCTGATGTTAAAGTCTTCATCAGTCACATGTATCACTCACTTTCCTGATGCAGTCCCAGCATCCAAAATGTTCACCTTCATGAGTTTGGAAGCAACAAACATTAGCATGCAAACGGCACACTTCCTGCTTCTCGTAGAATAAAGCGCTCTACAAACAGACGCAGAGAAAACACTCATTTTCACATGAACAGACACTTTTACTATAGATCTGTGCTGGAGCAACACGGATTTGACTTTATTACGTCCAAAAATTCAGACACATGAACTAGGTCTGTTTTTCATGTTTCAAAACAGTAAAAATTAGATACAGCCCCTTTAAGTAAATGAAGCGCGCAACAGTTAGCACAAGGTGAGATGATAGAATAGTCATTATTGGTGGACAAAAAGCAATAAATGCAAAAAATTGTCAACCGGGTCTGTACAAGTACTCCGGGACTTTAAAGTATTAATGATAACCTACACTGTAAAACAAAACAAAGCACAGTAAAGACCCATTTGTATCAGGTAAAACTCAGTGATTCCATTTTAATTATTATTTTAAAATAGAGTGAATCTTAATTTTTAGCTGTGAGTATTGTTCATATATTTTATAATAAAAGATTGGTAAAAAACAACAACAAACTGAACTGTAATCCTAACCAAATAGAAAATACAAATGTGTTTTATATTTTAATCTTTTGAAAGTTTGAGAGTTTGAGTACGTTATTTTCATGTCACACAGGGGTTTGGCGTGAATAAAATCTGTTTAGGCTAAAACTGTTGATTCTATTTTCACTAATGCTACTTTGATTTGTTTTTTTTAAATCACAAATGCATATAGTTACAGCATATTTCGTTTTTTCTACTCAATAAAACAAAGTTTCACATGGTCTGTGAATTTGCCACTGAATTTGTCTGTTTCAAATGTGGTGATTGAAATAGATCTGTACCGTATTGGCACGCAACGGCATTTTTCTTCTTTTTTTTGTAGCTCATGAAGTCGATGTGACAAATGACAAACTCTTCCCAAAGTGTCACGTCCTCGTCACAAGTTTGAGTCTGTGTCAGTTTATTATGACAGAAGTGACAGAGGAAGCTCCAGGACTGAAGACGTGAGGACAGGGGAGAGAGGGGGGAGAGAGAGAGAGAGAGGGGGTGGGGGGGCGGAGAGAAGGAGAGGAGAAACAGAGAGACAGAGAGAGTGAAGAAAAAAGAAAAAGAGCAGAAGGGAAAGAAAGAGAGAGAAGGGGAGGAAGAGAGAGAGAGACAGACAGACAGAACCTAAAGAGACAGAGAGAGTGAGAGAGAGAGAGAGAGAAGGAGAGGAGAAACAGAGAGACAGAGAGAGTGAAGAAAAAGAAGAAAAAGAGCAGAAGAGAAAGAAAGAGAGAGAAGGGGAGGAGGAGAGAGAGAGAAAGAAAGAAAGAAAGGAAGAAAGAAAGAAAGAAAGAAAGAAAGAAAGAAAGAAAGAAAGACAGAGAGAGACCGAGAGAGATAGAGAGAGTGAGGGGAGAAGAAAGAGTCTGGGTGAGTTTCCTCCTGCACCAAAGGTCAGACCCTGTCCTGACCAGGTCTGGCCCCTGATCTGGAGCTGGTTCCTGAGCGCTCTGCTCCCGACAGAAGGACCAGGACCAGAGAAGGAGGTTCCCTCTCCAGGGATTAATGCAGTTTGCCTTAACCTTTCCTCCAGTTGTTGTTTTTAGCCTCATTAACCCTTCTCTCCTTCTCTCTGCAGCAGCTGTCCTTGTGTCCAGTGCTGACCATGAGGTGCTGGCTTTGAACATCAGGACTGACTTTATTTGACTTCTTTTCCATAACTACACATGAATGTAAGTGTCCAAAGCTCGATTAAAAGCCCACACAATGCCTAAAATAATGGAGCTGAGAGTGTGTGGGTGTGTGTGTGTGTGTGTGTGTGTGTGTGTGTGTGTGTGTGTGTGTGTGTGTGTGTGTGTGTGTGTGTGTGTGTGTGTGTGTGTGTGTGTGTGTGTGTGTGTGTGTGTGTGTGTGTGTGTGTGTGTGTGTGTGTGTGTGTGTGTGTGTGGGTGTGTGCTGGAGTCAGTGCAGTGTGTGCTGGAGCCGTGGCCCGGGGCCAGACTTACAGGTCACTCATGTCAGGCAGCGAGCTCAGATAACACTCCTGGTTTAATTAGAATCTGTTCAGGAGGGACACAAACACAAACACATGCTCTGAAGACGGGATGAGACGAGCTAAAGAAAGACCTCAAGCAGACTGATCCACTTCCACCTCGAGGCTCCGGGCAAAAGTACGACCTGAAGACACAAGGAGAGACACTTGTGTGAACAATACAGAGTGCAGCGTGAGCCCACAGTGACAAGGTACAGAGCATTATCCAGGATTTAATCTTCTCGCTTTGTGCTGATGTCTGTCCTTGTCTGATCTGAAGGGCCCCTGCCCAGTGCAAGCTCTGAAGTGGCACGAGTAACCATACTTGGGACGTTTTTGAGATTTGTTTACTCTTTGAATATAATAATAAATACTTGCTCAAAATTATATAAATGTAAAAAAAGATTTGGTGTTAGCGCTCAAAAGCTAGCTTGCCCCGACATGCTCCAACAGGCTTCAGAACGAGTCTGATGATGATTTAAGGACTTAAAATAAAACAGCACAGGAGACCTCAGAGCTCCACCTTTGATGTCACAGAACAGGGGAAGTTGAAACCAAGCATTTTTGTGAGGCTCAGAGCAGGTGTAGAGAAGATGAGCTTGTAAAATAAAATACAAAAATAGACACAACTCCAGACATGTTTTTGAGGGAAACAACGTTAGAACAGGGTTAAAACCTCAAAAAATTCAATTTTGTATCATTTGTGTCCTTTAAGTGACACTTAATCCCTCACTCGACCCTCAAAGAAGAACAGGCAGAATATTTCAAATCCCACAAATTGAAGCAAGTATTTACCAGTCCAGTTATTCCAGGCCTTAACATTTGACAAACTCTCTGATTGGACAGTGAGCGCAGGTCAGTGAAAGGCGGTCTGTAGTGCAGTATCTGTGTTGAGAGCAGCGCCCCTCAGAGGTCAGGTGCAGGTAGTGTCCTCAGTACAGAGGCGAGGGATGAAAACACAACAGCACAATGAGCAGGAGTGTCACTAATAATCACCTCATTTGTAAAGCTTTACGTGGGATTCAGACTAAAAGTGTCCGTATGATGATGAATCACAAAGTTCTCCAAAGTCACGTTTCCATTGGGCCTTTATGGAGCGGAGCGGGACGATCCGAAGTGTTTCTACTGAACAACAATGAGCCATACCGCACCGTTTGAGTCCGAAGTGGTACTAGCTCCAAGTGCGAGCTGCTCACTCCGCTATAGAGAGTATGATTGGACGAGAGAAAACAAGAGAGAACGCAGACTTAGGTGAAAATAGAATTGAAAAAGCAAACATAAAAAGACAAAATAATCATTCCTCACCAAACGCTGACTTGATCTTGAGGAAAAACCAGGGCATTTCCAGAGAAGATAACTTTGTTTGTTGAGCCGATTGAGCTAGCAAAACAAAGCTAGGACATGTTAGTATCAGCTGTTTCCTGGTGACGATGCACAGCACTGGCATCCAGACCCAAAGTAATATTTTTTCAGTGCATACAGCAGCCAACTCTATCCAAATCCAACGTCATTTCATAGAAAGATGTAAAACCGTGATGTAGAGGGGCAGAAAAGTGAAATAAATGCAGAAAAATGTGACAAATAAAAGCTGTGTTTTTTCTTACGCGCCACAAACGTGGAATTACTTAAAGTATTTTTATGAATGTGCGAGATTACTGCATAAAGAAAATGTGCAATTCAGGTACGATTTAGATTTGATTTATTAAGATAACTTTAGTCATGTTTGGGTGACATCAGCTGCTCACCTCAGGTTCACTTTAGAGCATTTTGAAACGGTTTTGTTGATGGTGGAGTGTGTGTTCAGGTCCTAGCTCAGGTTCCAGAGTCGGCTACACGAGCATCTGACGCCACCCAAACAGGAGTCATGTTTCCTTGAAATCGTACCTGAATTATACTTTTTAATCATAAGGCTGATCTCAGCAATTCACAAAAACATATTTAGTAATTCCAACTTTAGATGACGTAAACAGATCGGTGTGGTTCATGTAAGACAGTGGACTGGCTCCAAAGGAAACCAGTCTAAACATGAGCCACAGTGAGCCAGCCCCAGACCACAGGGGCGCTTCAAAATGTTATGTACCTGAATTTCCATCTTAGGTTTGTGAACTGTAAAAATACAACTTGATGCAGTCCACAAAGTCTAAACCCTGTCTGCAGTGGCTTTAATGGAAGCCTCAGAAAGCAATGTGTGCTTATCTACAGAGGAGATGTGAGCACATTTGAGCACATTTGAGCCAGGTTTCCACAGACCCTGGTCCCTCAGACCCTGGTCCCTCAGACCCTGGTCCCTCAGACCCTGGTCCCTCAGACCCTGGTCCCTCAGACTCTGGTCCCACAGACCTTGGTCCCACAGACCCTGGTCCCACAGACTCTGGTCCCACAGACCTTGGTCCCACAGACCCTGGTCCCTCAGACCCTGGTCCCTCAGACCCTGGTCTTTCAGACCCTGGTCCCACAGACCCTGGTCCCTCAGACCCTGGTCCCACAGACCTTGGTCCCACAGACCCTGGTCCCTCAGACCCTGGTCCCTCAGACCCTGGTCCCTCAGACCCTGGTCTTTCAGACCCTGGTCCCTCAGACTCTGGTCTTTCAGACCCTGGTCCCACAGACCCTGGTCCCTCAGACCCTGGTCCCTCAGACCCTGGTCCCACAGACCCTGGTCCCTCAGACCCTGGTCTTTCAGACCCTGGTCCCACAGACCCTGGTCCCTCAGACTCTGGTCCCTCAGACCCTGGTCCCACAGACCCTGGTCCCACAGACCCTGGTCCCACAGACCCTGGTCCCTCAGACTCTGGTCCCTCAGACCCTGGTCCCTCAGACCCTGGTCCCACAGACCCTGGTCCCACAGACCCTGGTCCCTCAGACCCTGGTCCCTCAGACTGGTTCACTTGGGACCAGCTTGGCCTGATTCTGGAGTGCGTTTCAGTGCAGAGGTCAAGCTCGCTGGGGTCTGCCTCCAAGAACGTCTGAGGACATGCCGCTGTGACATAATAATTGTTTCCTGTCACAGACATGTTTGTGTCTGTGGGAGGAGCAGCTTAAGTGCTAACATGACATCCTGTCCATAGACTCCCATCATAGATCATAGACTCTCTTTTGGCCAGTGGGTCAGTGCGTTATGTCCAGACCACTCTGAGAACATCCACTGTATTCACTCTCATTAACCTGTGCAGGGCAGTGTTCCAGCACACGGCTTACAGGTCACTAATGTTAGCTCTGATGTGGCTAATGCTGCAGATCACCGCTAATCCTGTGGGCCAACAAACTGCAGGACATTTGGCCTCAGCTAGTAGCATTAGCAGCACAGGGCATTAGCATCCTGCATGTATTTATAAGTGTTAGGATCTATCACAGAGCTATTCAACTGAAGGCCCGGGGGCCAGATCAGGCCCTCCAAGGGTTATGATCCGGCCCTCAACCCATCTTTCAAAAATATAGAAAATATCCTGTTCTGGTTTGGATCTGGTTTAGACCTGGTTTAGTCCTGGTTTAGACCTGGTTTAGTCCTGGTTTAGACCTGGTTTAGACCTGGTTTAGTCCTGGTTTAGACCTGCTTTAGTTCTGGTTTAGACCTGGTTTAGTCCGGGTTTAGGGGTGGTTTAGTTCTGGTTTAGTCCTGGCTTAGACCTGGTTTAGTACTGGTTTAGACCTGGTTTAGTCCTGGTTTAGGGGTGGTTTAGACCTGGTTTAGTTCTGGTTTGGATCTAGTTTAGACCTGGTTTAGTTCTGGTTTAGTCCTGGCTTAATCCTGGTTTAACTCTGGTTTTGACCTGGTTTAGTCTTGGTTTGGATCTGGTTTCAACCTGGTTTAGTTCTGGTTTATACCTGATTCAGTTCTAGCTTAGACCTGGTTTAAACCTGGTTTAGTTCTGGCTTAGTCCTGGTTTTGACTTGGTTTTGACTGGGTTTAGTGCTGGTTTAGTTTTGGTTTAGTCCTAGTTTAGACCTGGTTTAGTCCTGGTTTAGCTCTGGTTTTGACCAGGTTTACTCCTGGTTTCGACCTGGCTTAGACCTGCTTTAGTCCTGGTTTAGTTCTGGTTTATACCTTGTTTAGTTCTGGTTTAATCCTGGTTAGGTGCTGGTTTAGTGCTGGTTTAGGGGTGGTTTTGACCTGGTTTAGTACTGGTTTAGCTCTGGTTTTGCTCCGTCTTTGAGATCATGAGGAAGAGGCCTGTGAGCGTCACCTTCTCCTCATCCTCATCACAGCCAACTCCGATCACGTCTGGAACGAGGGACAGAGCAATATCATCAAACTAAAACATCTTCAGATGTGTGTTATTCCCAGGACGGGGCGGTTACAGCTGCTGACTCCATGAATCTTAGCTGAGCAGAGGGGCTTGTCAGCTCACTGTTATTACTTTGTTATTACTGTTCTTACTTTGAACGTGTTGTTGTGTGTTCACTTTATGTTCAGTAAATGATGTCAACATGTAACTTACACAATAATCAAAATCACAATAAAGAAAACTACTGGCCTGTTTACTCAAGTACACACAGACAGACACACACACACATGTATACACACACACACACACACACACACACACATATACACATATATACACACACACATGTATACACACACACACACACACACACACACACACATATATACACACAGATACACACACACACATATATATACACACACACACATATACACACAGACACACACACACACATATATACACACACACACACACACATATATATATACACACAAACACATATATATATACACACAGACACACACACACACACACACACACACACACACACACACACACACACACACACACACACACACACACACACACACACACACACAAAAAAAGTTTCAAAATAAATATAAATAGACATAAACCTCAAGAGGTTCAAGGTTCAAGGTTACTAAAGTCGTACCAACAGGTAAATTTCGTTCGGCAGTGAGAGTCAATGGTGAGTAAGAGCTAAAACACATCTAAAATGTAAAAAAGCTGCTAAAGTCTGATAACAAACATAAAAGTCTACGACTCTGCTAAATATTTAGTTTGTACGTGACATTTAAAAGAAGAAAATCAAATAAACAATTGTAGAAAAGTGATGAACAACGCACACAGGGTCACACACAGTTGAACTCACCATCTTTCTCTTTCTCTGCGCCAGTTGAAGTGTCCTAAATCTCCAACCGCAGTTAGCAAACAAGATAGAACTAGATAAGCTCTGCACAGTCGGAGCAACAGAGAAACTACTTTCACTAAACTTAATATGAGCAAAACAACAGCTTGACGAACAAAAAAAAAGCAATAATAAATAAATAAAGCAAAGAAACCCATTTTAACGTATTACTTACTTAATTCTTCCACTCAGTCGGAATGTTGAGGAGCATTTTCCAAATAAGAGAATGTCAGTGCAAACCTGTTAAAATGCCCTGTATAAAACTCCTCTGTCCAGAATTTGACCTCAACTATCTTTATTTTTACATTTTACCTCAGAAAACGTAATATAAACAATCTGTTTTGAATAAGACTGGAAAACTGAATTTTTCCAAGACATTTTATGTATCGATATTTTTGGACAAATATCGATACTGTCCAAGTCCTCTGTCAGTATTGATGTATTGATATTTGGTATTAATCCACTTGTTACTATATTGAAATACTGTGTCGGCTGCTTTCTAAAGAGGGATTCATATGTTCACAAACCTCTGCACCATCTGACAAAAGCACTAAAAACTACTAATTTTTGCCTTATTCTCTGTAAACAGTTGAGTGGTTTGCACATGGGTTCTAACGGGTGGAAATGGGGCCGTGTGAGCAGAGCGTGGGGTTCCACAGCTGCTGCTCTTCTTGTGGATGCTGTGTCTGTTTCGTGTTGATATCACTGCTTCCCACAAATGTCCAAAGGCTTGAAAAATCAGTCTTGTTTATCCTGACATCTTTTAGCCCTGCAATTACTTACTTTGAACTGTGTGAACCCTGCCTCGGGCCCATAGTTTCCAGGACAGTCTAAATAATTCACAACAAATAAACAAATAACAATTAGTTTGCTGGTGGATATGATTGCGTTGTTTGACGTCACTGGGTCCCACAGGCCTGCAGAGTGTAAGTGAGACAGCAGCAGGAGGCTGTGTGCTGTGGGGATCAGTGCAATGGGAAATCATGATGCTGTAAACATAAATGATCAGGTACAATGTATCTTTACTGTGAATAATCACTGTTACAGGTCAGGGGTGTCCAAACCTTTTCACCGAGGGCGGGGTTTGAAACAAAGCGAGGCCCACAGACGACGACGAAGGAAGGTGAATCATTCTAAATGTTGGATTTGACGTAATTTTAAAAGCCTCCACCACACCTTCAATAGGCTTGGAACATTAATGTTAGGGATAGTATCAAAATGTTTGTTATTTGAATTTACACTACTGTGAAGAATAGTATCAGGGCCACCAAACGAGGAGGTATGACATGTGACTTAGCAATAGACAAGATTTAAAAAGCCATCAATGAACAGACTCTGCTGAGGTCAGAATGGAGGAAGCCTCTCTTCTTCTCTCCTCTGTGTAAATTAGAGTGTTGTCGTCATACATCTGAAAGTCAACATTTATAAGTTGCAGGTAGATTGTTAATGTACAATGAGAACATAAGGGGGTCAAGTATTGACCCCTGAGGCACACCAACCAGGACAGCTAGAGAGGACAATTTGACAGTGTGAAACAAACATAATGCACATTTCTCACAATAAAAACACTTTGTTTTTAAAGTATAATTAGCTTTGAACTTTTTGCAAAATGCATGGAAACAGAGTTTACAAGTTCATTTGTAAGAATAAACAACAAAAATATAGTTTCTTGATCAAATTCACTAACCTTAAGTTTCACTTGTGGAATACAACTACAAAATAGACTTTCATTTGTTTGTTTATATTTTTACATTTCCATTGTTCAATATCTTCATGAATGAAAGTGATATTGCACAGTGAAGTGCAATGAAGTTGACTCTGTTACACACATTTCATTAATGTCAGTTCTTGTATAAAGATGAACTGAAGGAAAAGGTGGAAATAGTATTGTTGCAACGTGCCGATGCAACACTATTTCCACCTTGGTTGTTTTAATCTTTTATACTGTGTTCAACTTTTCAACAACTGTTAGCGGGCTGAACAGGCAAGCCGGAGATCAGGACCTCCCCGGCACACACATGTACAGGGACAGGGCCATCCATTTGCAGAGCAGTGGTCCGGAGCGGTCCAAATCCCTGGCGTGCTTGACGACGTGTGAAGTGATGGAGGTAACGACGGGGAGAAGGAGGCGGCGTCCGTGACTGGCCCAGCAGCGGGAGAGCTCAGAGATCCACAGCAGGGGCGGGGCGGGGGGAACACGAGGGAGGCCACCTTGACCTCTCGGCGGGGGAGGGGTGAAGGGGTTAAGCAAACAGGCCGCGGGCTCCGACAGTAATCCAGGCCTTCTGCGGATCGCGGCGGGCCCAGTGTCAGCGTGGAGCCCAGTGCCATTCACCTCCGCTCAGGACGCACTCAGCTCCACTCAGCCTCAGCCGCGGAGCTCGTCAAAGCCCGTGTTGTTGTAAGGAAGCTGGGAGGGAGTCTGCACCGCCTGACCCCTGCAGCCACCAGCACCAGAGCAGCCGGAGGGGAAGGAGGACATGTTTGTTGCTCCACTCTGTTGAATCAGTCACGCAGGGACCGTTCCGCCGGGCGCCCTTCCACAAGCACATACTGTTAAAGCTGGGCTACCCAACTTTTTTTGTAAATTGGTACACGATGTAATAGCAGCTCTTTGTGACAAAAAGAGACCACTGTATGTTGTCTGTAGTTAATAATCACGTGTTTTTTTTTGTTGTTGTTGTCAAGTGAGCCAAAAGCGTGCTATGATTGGCTGCATTTGGGGCGGTCCACACAAATTTCACAAAAAAAAAAAAAAAGGGTTTAAGATGAGACACTGCAGGCAAAATTAATTTTATTTCAATTTTTTTTTGGTTTTTGGTCAGTTTTCTCTCTCACACGTCGGCTTTCATGTGGAAACAACAAACTTGTCCAATCTGCTCCTAAAAAAATTTATTCTTCCATTGAATCCACTTCATCCATAGATTTCTCTGGGGCATTGTGAATTTAAAGGCTATTTTTTAAAATGCATTTTTCTCCCTCGAGACATAAAGATCAGCCTTAAAGTAGATCCCACACCAAACTGTACAATCTGGACTCAACAAGGTTTTTTATTTTATAATATCTAATCTAAAACTGATTAATTGAAGTTTTAAATTAAAAACTGTGGCAAAATTTTTATTTTTAGGATAATTTTCAGTCAAAATCTAGTTTACTCGAAAACTAAACAAGAAATAAAAAATCCTGTCTGTAAAGGTTTTTTTTTTAATATATATAACTAATATGGGTACATCATAAACCAAGAAATTTAAACCTCGTTCTGTCCCATTTTTCAGATTTATATTTCCCAAATATGTGTAATTTTGGACATGTTTACACTCAAAATGCTTAATTTTACATGAAAACATGACATGATGAAAAACGTTTTAAATTTTAAACATAATTTTAGTAATTTTTTTCTTACATTTTTGTGAGTAAACTACAGGAGACGTTTACAATTGATATCTTTAAATTTAAGATTTTAAGATTTTTTCATATTCATATTTTTTCGTGTTCCCTGAAAGCGGAGTTTGCGTCTGAAAATGAATGCTTCATTTTATAAGTGCCAAAGTAGCTTACCACCATCGAGTGTGGACTGAATGAATAATGCAAAGCCAAGCGTCTATGAGGGTCAAATAGCTGTATAAGTAGTTCACCCATCGAGGAAACTGCTGGTGTGATTTTGGACGCTACAAAAATAAACTGAATTGATACCTACTTCCTGGTTTTGTGGTGTGAAAATCAGCTAAATCGTTAAGCCACATTTCCATTGGTTTGCTTTGATGAGTATCGTGAGGTACAGTTGTTTTTCCACAGTCTTAAGTAAAGCGTACCAGCCCGTTTAAGCGATCCAAACCGGTCCAAATCCAAAGCAGTCTGGAGCAGTCTGTACGCTTTAGTGCGAGGTGTTTGGATAAGAGACAGAACACAGACAAAATAAGACGACAACAATAAAAAAATAATCATATCTCACTATGCGCCGACTTGATCCTGTGATAAATCGCTGTTTCTATTGATGCTTTCTTTCTCTGCCTGATCCAACATGCTTATCACAACAACACTAGCAATGCACGTTAGCAACAACATAACACACTATGCACTACTTCCAGGTCATAATGCATCTAACATTATCCAGACTATATGCATTACATAAAGAGAGGTTAAAGCGTGGCGTAGAGTCTTCAGTGCAGAAAAAGCTGATGAGAATCCGCTGGTAGTTTCCTGTTTACTCTAGCTTTAGCCACATCTCAGCCACAAACATGGAATTTCTGATCGGTTATTAGAGCCAGTCCAAACGTGGCTTCAGTGGGCCGTGTAAAAGGGACTTGGATGGTTCATGATTACAGGATGTGTTCAAGTGAAGTTTGAACCAGCTACACTTTGGTTGGTGGGCATACAATGAACCCACTAAGACTTTACTGCCCCCTATGTGCAGAAAACAGGAAATTAAAGTGAGGGACAGTATTTGATGCCAGATTTTTTTCGGATGGTTTTGTCCTCAGGGCCGCATTTGAAATACGAAAAAAAAATGTTATAAAGTCTGTAACAACATCTGCAGAACTGCCAGTGCAGACCTGAACCAGAATTTACTAAACCAGGGCTAAACCAGGTCTAAATCGGGTATAAACCAGCTCTAAACCAGGTCTAAACCAGGACTAAACAAATAACAAGAGATAAATTCTACATGGGCCGGCTCATGTCCCCTGGAGGGCCTGATCTGGCCCCCGGGCCTTCAGTTACAGTGGCTGCTGGTTTTGGGGTTCACACACAGAGGCACGAGGAGGGAGCAGAGCGGCTGTAGACAGTGCTTTGAGTGCTGACCTGGAGGCTCTTCTGTTCACAGTGGATCCATTATGTGTTGTATGTGTTTGTGGTGTGTTTGTATGTGCTCTTCTGCTCAAACTGACCCCTGGTGGGACTGAAAAAGACCAAGAAATGTGAGGATAAAAATAATGCTTTAAATAAACGATATTGTTGCTTACATCATTTTTTAAAGTAAACAAATCCCATCCACAGTAATTTATTTAACACATTTGAAACTTAAATGATACTTCAGAGCAAAATTGCACACATGATTATTATTATTAAAAGTCTTACTTTTATGTATTTGTCTTTAAACCTCTCTCTCTATTTTTTTTTTATTTACTCCTTCAATCAACATTAACACTACACTATTGCACTTTTATTAGCCTTAATTATTCATTATTTCATTAAGAATTTAGGCTTAGTCATTACTTAATTAAAGGGTTAAAGTATTAATTAAGCCTGAATCATTCTTAATTAACTCTTTAAGGGTGTTAAAAGTGTAGTTTTTAAAATGTATTATCAACACAATTCATTTTTAAAATAATATATGATATTATAATAATAATACTTATATATAATAATTATATATCTATCTATCTATCTATCTATCTATATATATATATATATATATATATATATATAAAATATATATAGATAGATATATATATATATATATATATATATATATATATCAGTAATTATCAGTATCAGTAATTAGAATTTATTTTTATATCTTTGTTTTTACTTTTTTTCATCAACATTAATGTATTTAACAGATTTTTAAAAATGTGTTTTATAGACATTAAGGAAGAGGATGACCTTGACAAAGGACCAAAAACATATATTAATAATTATAAATAAATAAAAAACTAAAGAATTACACAATAACACTGACAAAAAATAAATACATAAGCATATACAGGTTTGACTTATGTATTTGATGCAATAAATTGTATTTCCCAATTTTAAATAATTATAAACATGCAGTGACTTTTGCCTTGGTTTTCTTTACATTTTGCCAAACATGTTTGAATCATCAACACCAAGATCAACCGTGTGAAAATAAGTGACACCACTGCTATAAAATGTGATGAATGTAAGTGTAATACACATATCTAATGTGTGCCGTGGACCACAGCGGCCTATTAGCTTCATGCTTTCTAATAATCCATCAGTGTCTGTGTTTGGACTGAGGCTGATTGAATATGTCAGATGCTCATGAGTTATTAATGCTACAGTGGGAGGATCTGCACATGATTATAATGCACACAGCTGTCTGGAGCATAACTGGGATGAATTAATCATGTTCATCTGAATGTGTGTGAAGTCTGTGTCCGAACACTGGACCGAGCACCAGGACCCACCAGGACCCACCGCTGAGAGCCATCCACCAGTGCAATTTACACATGATGATCAGGCAGAGAATTACTCAGACGTGGAGGTTATTTATTGTTATCTGAACCAATTTGTGACATTGTTTACTGAAGTCAGACTGTTTCCTGCACTTTGAGGACTTTTTAATTTCATGGCATTGAAAACACTGTTTGGCATCGAAAAAATGTTTGCAATTTATTTTAATTTTATTATCTTTTAAATCCTTTTCAAATTACAAAAAATAAAATCTAAATAAATAATGAAATTAAAATAACATAATAACATCAATGTAAATAAATTTTCCATTCCCAGTTTTTAACTTTAATAGAAATATTTTATGGTGGAATTTTCAAATTTTGTCAAATAATTACCTTTAAATCAATGAATGCATTAAATATACATAAATATAAATAAATAAATACAAAAATCTATAGTGTATAATTCGTTTTTTTATTTAAAAATATAATTATTAAAATAATAAATAATTTACTATTTATAAAAACATGAGACATGGGTAGAATATAAAATCCATTTATTTTTATTTTTATCTATCTATCTATCTATCTATCTATCTATCTATCTATCTATCTATCTATCTATCTATATATGGATAGATAGATAGATATTATATATATGATTTATTGTCTTTTCTAATATTCTAACATTATTATTTTTGTTATAATATTAATAAAAACAATGCACCACTGTTAAAGAAGCCATTTCCTTTTCTCATTCTTTAGTCAAACCAAATTTCTAAGAGCTTTAACCCGCGCTGAGACCTTCCTGGGTGAAAGGTCATAGGTCACACTCACTCTGATCACTGGCATATCTTCATGAACCTCGGAGGGTGAACCTTAATCCAGGAAGAGTTGACTTTGTGTCCAGACAGAAGACTGACCAAAGCCTCGTCACAATTAGACCGACGAGGAAGAGGACGAGGAAGAGGAAGCTGTGCGGCGAAAGGACGGGAAACGAGAGACAAAGGTCACTCTGCTGCTTCTGAAAAGGACTAACGAGGCTTAAGAGTGAAGAACAGACAGACAAGAGGGTTTGAGTCGGTGAAACGCTGGCTGATTAAAGTGAAAGAGAAGCGCTGGAGACATGAGAGGAGAGCTGGCCGCGCTCCAGACGGGCCATTAGCAAAGCCGCGCCGCTAACTCAGGTGTAGCGCCGACAATAATACGCTTAAACACACATCCAGATTGGGTTTCATATGTGCAAAAGTGTATGTTTAACTTGTAAGATGGCCGTCTGGTCTGACACACCCTGTTCTGGTGCAGGACATGAGGGCACGGCAGTCGCACACAAAAGAGAAGAAACTGGACACCAAATTGTCTTTGTTCACCGGGAAACTACATGAAGGGAATATCTAAGTCATGCCTTCAGAATGTTAAAAGAAAAGAAAAAAAAATAGGGGCTCGTCCATAAAAAAAGTTGTAAATGGCATTGTGCACAGTAGCAGTTGTCGAAGCTAAACGTTCCACACAGCTAATGCTAAATTTATTTAATTAAATGTAAAATAAAATAAAACAATTAAAGTAAGGACTGATTGTTTTATGTGAAGATTAATTCAATTTGTTATTTTAATTTGCTTTATTAAAAAAAAAAAAAAAAAAAAAAAAAAAAAGGATTCCTCAACAGTAGAACTAGCTTTAGCATTGAAACACAAACACGTCCCTGTATGAAGTAGGCCTATCCGGCTGTTTGGTAAAGTCTTTAACATAAGACAGAGACATCCACAGCTTACTCTCCACTGCTGATCTGTCAGGATTTAGTCATTTTAGACTGACTTAGTGAAAACCCCACAGAGATCGAATTAGACAGGAAGTACTGACGCTAACACTGAGCTAGCCCATGGACTAATGCTGCGTCCCAGTCGTCCTCGGAGGTCGGATTGTCTCAGTTCCAACTTGTAAATTCACACTGGAACACACTCACATCTCGGAATTCCTACTTGGAACCCTGTGTTTCTCCGAGTTAGCTAATCCAACATGGCTGCTCCTGCGATGGTTGAAATATTGATAGTTCTTGTGTTACTTTCTCTGCAGTTTCCCTCTGAGCTTCTGCAGTTATAAATACATTGTTATGCCAATGTTGCCAACGTCTACACGGAGCTATGACAACAAAAAACCTAATTAGATCCATATATTGGTTGGCTTGAGCACCTCCTCGGATTTTATTTTTTCATTTGAGCCGTTACAGTTCAAACACTATAATGTACTGTATAGTTTTTCCCGACTTGACACTGGAACACAGAAACTTGGGGAAAACATCTCTCCGAGGTCCTAGTCCAACCAAGGAACGCTGCATTATTAAGCTAGCAGGTGCTGTTACGCACAGAGCCCAATTGGGGAAGCAAGCGTCATGTTGCTCCCACAGCTTGGAACACTTCTATTTTTAAATTAGAATTTTTGTTTTATTATTTTTTATGGTGAAAAACTCAAACAAAATAAACAGAAAAGTGTGACAAAATTACAAAATTGTGTCTCTGTGGGACACATAATGGCGCATATCAGAGGGTGACTGTGGATACATGAAATAATAAAACATTTTTAGATGCAGAAAGGACAATGTTGATATTTCCTGGTGAAAGCTTGTACGGAGTGAAAGACACTGATAAAAAAATAAAATAAAAAACCATTAAAAAAAGCGGCGCAATCAGACAGTTTGACAGATGTTCCTCATGATTTATACATCTAAATTGTTTTAATATTACTTTGTTTTCCTGTCAAATTTCCTCAGTTCATAGTTCCCTGCACAGCTTGACACTGGACGCCTGGCCTTTTTAAAACTAAAACAGTGTAAAATGGACCGGTTTAGTTTAGTTCTGCACCAAACTTTGCACAAATGACAGGCTCATGTTTTTCCATCTCCAGAGATTAAAAGACAATTTTCTTTTTCCGTTCTGCATTTTTTTGCCAGGCAGAAACGAAAAAGTTGTGTTTAACTTGAATACTTATTTGTAACAGTACATATTGACATTATATAACAGAAAGCACAAAGCATTAGCTTAATTTAGCCACCCAGGGCCAACTACAGGCTGAGAAAACTCCCAATCTATATGTGTTTTTACGTTCTCAAGGGTTTAACAGGATTTATCCAGCGTCTGTCCTTGGTGTTTTGTTTTGACACGTTTGCTGTGTACTTTGTATTTTGTCCTGCAGCGGACACCTTTACTTTCACTTTTGCCGCAAAGTTGCAGTTCTGACTTGGGTGCTTTTAATCTCAGAAAGTCTGTTTTTTTTTTTTTTGTCCCCAATTGTCCCCAAGTCACCGAGTTGTGGCCTATTTTTATTTATTTTTTTCAGCTGGTTGACGTTAATCATTAAACAATAACTTCCTGTCTTTCTTGCACAAATCTGTGATATGGACAACTGACGGTAAAACTAAATGTAATAACGTTTAGTCACAGAGCTCAGAGGATTAACATACATTTACAAATCAGCAGATGTCGGTCCAGTTCCTGAGTTTTTTTATTGACGTGTGCAAGCGTTCATGTTTCAATCTGGGAATATATATATCACATTTTCTGCATTCCTGTGGTAAAAGTTATAATAATTTTTCAACTATGTTTGGATTTGCTTCATTGGATATCTATCTTTGTTGAATTGTTTGCATCCAAAACCAAGCATTATTGACACCAAACATCACACAATTATTATTATTAAATTACAACAATCACCTACAGCTTAACTTGAACCTTAATGTGTCCAGAGTGTGTCCCGAGTGTGTCCCGAGTGTGTCCTGTGTGTGTCCTGTGTGTGTCCCGAGTGTGTCCTGTGTGTGTCCTGAGTGTGTCCTGAGTGTGTCCCGAGTGTGTCCCGAGTGTGTCCTGTGTGTGTCCTGAGTGTGTCCTGAGTGTGTCCCGAGTGCGTCCCGAGTGTGTCCCGAGTGTGTCCCGAGTGTGTCCTGAGTGTGTCCTGTGTGTGTCCTGTGTGTGTCCTGTGTGTGTCCCGAGTGTGTCCCGAGTGTGTCCTGTGTGTGTCCCGAGTGTGTCCCGAGTGTGTCCTGTGTGTGTCCCGAGTGTGTCCTGAGTGTGTCCCGAGTCGTCCGTGTGTGTCCCAGTGTGTCCCAGTGTGTCCTGTGTGTGTCCTGTGTGTGTCCCAGTGTGTCCCAGTGTGTCAAGTGTGTCCCGAGTGTGTCCTGAGTGTGTCCTGTGTGTGTACTGTGTGTGTCCCGAGTGTGTCCCGAGTGTGTCCTGTGTGTGTCCCTAGTGTGTCCTGAGTGTGTCCTGAGTGTGTCCCGAGTGTGTCCTGTGTGTGTCCCGAGTGTGTCCTGAATGTGTCCTGTGTGTGTCCAGAGTGTGTCCTGTGTGTGTCCCGAGTGTGTCCTGTGTGTGTCCTGAATGTGTCCTGTGTGTGTCCAGAGTGTGTCCTGTGTGTGTCCCGAGTGTGTCCTGTGTGTGTCCCGAGTGTGTCCTGAGTGTGTCCTGTGTGTGTCCCGAGTGCGTCCAGAGTGTGTCCTGTGTGTGTCCAGAGTGTGTCCTGTGTGTGTCCTGAGTGTGTCCTGAATGTGTCCTGTGTGTGTCCAGAGTGTGTCCTGTGTGTGTCCCGAGTGTGTCCTGTGTGTGTCCCGAGTGTGTCCTGAGTGTGTCCTGAGTGTGTCCCGAGTGCGTCCGGTGTGTGTCAGTGTGTCCTGTGTGTGTCCCGAGTGTGTCCCGAGTGTGTCCTGTGTGTGTCCCGAGTGTGTCCCGAGTGTGTCCTGTGTGTGTCCTGTGTGTGTCCTGTGTGTGTCCCGAGTGTGTCCTGAGTGTGTCCTGAGTGTGTCCCGAGTGCGTCCTGTGTGTGTCCCGAGTGTGTCCTGTGTGTGTCCTGAGTGTGTCCTGTGTGTGTCCAGAGTGTGTCCCGAGTGTGTCCCGAGTGTGTCCTGTGTGTGTCCTGAGTGTGTCCTGAGTGTGTCCCGAGTGTGTCCTGTGTGTGTCCCGAGTGTGTCCTGAGTGTGTCCTGAGTGTGTCCCGAGTGCGTCCTGTGTGTGTCCCGAGTGTGTCCTGTGTGTGTCCTGAGTGTGTCCTGTGTGTGTCCTGTGTGTGTCCAGAGTGTGTCCCGAGTGTGTCCTGTGTGTGTCCTGTGTGTGTCCTGAGTGTGTCCTGAGTGTGTCCCGAGTGCGTCCTGTGTGTGTCCTGAGTGTGTCTTGTGTGTGTCCTGTGTGTGTCCTGTGTGTGTCCCGAGTGTGTCCTGTGTGTGTCCCGAGTGTGTCCTGTGTGTGTCCTGACTGTGTCCTGAGTGTGTCCTGTGTGTGTCCCGAGTGTGTCCTGTGTGTGTCCTGTGTGTGTCCCGAGTGTGTCCTGAGTGTGTCCCGAGTGTGTCCTGAGTGTGTCCTGAGTGTGTCCTGAGTGTGTCCTGAGTGTGTCCTGTGTGTGTCCCGAGTGTGTCCTGTGTGTGTCCTGACTGTGTCCTGTGTGTGTCCCGAGTGTGTCCTGACTGTGTCCTGTGTGTGTCCCGAGTGTGTCCTGTGTGTGTCCCGAGTGTGTCCTGTGTGTGTCCAGAGTGTGTCCTGTGTGTGTCCAGAGTGTGTCCTCTGTGTGTCCCGAGTGTGTCCTGACTGTGTCCTATGTGTGTCCCGAGTGTCCTGAGTGTGTCCTGTGTGTGTCCTGAGTGTGTCCTGTGTGTGTCCCGAGTGTGTCCTGTGTGTGTCCCGAGTGTGTCCTGAGTGTGTCCTGTGTGTGTCCAGAGTGTGTCCTGTGTGTGTCCCGAGTGTGTCCTGTGTGTGTCCTGACTGTGTCCTGTGTGTGTCCCGAGTGTGTCCCGAGTGTGTCCTGAGTGTGTCCTGTGTGTGTCCTGACTGTGTCCTGAGTGTGTCCTGTGTGTGTCCCGAGTGTGTCCTGTGTGTGTCCTGTGTGTGTCCCGAGTGTGTCCTGAGTGTGTCCTGTGTGTGTCCTGACTGTGTCCTGAGTGTGTCCTGTGTGTGTCCTGAGTGTGTCCTGACTGTGTCCTGAGTGTGTCCCGAGTGTGTCCCGAGTGTGTCCTATGTGTGTCCTGTGTGTGTCCCGAGTGTGTCCTGTGTGTGTCCCGAGTGTGTCCCGTGTGTGTCCCGAGTGTGTCCCGAGTGTGTCCTGTGTGTGTCCCGACTGTGTCTGGCCTCAGTCGGTTTCCACTCCTCAGCCTCATCTCCATAAGAGTGACTTCACCTCATGGTTCTGCTGCTCTGGGCTCTGGTGATGGTCTGTTTGAACACACACACACACACACACACACACACACACACGCACACACACACACACACACACACACACACACACACACACACACACACACACACACACACACACACACACACACACACGCGCGCGCACGCACGCACACACACACACACACACACACACACACACACACACAGCCTTGTCTATATCTAGTTGTGGGGACACAAGACGTGGACATGCTATCTGGGGACCACCCTTTCTGAAGGTTCTACAGCACTGAAAAAAATCAGGCAGTATACTGGAGCAGCCAGAAACACAGATGTTACTTCAAATTTTCAATCAGACAAAGTAGAGTCCCTCACCTGACCAGGGACCGCTTCCTGGGGACTTGTCATGCTTTTGTGATTAGTGGGGTCAACATTTACACACTGTCAGATTTTTCTGTCTTCGTTTGGACCACTTAACACACAGTCAGGTTTAACTGACTTTGTGGAGATATTAAACACTACTGACTATTACAAGTAGTCTTCAATGACAAAGACATTGAGTGTGGGTCAAAGGCACTTTTTTTTTTTTATTAATTGACAGCCCGATAATCACATGAACCTATTGTTACCCCTATCAAAACTAAGGTCTGCAACAAGCACAACATCCAGATTCTTCAGAATGTCAGTTAATTAACATCTTAACTTAACTGGTTAATGCAGTGGTTCTCAACCTTTTTCAGTCACGACCCCCAAAATAACAACAGTTGGCATGACCCCTGAACACAAAAAAATAGGCAACCGGCACAAGGACAGAGTAGCCTTATGTCTAATGCTTGAGTTTATTTTGAGAATACAGATATTAAAAAGTTACTTAGGTAGGTCAACAAATAGGAATTTATATTTACTACTGCATTTGAAGGGTGTCAAGCCTTTTTTAAGTCTACTGTATCAATTTTTAATTTCTCCCCATATCATCTGGGGACCCCCAGAAATCATTTGGCGACCCCCAGGTTGAGAACCACTGGGTTAATGTAACATTACAATTATGTTGGTATACTTATACCCAATCAATAATCAGTATAATTATTTTTACTGATTGATACTGACCCAAACCAAATAAACAGTACAACACTTGTACAACAGCCAACTTTTGGAAAGCTCAGTTCTGAATAAACAAAAAGCAGACCACAAACTCTTGCCAACTGAAACTCTAAACTTTCTTCTTCAGAGCTGTGATGCGGTTCTTAACATAAAATTTAATGGCTAGCCAATTTCTATTCCTAAGGGCTGTTTTCTCAATGTTAAGGCACTTATCACAGTCACTTTTTCCTGGAACACGACATGACGTGATGAACGACATCATGTGCCTTTCAACAGCAGCGACCTCATCTTTCTCCCACATCCTTTTCTTGCTGGGTTGTCGTCCTGAACACCAACACACCACAAAGTAGCTCAATTACATTACTTTATATTTTCGAGCAGCCAATTTTGAAATGTTAAATTTTAAAAACTTTACCTTTTAACCTTTTCTGAGGTTTGTGATGATCTGTGGGCTGTGAAGTTGTCACAGAGTCCTGCTGTGGGGCTGCATTGCTCTGGCTCACATCTGGCCCTGTTGTCTCGCTCTCCTCTATGGTGACTGGATTCTCTGAAAACCAGAAAAAACTGAATTACTGCCATATAGTCGTATCTCCAGGTGGACCAGTCAAGATGGAATTAAAGATCCATGTCCTTCGACTAATAACATATGGAGTCGATATTTGAAAGGCAACATGTCGTCCTATTTAACGTTTGTTTGAAATGTCACAATTAGTGCTGCACTATGGACCAAAGCATAGTTTGTGAGAGCACAGCAAGGTTGACAGGTTCATCCTTTAGTTAAATAGGAGGTTTATCAGCTGACCTCAATTCAAACAAGCATATTTTTCACTGACTGAAGACAAATCTGAGCGAAGTAAGACGTACAAACAAGCAGAAGACAGTTGCAGTAAAAGCCTGCCGAAGTATCTCTCTCCATGGAATACAGACTTGAAACAGTCAATGCCTACGTAGGAATTTAACATGCATCAAATCATCCAATATTTAGAATGATAATGGTATGTCCAATTGCAGTTGAGCCTCTGAAAATGAAGGACTATAAGAAATGACTCATTCCTGAAAAGTAATTGTGATATTTTTGTTCAAGGTCTTAAAGCTGAAAATCTACTCTGCAATCACAATGATTTAGTTTCAAATCCATAGTAAGGCCAAACGATGAATTGTGTCATTCTCCAAATGCAACCTCTATTCAAATTTCTCACATGCATATGTAGCAGCCAATAACGTAATACATTTGCCTGTTTTCTAATGTAATAAGCCAATAAAATAATAACTTGCCAATTACATAATAAAAGTCCCAAGTGAATAACATAGCAAGCTGTCTGTTTTTCTCTCTCTCTGTGTCTCTCTGTCCCTGTCGTCTTCTCTGTGTCTGTCTGTCTGTCATTGTCTTTCAGTCTGTCTCAATGTTTTTGTTTGTTTTTTAATTTGAAGTACTTTATGAGCATAACTGTGTAAATACAGTGTTGCCAAAGCTAGAGTTAAGAATAACAGAAACATTTAAGAAACATCAATATCAGGATAACCTCAAAAGCAAAGTGTAGTAAAAAGTAAACGTTAGTTTTCTTTTTATATTTAGGATCATAATCAAAATCAATAATCATAATCAAAAAAACAACACTTACCCAGTGAGTCTGACTCATAGGCTGCCTCAGAGTCTCTGTCCTGGTCGCTGTCTTGGTGCACATTATCTGTGGAAGATCGGAAGAGGAGAGATAGGAAAATTACACCACACACTCCAATAATGCCAAAAAGTCAAAATAGTCAGATTGTTGGAACAATTAAATATTTGGTACCTTCAGGATCAATGTAGATGTCATCAAGGGACTTGCCCTTAAATTCTGCAAGACGTCCCTGCTCCAGAGCCATGAGGACTTTGCTGATTTTAGCTAGTTGGAGTGTGCCCTCAGGAAGTCTATAGAACTGTCTGTGCACTCTGATGTCATGTCCAAGAAAATCAGCCAGCTGATCTAGCTCTGTATTAGTGAGGTTAAGGACTTGGGACAGGGTTCCTGTTTGTTTACGTAGTTTTGTTGACGTCAGACTTTCAGGGCTCTTTGCACCACAGACTTTGGCAAAGTATCGCAGACTATCAGACCCACGGTAGCAAATCAAACTGGATGGTCTTGCAAATAGGTATATGTTTTTTTGGAGAATCCCACATTCCTGCCGCTTTCTGATGAGCAGGTCCAATGCCTGTTGCATTGCTGGGGTCAAAAGTACAGGTACTTTTCTTCCCCTTTTACCTCTTATTTCTATTCTTCGGAAATGCTGACAGAGTCTTTTCTCTAGATCTGAGAGTGCAACATTCACATCCTCTTCAGGGTCTGATGGATTATGAGATAAATAAGCAGAAAGCGGAATTTTCGATACTTCCCCAGCTCTTCGTCTGTTAAACAAAATTACTTGTGTCAAAATTACCTTTGTCAGCTCTGTATATGTCTGGAGGGAAGTCTCTGAGGAATCTGAGTTGAGTTTGCTGAAAAGATCTTGTTGCTGAGCGTCTAAATAGGAATGGAGTGTCTGGACATCTTTTGTGAATGGAAGTAACTGAGGAGTGTTCCACTTCGACTCCTGAAGGGTTCGAAGTGATGCAGATGATATCAGTTCATTCCACCTGGTTTCATACACTCTGCGGAACGTACGTGCATCTTTTGCTGCACTGTAGTCACTTTGTACATTCGCACGGCTTTCAACAAGCATTGAAATTTTTTTTAAACTGTATCCAATTTTGAGAGCCAGACTTGGGCACTTGTATGTATTTGTTTCACAATTGTAGCCTGCCATGTTTCTCACAGCTTGGACAACTTGGATGAAATTTGCAGGTCTGATGTGATCTTTAATAGTCTTCAAGGAAGTGTTTTTTCTTGAACATATCAGAAGCCTTCCCAGCTCTCTCAACTTCTGACGAATATATTCATGTTTACTGACATCATGTCCAAGCCTGTTGTATAAATGTTCACCATACTCCATTATACAGGCATTTCAAAGCAAAATATACATCATCTTGAACCATGTTGTTCAGCAGCTTCCAAAGTTGTTCCTTCACTCCAGGTGGTGGAGGTGCAGCAAATCCACAAAGGGCTTGGACACGGGTTCTGCCAGGTTTCAGTGGAATACTAGGCTTGAATTTGCAAATCTTCATGTGCCTCCAAAGGACCCTTTTTACAAAAAAGCCCTGACAATATGCACAATGCAGAAAATTCTGCGCTTGCGATTCGTCCTTTGGTTGCTTGCGAGGCACAGGGGTTCCGACACCAGAATTCAATACTTCAACATTGTGTGCAAAGTTGCCCTTGTTTCTCAAATGTTCCATATGCATGCGTCTTTCTTTGGAGCCTTTTGGGAAGGACACAGCCCTTTCAACCTCTGGCTTGTCTTTATGAGCACGCTCCAGATGCCTTGCCATTTTTAGAAAGCCCTTCTTACAGTACAAACAATATTGTTTTTTGTTATACATTCTTGATCCATCCTCTTTTTTACAAACAGCGGGTATGGAAAGTAAACCATCAGTCACTCCACCCAAGGAAGAGGCTCTGTCAGGCAAATTTTGTTCCAGATCAGGTGCTGAATTTTCCAAATGGGCTCCAGTGTCTCCCCCTTCACTCTGTTTTGTGGAGTTACTAGTGTTTGTATGTGAGCGCCCTCTCTTAATAGCTGGTTTCAAAGAAGTGTTGTCAAGTCCTTGCAGTGACAGACATTCCTCTCTGACATCCACCATCTTCCCTATGCTTGGAAATCTCTTCATCTTCATTTTCTGGTCAACTGATACAATAATGTCGCTTCCGTCTGGATCTTCAGAAGAATCTTCACCACTCTTAGGAATATATTCTTCTCCACTCTCGTCTGACGTTAGATCGAAAAGCTCATCTGAATCAAAATCGATCTGCTCTTTCATCTTCAGGACAGAAATAAGATAAACTCAATATAACTCAGAACACCAATTAAGCATTTGTCATACACATTTAATATGGGGGGAAAAGAAATGTTAAGCACATGCGATATTTTCTCTACATTGTGTGAGTTGCACACCTGTATGCTCTTGGTCCTTCTCAACCGTGGAATAGAAAGGCTGTCCTGGTCGTTGAGGATAAGATCAGATTCAGAACTTGGACTCTGTATCTATGATGTAAAAAAAAAATGTACTTAACATTTGTACCAAGGTACGAGATGAAGAACGGAGAGAAAAAAACAAACTATACTATACTTTACTTTCAAAGTACCTGGCTGCTTTCAGTTAGCTGGGAAGGACTGGTGCATAGACCCTGAGATTCATCAGAATCTGAGTAGTCTACAAGGAAAGAAATGATTCCAACTTTCTTTGTTGAAGGAACAAGTTGTGGTTCATCTAAGGCCTATAAAGGAAATATGGTGAATTAATAAATCAATGACAGTACACATACACAAACATATATAAACAAACTGACAAAAAAACAATGGAATCATTAAGATCTTTGCATGACAATTAGGATCAACTTCAAAAGGTTGGCATTAAATGGATTTAAAATAGAGTTGAGACGTATTTTCTTGAAGTCTGCTATCAAAGATGAATGGGGCGCCTTAACAGATAATTCCATGACAATGCAAAATCCAATTTCAGTATTTATCATTTTTCAGTCCAAGTTAAAACATCATTTGGATTAAATGACAACTGATTGTACCTATCACAAACAGTCATTGTGATTGGTATGGTTAAACATTTCCTCATATTTCTTTAAAGGTACAAGTTGATTGTGATTTCTCATGAATCTGATGTTTATAATAGGACTGTTGTGAACAATAATTGAATTGAGTAACTGGCGAAAGAAAACCCAGCATTTAATTGTGCTTGGCAACATGTTTGACATCAAAGTTGGACTGATCTGAACTAAACCAAACATGTTTTTATACTTTTTTCCCATAGGTTGAACTTGGTTCTGGTTGATGTGCTAGACGTGTAGCCTGTTATATAATGTTAATGTGGTCCCCACAAATAAAGACCCCAGACAAGTGTGTAAGATAGCAGCTACAGTGAATGACTGATTGGTCCCCACTAAATCAGGAAAACCAGACTGTACTTGGCAACGTGTGTGACGCCAACATTGCACTGATCTAAACTAAACCAAGCAGTGTGCACAAGAGCAAACGTAGCACAAGAGCAAACGTAGCACAAGAGCAAACGTAGCACAAGAGCAACCGCACAAGAGCTGCACAAGAGCAAACGTAGCACAAGAGCAAATGTAGCACATAAGCCAAGAAACACTAATGCTGAAACTCAGACTGATTTTTACCTGCATGATGGAGGATGAAGGTGTCTCAGCAGTCTTCTCTGCTGTTTTGGTGACTTCAGTGTCACAGGACTCCGCATCACTTGATTGTTCTTCCTGAAATAATAACATAAGTGTCGTTAATGTGGAGAGTATTAATTAGCTAACGTGGTCCCCACAAATAAAGACCCCAGACAAGTGTGTAAGATAACAGCTACAGTGAATGACTGGTTGGTCCCCACTAAATCAGGAAAACCAGACTGTGCTTGGCAACGTGTGTGACGCCAACATTGCACTGATCTAAACTAAACCAAGCAGTGTGCACAAGAGCAAACGTAGCACAAGAGCAAACGTAGCACAAGAGCAAACGTAGCACAAGAGCAAACGTAGCACAAGAGCAAACGTAGCACAAGAGCAAACGTAGCACAAGAGCAAACGTAGCACATAAGCCAAGAAACACTAATGCTGAAACTCAGACTGATTTCTACCTGCATGATGGAGGATGAAGCTGTCTCAGCAGTCTTCTCTGCTGTTCTGGAGACTTCAGCGTCACAGGACTCCGCATCACTTGATTGTTCTGCCTGAAATAATAATTCATCATTAGGGCAGCAACAAATTAATCGATTAATCGCAACTAAATCAATTATAGGAATTGTTGTCAACTAATTAAATAATTGTTAACTTGTCCATACACCGTCTCCAAAACATTCTATGTGCTGAAAGAAGATGTTGTATAATTCAGAGCAGGAATCATGCAAAAAGGACAGAGAAAACATGTAAATTGTGTGTTTTTGATTAAAATACTTGTTCGTCTTAAACTATTCTCCACCAGAACGTCATTCAAAGGCTTCATTTCAGCTTATTGTGAGTAATATTGAGTAAAAATCTCATTCACGAGCTTTCGTGTTCTAAACAACTAATCGAATAATTGCAAGACTAATCGATTACCAAAATAATCGTTAGCTGCAACTCTATTCATCATTAATGAACAGCTTGTCAAAAGAAACAAAGTTATTAAAATAAATTCTGAGCAACACTTAAACGAGAGCTCAAGAAATGTACATACATTTCGATATCTGTGTATCTGGTCCTAAATCATACTTTTTTCCCATAGGTTGAACTTGGTTCTGGTTGATGTGCTAGACGTGTAGCCTGTTATATAATGTTAATGTGGTCCCCACAAATAAAGACCCCAGACAAGTGTGTAAGATAACAGCTACAGTGAATGACTGGTTGGTCCCCACTAAATCAGGAAAACCAGACTGTGCTTGGCAACGTGTGTGACGCCAACATTGCACTGATCTAAACTAAACCAAGCAGTGTGCACAAGAGCAAACGTAGCACAAGAGCAAACGTAGCACAAGAGCAAACGTAGCACAAGAGCAAACGTAGCACAAGAGCAAACGTAGCACAAGAGCAAACGTAGCACACATTTGAAGAAACACTAATGCTGAAACTCAGACTGCTTTTTACCTGCATGATGGAGGATGAAGCTGTCTCAGCAGTCTTCTCTGCTGTTTTGGAGACTTCAGCGTCACAGGACTCCGCATCACTTGATTGTTCTGCCTGAAATAATAATTCATCATTAATGAACAGCTCGTCAAAAGAAACAAAGTTATTAAACTAAATACTGAGCAACACTAAAAGACCTGAAGAAATTTACATTTCAATATCTGTGTATCTGGTCCTAAATCATACTTTTTTTCCCATAGGTTGAACTTGGTTCTGGTTGATGTGTTAGATGTGTAGCCTGTTATAAAACTGCTGTGATTGTTATAACTGACAAGTGAACATCACGTGTTACAGCGTTGTACTGACCAGTGATAGAAGAACCAGTGTGAACTGTAGAAAGCAAACTTAGCCAGTGTTATAGACTGTGTATAATACAAGGTGCTTTGTTGACTTCATGAATGAAAGAGTCATATAAGTGTCGTTAATGTGGAGAGTATTAATTAGCTAACGTGGTCCCCACAAATAAAGACCCCAGACAAGTGTGTAAGATAACAGCTACAGTGAATGACTGGTTGGTCCCCACTAAATCAGGAAAACCAGACTGTACTTGGCAACGTGTGTGACGCCAACATTGCACTGATCTAAACTAAACCAAGCAGTGTGCACAAGAGCAAACGTAGCACAAGAGCAAACGTAGCACAAGAGCAAACGTAGCACAAGAGCAAACGTAGCACAAGAGCAAACGTAGCACAAGAGCAAACGTAGCACAAGAGCAAACGTAGCACAAGAGCAAACGTAGCACATAAGCCAAGAAACACTAATGCTGAAACTCAGACTGCTTTTTACCTGCATGATGGAGGATGAAGCTGTCTCAGCAGTCTTCTCTGCTGTTCTGGAGACTTCAGCGTCACAGGACTCCGCATCACTTGATTGTTCTGCCTGAAATAATAATTCATCATTAGGGCAGCAACAAATTAATCGATTAATCGCAACTAAATCAATTATAGGAATTGTTGTCAACTAATTAAATAATTGTTAACTTGTCCATACACCGTCTCCAAAACATTCTATGTGCTGAAAGAAGATGTTGTATAATTCAGAGCAGGAATCATGCAAAAAGGACAGAGAAAACATGTAAATTGTGTGTTTTTGATTAAAATACTTGTTCGTCTTAAACTATTCTCCACCAGAACGTCATTCAAAGGCTTCATTTCAGCTTATTGTGAGTAATATTGAGTAAAAATCTCATTCACGAGCTTTCGTGTTCTAAACAACTAATCGAATAATTGCAAGACTAATCGATTACCAAAATAATCGTTAGCTGCAACTCTATTCATCATTAATGAACAGCTTGTCAAAAGAAACAAAGTTATTAAAATAAATACTGAGCAACACTTAAACGAGAGCTCAAGAAATGTACATACATTTCGATATCTGTGTATCTGGTCCTAAATCATACTTTTTTCCCATAGGTTGAACTTGGTTCTGGTTGATGTGCTAGACGTGTAGCCTGTTATATAATGTTAATGTGGTCCCCACAAATAAAGACCCCAGACAAGTGTGTAAGATAACAGCTACAGTGAATGACTGGTTGGTCCCCACTAAATCAGGAAAACCAGACTGTGCTTGGCAACGTGTGTGAAGCCAACATTGCACTGATCTGAACTAAACCAAGCAGTGAGCACAAGAGCAAACGTAGCACAAGAGCTAACGTAGCACAAGAGCTAACCCTGCACAAGAGCTAACGTAGCACAAGAGCAAACGTAGCACAAGAGCAAATGTAGCACATAAGCCAAGAAACACTAATGCTGAAACTCAGACTGCTTTTTACCTGCATGATGGAGGATGAAGCTGTCTCAGCAGTCTTCTCTGCTGTTCTGGAGACTTCAGTGTCACAGGACTCCGCATCACTTGATTGTTCTGCCTGAAATAATAACATAAGTGTCGTTAATGTGGAGAGTATTAATTAGCTAACGTGGTCCCCACAAATAAAGACCCCAGACAAGTGTGTAAGATAACAGCTACAGTGAATGACTGGTTGGTCCCCACTAAATCAGGAAAACCAGACTGTGCTTGGCAACGTGTGTGACGCCAACATTGCACTGATCTAAACTAAACCAAGCAGTGTGCACAAGAGCTAACGTAGCACAAGAGCTAACGTAGCACAAGAGCTAACCCTGCACAAGAGCTAACGTAGCACAAGAGCTAACGTAGCACAAGAGCAAACGTAGCACAAGAGCTAACGTAGCACAAGAGCTAACGTAGCACAAGAGCTAACGTAGCACAAGAGCAAACGTAGCACACATTTGAAGAAAACACTAATGCTGGAAACTCAGACTGCTTTTTACCTGCATGATGGAGGATGAAGCTGTCTCAGCAGTCTTCTCTGCTGTTTTGGAGACTTCAGCGTCACAGGACTCCGCATCACTTGATTGTTCTGCCTGAAATAATAATTCATCATTAATGAACAGCTCGTCAAAAGAAACAAAGTTATTAAACTAAATACTGAGCAACACTAAAAGACCTGAAGAAATTTACATTTCAATATCTGTGTATCTGGTCCTAAATCATACTTTTTTTCCCATAGGTTGAACTTGGTTCTGGTTGATGTGTTAGATGTGTAGCCTGTTATAAAACTGCTGTGATTGTTATAACTGACAAGTGAACATCACGTGTTACAGCGTTGTACTGACCAGTGATAGAAGAACCAGTGTGAACTGTAGAAAGCAAACTTAGCCAGTGTTATAGACTGTGTATAATACAAGGTGCTTTGTTGACTTCATGAATGAAAGAGTCATATAAGTGTCGTTAATGTGGAGAGTATTAATTAGCTAACGTGGTCCCCACAAATAAAGACCCCAGACAAGTGTGTAAGATAACAGCTACAGTGAATGACTGGTTGGTCCCCACTAAATCAGGAAAACCAGACTGTACTTGGCAACGTGTGTGACGCCAACATTGCACTGATCTAAACTAAACCAAGCAGTGTGCACAAGAGCAAACGTAGCACAAGAGCAAACGTAGCACAAGAGCAAACGTAGCACAAGAGCAAACGTAGCACAAGAGCAAACGTAGCACAAGAGCAAACGTAGCACAAGAGCAAACGTAGCACAAGAGCAAACGTAGCACAAGAGCAAACGTAGCACATAAGCCAAGAAACACTAATGCTGAAACTCAGACTGATTTCTACCTGCATGATGGAGGATGAAGCTGTCTCAGCAGTCTTCTCTGCTGTTCTGGAGACTTCAGCGTCACAGGACTCCGCATCACTTGATTGTTCTGCCTGAAATAATAATTCATCATTAGGGCAGCAACAAATTAATCGATTAATCGCAACTAAATCAATTATAGGAATTGTTGTCAACTAATTAAATAATTGTTAACTTGTCCATACACCGTCTCCAAAACATTCTATGTGCTGAAAGAAGATGTTGTATAATTCAGAGCAGGAATCATGCAAAAAGGACAGAGAAAACATGTAAATTGTGTGTTTTTGATTAAAATACTTGTTCGTCTTAAACTATTCTCCACCAGAACGTCATTCAAAGGCTTCATTTCAGCTTATTGTGAGTAATATTGAGTAAAAATCTCATTCACGAGCTTTCGTGTTCTAAACAACTAATCGAATAATTGCAAGACTAATCGATTACCAAAATAATCGTTAGCTGCAACTCTATTCATCATTAATGAACAGCTTGTCAAAAGAAACAAAGTTATTAAAATAAATACTGAGCAACACTTAAACGAGAGCTCAAGAAATGTACATACATTTCGATATCTGTGTATCTGGTCCTAAATCATACTTTTTTCCCATAGGTTGAACTTGGTTCTGGTTGATGTGCTAGACGTGTAGCCTGTTATATAATGTTAATGTGGTCCCCACAAATAAAGACCCCAGACAAGTGTGTAAGATAACAGCTACAGTGAATGACTGGTTGGTCCCCACTAAATCAGGAAAACCAGACTGTGCTTGGCAACGTGTGTGACGCCAACATTGCACTGATCTAAACTAAACCAAGCAGTGTGCACAAGAGCAAACGTAGCACAAGAGCAAACGTAGCACAAGAGCAATCGCTGCACAAGAGCAAACGTAGCACAAGAGCAAACGTAGCACAAGAGCAAACGCAGCACATATTCCAAGAAACACTAATGCTGAAACTCAGACTGCTTTTTACCTGCATGATGGAGGATGAAGCTGTCTCAGCAGTCTTCTCTGCTGTTCTGGAGACTTCAGTGTCACAGGACTCCGCATCACTTGATTGTTCTGCCTGAAATAATAACATAAGTGTCGTTAATGTGGAGAGTATTAATTAGCTAACGTGGTCCCCACAAATAAAGACCCCAGACAAGTGTGTAAGATAACAGCTACAGTGAATGACTGGTTGGTCCCCACTAAATCAGGAAAACCAGACTGTGCTTGGCAACGTGTGTGACGCCAACATTGCACTGATCTAAACTAAACCAAGCAGTGTGCACAAGAGCAAACGTAGCACAAGAGCAAACGTAGCACACATTTGAAGAAACACTAATGCTGAAACTCAGACTGCTTTTTACCTGCATGATGGAGGATGAAGCTGTCTCAGCAGTCTTCTCTGCTGTTTTGGAGACTTCAGCGTCACAGGACTCCGCATCACTTGATTGTTCTGCCTGAAATAATAATTCATCATTAATGAACAGCTCGTCAAAAGAAACAAAGTTATTAAACTAAATACTGAGCAACACTAAAAGACCTGAAGAAATTTACATTTCAATATCTGTGTATCTGGTCCTAAATCATACTTTTTTTCCCATAGGTTGAACTTGGTTCTGGTTGATGTGTTAGATGTGTAGCCTGTTATAAAACTGCTGTGATTGTTATAACTGACAAGTGAACATCACGTGTTACAGCGTTGTACTGACCAGTGATAGAAGAACCAGTGTGAACTGTAGAAAGCAAACTTAGCCAGTGTTATAGACTGTGTATAATACAAGGTGCTTTGTTGACTTCATGAATGAAAGAGTCATATAAGTGTCGTTAATGTGGAGAGTATTAATTAGCTAACGTGGTCCCCACAAATAAAGACCCCAGACAAGTGTGGATGATAGCAGCTACAGTGAATGACTGGTTGGTCCCCACTAAATCAGGAAAACCAGACTGTGCTTGGCAACGTGTGTGACGCCAACATTGCACTGATCTAAACTAAACCAAGCAGTGTGCACAAGAGCAAACGTAGCACAAGAGCAAACGTAGCACAAGAGCAAACGTAGCACAAGAGCAAACGTAGCACAAGAGCAAACGTAGCACAAGAGCAAACGTAGCACAAGAGCAAACGTAGCACAAGAGCAAACGTAGCACATAAGCCAAGAAACACTAATGCTGAAACTCAGACTGATTTCTACCTGCATGATGGAGGATGAAGCTGTCTCAGCAGTCTTCTCTGCTGTTCTGGAGACTTCAGCGTCACAGGACTCCGCATCACTTGATTGTTCTGCCTGAAATAATAATTCATCATTAGGGCAGCAACAAATTAATCGATTAATCGCAACTAAATCAATTATAGGAATTGTTGTCAACTAATTAAATAATTGTTAACTTGTCCATACACCGTCTCCAAAACATTCTATGTGCTGAAAGAAGATGTTGTATAATTCAGAGCAGGAATCATGCAAAAAGGACAGAGAAAACATGTAAATTGTGTGTTTTTGATTAAAATACTTGTTCGTCTTAAACTATTCTCCACCAGAACGTCATTCAAAGGCTTCATTTCAGCTTATTGTGAGTAATATTGAGTAAAAATCTCATTCACGAGCTTTCGTGTTCTAAACAACTAATCGAATAATTGCAAGACTAATCGATTACCAAAATAATCGTTAGCTGCAACTCTATTCATCATTAATGAACAGCTTGTCAAAAGAAACAAAGTTATTAAAATAAATACTGAGCAACACTTAAACGAGAGCTCAAGAAATGTACATACATTTCGATATCTGTGTATCTGGTCCTAAATCATACTTTTTTCCCATAGGTTGAACTTGGTTCTGGTTGATGTGCTAGACGTGTAGCCTGTTATATAATGTTAATGTGGTCCCCACAAATAAAGACCCCAGACAAGTGTGTAAGATAACAGCTACAGTGAATGACTGGTTGGTCCCCACTAAATCAGGAAAACCAGACTGTGCTTGGCAACGTGTGTGACGCCAACATTGCACTGATCTAAACTAAACCAAGCAGTGTGCACAAGAGCAAACGTAGCACAAGAGCAAACGTAGCACAAGAGCAAACGCTGCACAAGAGCAAACGTAGCACAAGAGCAAACGTAGCACAAGAGCAAATGTAGCACATAAGCCAAGAAACACTAATGCTGAAACTCAGACTGCTTTTTACCTGCATGATGGAGGATGAAGCTGTCTCAGCAGTCTTCTCTGCTGTTCTGGAGACTTCAGTGTCACAGGACTCCGCATCACTTGATTGTTCTGCCTGAAATAATAACATAAGTGTCGTTAATGTGGAGAGTATTAATTAGCTAACGTGGTCCCCACAAATAAAGACCCCAGACAAGTGTGTAAGATAACAGCTACAGTGAATGACTGGTTGGTCCCCACTAAATCAGGAAAACCAGACTGTGCTTGGCAACGTGTGTGACGCCAACATTGCACTGATCTAAACTAAACCAAGCAGTGTGCACAAGAGCAAACGTAGCACAAGAGCAAACGTAGCACACATTTGAAGAAACACTAATGCTGAAACTCAGACTGCTTTTTACCTGCATGATGGAGGATGAAGCTGTCTCAGCAGTCTTCTCTGCTGTTTTGGAGACTTCAGCGTCACAGGACTCCGCATCACTTGATTGTTCTGCCTGAAATAATAATTCATCATTAATGAACAGCTCGTCAAAAGAAACAAAGTTATTAAACTAAATACTGAGCAACACTAAAAGACCTGAAGAAATTTACATTTCAATATCTGTGTATCTGGTCCTAAATCATACTTTTTTCCCATAGGTTGAACTTGGTTCTGGTTGATGTGTTAGATGTGTAGCCTGTTATAAAACTGCTGTGATTGTTATAACTGACAAGTGAACATCACGTGTTACAGCGTTGTACTGACCAGTGATAGAAGAACCAGTGTGAACTGTAGAAAGCAAACTTAGCCAGTGTTATAGACTGTGTATAATACAAGGTGCTTTGTTGACTTCATGAATGAAAGAGTCATATAAGTGTTGTTAATGTGGAGAGTATTAATTAGCTAACGTGGTCCCCACAAATAAAGACCCCAGACAAGTGTGTAAGATAACAGCTACAGTGAATGACTGGTTGGTCCCCACTAAATCAGGAAAACCAGACTGTGCTTGGCAACGTGTGTGACGCCAACATTGCACTGATCTAAACTAAACCAAGCAGTGTGCACAAGAGCAAACGTAGCACAAGAGCAACCGCTGCACAAGAGCAAACGTAGCACAAGAGCTAACGTAGCACAAGAGCTAACCCTGCACAAGAGCTAACGTAGCACAAGAGCTAACGTAGCACAAGAGCAAACGTAGCACAAGAGCTAACGTAGCACAAGAGCTAACGTAGCACAAGAGCTAACGTAGCACAAGAGCTAACGTAGCACAAGAGCTAACGTAGCACAAGAGCTAACGTAGCACAAGAGCTAACGTAGCACAAGAGCAAACGTAGCACAAGAGCAAATGTAGCACAAGAGCAAACGTAGCACATAAGCCAAGAAACACTAATGCTGAAACTCAGACTGCTTTTTACCTGCATGATGGAGGATGAAGGTGTCTCAGCAGTTTTCTCTGCTGTTCTGGAGACTTCAGCGTCACAGGACTCCGCATCACTTGATTGTTCTGCCTGAAATAGTGTGCACAAGAACACGCATCTGACTAAAATAGAAACACTAATCTTGAAATTCAACAAACTGACTTTAACCTTACAATTCATACTATTACTGAGAGGGTGATCTGTCAAAATTAATTCAAAATCATTACTATATTATATTATTATATCATATTATAACTGCGCTTGGATGTAAAATGGAGCCATACAAGACCATATATGATAGACTGCAAAGCTTTACCTCACTAGCTAAATTTGATCAGAGGCAGAGACAACAGAATTGAGTTAAATCTGTTTTAAATTTTAACTATTATCCTGACCATCATTTATGACAAACCTGATTCCTCCATGGCCAATCTTTCCCCCCATAGTCATATGTTATTTCTTCTCCTGGATGAATTTCCCTCAACGCAAATAGAAAAAGGTGTGGTTTTCCCTCTATTAAGACCCTCTTCATTTTGCAATTTGGATGCCTGTGGTCATCATTGACAAGGCGTCCAAGGCTGCCATCTTCTCGGGCTCCATCAATACTTGATAAAAAAAAAAAAAAAAAGAAAAAGCTCAATAACATTAATTTACTGCTTAAATTACCTATTGTCCTTTGCCTTAACTAAAATTAGTAATGGCTATACATGCTAATCATTTGAGTATTAACAAATGTGTCTGTGCTATGAAAAAAACATCTAAATTGTGCAGAAATGTAACATTCAATCAAAACCTTACCACCATATCTTTTCTTTCCAGTAGAAATCAAACATGAAAACAGTACATGCGCTGTGATAGGTCCTCCTCCTCCTTTCTGATTCTTCACAAGTTATTAACTCCCCTCTGTACTCCACCACAAAGTCTCCTTTTCCAAAAGGGGCTTTGGCAAACACCCCTCGACCTAGTCAAACATATGTTTGAAATGTAATTTTTCAATACCTGACAAGCTTCTCATGGTACCACTCTTTTTTCATAAGAAATCAATAGCCACATGAAAAGACATGATTAATACAGGCTACTACTAACATAACAACATATCTTTTATAAAGTGCATGTATTTCTGTCAGGATGTGCAAAAAAAGCTATCTATTGCCAAAATGTGGCCAGCAATTTGCTATTAAACAGTTTTAACTTTTTTAATACCAAGATTTTTAATAAACAATACAAACATTGTCAATTTCTTCCCTTGAACCTGACATGCAAACAGTTTTAGCTTATCAAATTTCTGCTATAAGTCAGACTGATGAAGGCATGTTAGGCCAACAGTCACAAATACTGAACACAGACTGCAGGGGTTAAGGTGGTAAACATTAAAGGTGGGCTGGATTCATACCTCAAGACAAAACAGAGGGTGTGTTATATATTCTACACAAGCGAGGCCATGTAATTGCATTTGGCAGGTGGTTGGCTCTAATTTTGGACCCTAAATGTATACAATAAACATACACAGTACCTTTAAAGGAGTTAATGTATTGTACTTCCAATTCTGCCGTCTTGTCCAGTGCCTTAACAGCATGTTCTTCTGCATCCTCTAATGGCGGTTTCCTCCTGCCTCTCCTTGCAGCCATCAAAAATCCTATAATTAAATACAAAACCATTACAATGTCACAAGATGTCCCCATAAATCTTACATTTGATACAAACATTCTGGGTTATTTTAGACACCCAAATATGACCACATGACATAGGCAGATAGCCTGTGGATAGTTACGATATTTTACTACAATTAAATATTTTTAATCAATGGACAGCACTAATATGTGTCTATATTATGAAGCGCAAGCATATATGTTCATGATAATCATTATATTACTCAAATTCAAGCTTATACTTCAGTATGTTTACACATATATAGCTTATACTTTTTTTCCCCATCATCTGTACAAATATTTCATATATGGAAACTCACTTATGACGATCATTAGCATAGCCCGCATGTTGTCATATCACAAAGCACATCCATTCATCTCACTTTAAAGATTCAAAACATTCACAAACTAGCTGCGTTAATGAGGCCTGTGACACACTGCAGGAGGAGTATTCACTAGCTGTGGAGACTGTCTTACCCATAGACATCAACCACTTTGCAATACAGCTAGCCCGGTATTATTTGAAGGACTCCAGCGGAAGTATCGTGTATTTTCCCTATAGCCGTTAGCATTAGCCCGCAAAACACGCAAGTTCTGAATAATTCAGAGAGTGTCAGCTGGTACCGACCATCGACCACATTTACGAGAGGTCAAAGCCTCGTTACAAGTCACTGTTCAGTGTGTAAACCTTTTGGTATTTTATTTCAGATTAATGTCTTACCTGTCTCTCTGTCACGTGCGTCTCACTTTCAGCGTGCACTGTGCCCCCCAGGCCGCATGTTAGCCAATTAGCTAGCGTTAGCTTCTCTGCTAAGACCAGGTAGCTCTCCTTCAAGTAAAAATGTCACTGTATGGCCGAATGCAACACACTGAAGTTGCTTTTTGGCGTTTTTTAACAGACCTACTTCTGTTATTTATGAGAAATGTTCAGTTTATTTTTTATATCAATTTAAGATATATGGTCAGGAGCTATTAAATGTGGGCTTTTATCGGTACAATAAAGTTTGTTCATGATTTGACGAACTGCTTTATTTAAATCATATCAAACTGTCTCATTGAAATAAATCTTAAAGTCATGATGGCATAACTTACCTTTTTGTTGCGTCCACGATGCCAGTAAAAGTGAAATGCCAGTGTTACGGTGCCGTTCTCCTTCTGTCAAGTCAAGGTGCGCTTGTTTTGTATCATTAGTACATCCAGGAAATGTGGTAAAGCTGCCTTACAAATGACTCCGCCCGGTAGTCATGTCAGTGGACATATATCTAACCCATCCAATCGATCGGTTTACAAATTAATACCTTTTATTAATGGATGGAGAATTAATGTCAACGTTTCCTTTGTTTATATGTACTTATTAAACATATTATATCCCTTAATTTTTGTTAAGACATTATCTGATAGTAAATCACAAGTTTGCTTAGGCTAAACCTTAGCTAGCGCTAGCTTAGCTTAGGCTAAACTTTAGCTCGCATTAAAAGGCTAAAGGCTCCAAATTGCATACAGTTCTACTAGTTATTACATACAGGAAAACACGTTTAATAATAATATAATATATAATAATTATCTAATAACATTTATCATTAATAATACTCACTAAATCAGTATAGTCCGTATTAGTATTGGCTAAATACTTGCACATGCGCAGATGAGCCTTGATCTTGACCACAAAGTTAGTTGTATTCCGTCTTTGTATGGTCAGCAAACTGCTCGCACATGCGCAGATGACCAAGTGTGTGTCGAGTGTGTGTACCTGCCCCACTAGGTCCCGACCAGTAGGTGGCGGTACTGAGTTAGTATTGCTTTAGCACACTTAAGCACACTTTTCCGGTTTTTGTGCATGGTGGGGTAACCCCTGAAAATTTGACAGGCCATTCCCCTGACCTTCTTTTCAATGAATTCAATGCTCTTCTTGGTGGGGACCAGGATTTTGGTCCCCACAAAAATTTTGGTTCCCACTGTGTGAGTGTGCTGTCCGACTCTGGTTCCCATCAAGTGACAAAGACAAACACACACACACACACACACACACACACACACACACACACACAGAGGCAGAGCTTACGGGAAACACCAGCCCCATCACTCAGTGCAATCAGGGCAGAACAAGACTTTAAACTTCACCAAACATCAAGTATTCAAAGCATGTACAGAAGCAGGGGCGTCGGACTGGGGGGGGAAGGGGGCTGGTCCAGGGTTTATTACATACAGCTTTAGTATTTAACATCTCCATTGATTTAACATTGGGCATTAGGCTGTTATGTGTGATGTCACGATCCCGAGCAGATTAGATCAGTTACAACAATTCAACACACACAAGACAATAATATATACAAATTCAAAAACTACCAAGTCATGTAAATGCAGAGGCAAACAGTAAGGAGCATAGAAACTAAACCCTACCTCGCTTTGCTTGGTTCTAATTCTTGGGACAAACCTGTCCTGGAAGATCTAAGAACCCTTCCTGTGTCGACTGGAAGGAGCATATCATGTCAAAACTACTGTCTGTAACATTCCACAAGTACTTTATAATACTCAAAAAGCTACATTTACATTCAAAAAGCTCACTTACATGAGATTTAGACCATGCAAATGTTTGTGTGTGTGTGTGTATGTGCGTGTGTGTATGTGTTTGTGTGTGTGTGTGTGTGTGTGTATGTGTGTGTGTGTGTGTATGTGTGTGTGTGTATGTGCGTATGTGTGTGTGTGTGTGTGTGTGTGTGTGTGTGTGTGTGTGTGTGTGTGTGTGTGTGTGTGTGTGTGTGTGTGTGTGTGTGTGTGTGTGTGTGTGTGTGTGTGTGTGTGCGTGCTTGTATTTGTGTGTGTGCCTGCGTGCGTGTGCGTGTTGGCAGATTGGATCGCTGACACAGATAATCTGGGTTTATGAATAAAGCTGATATGAAGTCATTTCTTTCCACGACTCTTCTGCATTGACCTGAGCACACACAGATCCCAGTGTTTACTGTTTTGGTTGAACCTCTTGACTTTTGTCAGATGGATTTAAGACAGTGCAGTAAGAAGCAAAAAACAGGTGGGATGTGTGTTAGCTCCAAACTCAAACCTAGTTTGAGCTGTTCTAAGGTCACCCTCCTTCTGCGCAGTAAGAACGTAGTACTTCTGTAGAAGCCCATACTCCGGCCCGGGTCTACAGGGGCCGCCCTCATTTGAGGCGTGTAAATAATGACACTTAATGGAGGAGTACTGTCTTTGCACCCCTTTGAAACTCAGACGCACCCTCAGTCTGTTTGGTCTGGACCCTGGACTACTGCGGTACAAGACTGTACAACTGCAAAACCACACTACTGAGGTACAAGACCGTACTACTGCGGCACAAGACCGTAGTACTGAGGTACATGACCGTAGTACTGAGGTACAAGTCTGTAGTACTGAGGTACAAGACTGTACTACTGAGGTACAAGACCGTACTACTGCGGTACAAGACCGTACTTCTAAGGTACAAGACCGTAGTACTGAGGTACATGACCGTACTACTGAGGTACAAGTCTGTAGTACTGAGGTACAAGACCATACTACTAAGGTACAAGACCGTAGTACTGAGGTACAAGACTGTACTACTGAGGTACAAGTCTGTAGCACTGAGGTACAAGACCATACTACTAAGGTACAAGACCATAGTACTGAGGTACAAGTCCATTGTACTGTCATAGAATTAGTACAAGTCCACAATACTGCAGTACATGTCCATAGTACTACAGTACATATAGTACTACAGTACAGGCCCATATAGTACTACAGTACATATAGTACTACAGTACATACAGTACTACAGTACAGGCCCATATTGTGTAAAATTACTGTGGGAATGGTGTGTTCTTCAGAGGAATTAGCAGCTCCATAGAGTCACACTAATCTTGTCCAGACAGAGCTTACACACACCACGGCCTGACGAGATTGTCTCACTGTAAACGGTTTAAGAGTCAATGTGTGTAATGTATGAAATTAGAAATGACATGTGAGCAGATGAGATGCCGCTGAAACAACAACGTGCTGTACACAGGATTTCAACTGTTTGTGTTCTACAGGTGCCCAATAAAACACAGCGGGCTAAGCTCAGGGCTGGAGCCTGGATCAAGTCCACACAACACCAGATGAGTTGATAATACAGTGTGTGCTAATCCACAAGTGAACTGGACGTACAGTAAATAATGTGGGTTATGGGACCACAGCCGCCGCTTTGTCCTGAACATCCAAATCCACTTGATTTATACAGTACATCATGGAAACAAGCAGTTTGTACAAAGACAGAAAACTACAAACAACAACAACAAACAAACCAGTAAATAAATAGATACTTAATTTGGTCTTAGTACAAAAAACAGTGACAGAGAATAGCAAATCCAAGATAAAATAAACGTAAAAATATTCAATGAAATGGAAAAATAAAGAAACAAAAATAAATAAACTAATTAAATAATAATAATAATTCAATCAACTTCTACCGCTTATTCCCGTTAAGGGTCACAGGTGACTGGAGCCTATCCCAGTGACTTTGGGCCTTAGACGGGGTACACCCTGGACAGGGGCCAGCTCGTCACAGCTGACACAGAGACAAGGGCAAGGACAAGGACGCTCTCACATTGATTCACTCGAGGCATTTAGAGTTGTCGATGCAGTTGCATGTTTTGGACGGTGGGAGGAAGCTGGAGAACCCACAGAGAACCCACAGAGACACAGGGAGAACATGCAGACTCCACACTGCTCACACGGAAGAGTATGTCCTGCTGGAGCTGTTGGTGTAAAGGTGGTTTCTCTGTTCACACAGAACATGGCATGCTGGCCAGTTGAAGCACATTCGAGGCAGGATTCAAACCCCGGTCTTTAGTGCACAAGTGCTATGTGCTCCACTACACCATCGAGCAGAAAAATAACCAACTAATGACTTGCACAGTTTGGTGACACCTGCAGGTCAATAATCTGCTCATTAAAGCTGTGAAGTTTTAAAACTATTGAACATTTTAAATATAAAACAGGTAAAGTTTAAAGAAGGACCTTTTTTTTTTTTTTCAAAGTAAGAAGGGTTAAGAAATACGTGTAAATGGGAGACACTTTGGCACCATCTGCTGGTTAGTAAGTACTGCGTGGCTTAAAGGCAATGGTAAAAAAATGTTTTAAAACTATAAGAATAACACATGTGAAAAGTAATATCTGTTAAAATGCAAAAGAAGTTTATTATTTGTTTATTTTTTAGAGGTAAGTTGAGTTTAACAAAATATAAAGGAGCACAGCCACTCACACAGTGTTAAGAATAAAAGTGGGTTTTAAGGCAAGATTTAAAACACAACAGGTCACAACAAACTCCAACAAACACTAAAGTCCAGCACCACAGCCTGAGGGATTTTTTTTTTCTCAGTAAATGGCTTTCTTCTCTGTGTACCTGCATGTTTGGTTTCATGTATGTTTAATCCTGAATATTCAATCAATCTAATTTTCAGAAGTTCTTAAGACTCTGTTTCACCTGCTGATGTCATGAGGTGGGAATCTAATTCTTCAGGAAGTGCTTGTCTGTGTTTTTGAAGTCGGCAGACACTTAAAGGACTAAATCTGATTCAGTGACGCATTCTCCACGACACATCAGTTGTAAATAACAAGCAGCTATCATTTTTTTGGCCTCAAGCCCTTTGCTGGAGGCCTAGATCTGATTTTAAAGAGTTAATTTACAAAACTGAAAATATACATTAATTATATTGAAAAATGCATACACTTTAAGACAAACATTTGAAGTTTATTAATGATTTTTAATTTTTGCAAAATCATGAATTGTCTGTGACAGTATGAAACTGAATGTATAATTAAATGTTGATATTCATTTTCAAATATATACATTTCTTTCTTCATGATTCTGATTACTTTTGGCACTTCTGGGCCTCCACACTCTGCTGTCGGCGTTGAGTGTAGAACAGAGAGGAATAGTCTTCACTTACACCATGACCACGAGGGACCGGAACAAATGCTTTTCCATCAACTTGGTATTACTGAGTCGTGGAGGCTGTGTTTGATGATATTATTATAGAACAGCTTTTCACTTTGTTTACGTGTGCGTCAGTGTCCCAGCTCGGGATAAGCTCATGCATCTCCTCAGTGTGGAGCAGAGTACACTGTGTCCCGCCTCCTCGGCCTCTGGAGCTCAGCTGGGATTGAACGCCTGATGTTTAACCCCACGGCCCCAACACAGAACCCACTCCCACTCGCTCTGTAAGACTGTATGTGCTCTATACAAGACTGGATCAACACATATGGCACAAGTGCTCAAGTGGATTTTTGTTAATAAATGGAGGGGGGGGGGGAAGCACAGCACATGGTTCGAACTGTTCTGGCGAGATTCTCTGACCGAAGCACACTATTTGAACATAGACGTGCATGCATACATTGTTTTGAACATTTTCAAAAAATCTTGTTTTAGTTGTTGCTGATCATGTTTTACTGAGAGGACTATCTCTTTTATCTCTGGTAAAGTAGTAAGATAGAACCTAAAAATGATGCATTTCCTCCCAGGCTATACAGGCTCTGTACAGCAGGGCAGCTTGTTCTCAAAGGCGTTCTTTTTTTTTCCTCCAACCCAATTCTGCCGAGACCCGGTTAGCTTACCTGCTACAGTCCTAAACTTGACAAAATGATCTGTTTCTAAACCTAACCCTAACCTTACCGTAACTGTGAAAAACTTTATTTAACAAATAAACTTTTGCTAGCATAGCCACCAGTGCAAAGTGACTATTGACTGTTTCTTCTAATAAGACGGTTGTAAATAGCTCTGAGCTCATTTCCCTGACATGTTTGGGCGGGAGGACTTGTGACGTCTGATGAACGTGACATGTCTCTGATCAGATGTTGTTCCCAGGCTGGTCAGTTTGATAGACCTGCCCCCTGGTGGTCTCTGGAGGAGTGAGTCCCATGTGTGAGCCAAAGTTAAGGCTCCTTGTCTCTGTTGATGGTCCTTGTGCCCTGCTTTCTGATTTCAACAGCCTCGTATCAAGCATTTGTGTTTGTGTTCCTCAGTTCCTACTGTTTTGCTCTGTCCCAGTCCATGATGTGGCTTTCTGTTTTGCAGTGTTTTTTTTCTTTTTCTGATCTTGTTAGTCGTCCCTGTGTTTCCTTTTCACACTCTTCTGTTTTTGGTGCACTCAATCACAGACATTGTTTCGAGCAGGTTCTTACCCTATAGGCCTAACTATAATGTGGAGTATGTTGGCGGTCGGCGCGGGGCAGATCAGACTGTGGACATCAGCGACTGTCTGACCTCACAAGTGTAAATCCCGCTGAGAACACTTCCAACTCACACTCTCCCATTTAAACGCTCCTCCTGTGTACGTACAGCACCAGTGATGGTTCAACTCCAATCAGGCTCAAGGGCAACGGCACACACTCCCTCAGGATGATGATAACAAGCATCGGGACATGATTCCATGGAGGTATTTTTCATTCAGTCTTCGTCAAATTGTTTTCGCTTACATAAAATATCTTGCAGGTTAAGGAAATTAATTCCTACAGTTGACCCACTTTCACTATCAATGCCAGACATCAGACCCAGCGTTAGGAAAGCTGAACCTCTGGCAAAATTCACAGCTCGTTAACCGATCAGGTTTTTAACAGGCAGAAAGATGTGGATGTGCGACCAGTTTAAACATGCGTCCAGGGCGTCAAAGACACGTGTTTCCAGCCTCTGCCTTAAAAGCAAATGCGGCCATCTACAGATACTCAGTGGCACAGTAGCATTAAACGTTTTTCAAACTTGCACTGTAGCCATGTTTCCATGGCACGGAGCACTTGCACCCGCATTAGCGCGGGTCAGTCTCCATGCTCAGGGCCTGGCTCTGTGACATGAGTGACTGACATGTGTGACATGAGTGACTGTGTGACACGAGAGCTGTGCATCGATAAACAGGAACCCCCCCTGAGCTCCCCTCAGCTCAAGCCAGACCACAGACCAAGGCGCTTAGATGGGTCGGTATGGTTAATGACGAGAGTGGAGACACTTTTGGACCGTACCAATCCGCTCCAATGTGAACCAAAGTGCGCCTGAGCCAGTAGATGGAGTCATGTAAGATTGGAAAGGCTTCGGTCAGCGTTGATCCTCGGAGCAGAGTGGCCCGACATGTTTACACAGATCACGGTACATGTCCATGGACACATGTCAAATGTTAATCTTTGGGAGGACTTCTCTGTTTGGAGCTGAGGGCACATACATTCACATCAGATCAGGCCTGCAGCATTAAACAGCTCTTATGACCATCTGTCCACAGGGATTTACCCATGTGGATTTCACTGTTGTCAATAAACATATTCAAATATTGTGTAAGGGTTACTGATGCTCTGTGAGCGACCTGCTTAAAGGTCGTTATTGTGCTGTCAGCCAACAGAACATTTATACTGGAAGCCATTATACATAATACAATGTCAAGGTTTTCCAGTTACCCCTCACTCTCACATCACACAGGGAAGTGTCATACTCAAGAAACATAACAAAAGGAGGATACATTATGATGAATGACAGTGTAGCCATTCTGTCTTTGCATGTTCTTCCTGTGTCTGCGTCGGTTTCCCCTCCCACTGAAAACATGTACAATAGGTGTGTGAATGAGAGTGTTTGTGAGAGTGAGTGCAGGACAGCGGATGAACGCTAACCCAGGGCTAATTCTGGCATTGCATGTTCATTAACATGCGCTGTCCTGACCACATAAACAAAAAATAAAATAAAATGTGCTTGCAGTATAATAATAATAGTGTGGGAAGGAGTAAAGTTCCTAGAGACTGGACTGATGCAGTCATTTAATCAATTTTCAAAAAGGAAATTATAGGCCATCAATTATAGGCCCGTTTCTTTTAAATGTGCACTACCCAAGCCTGACATATCTCCAAAACAGCTTTAAAGCTTTAGTTGCATGAGATTGTGCAAAACACAACTGCCCCTTACTTTTGACGCTCTAGTACAGGCTCAAGATGAAAACCAGCAGATGTCGCAGACTTCTCTTGCACTTTCAACACCAGAGGTTATTAGAGAAGTCTCACGATGATACAACGGTACCATTAGTCCATAGACTGTGTAGACGTCGTGTGTATGTGTTTAGCCCTAGACACAGTTACTTCAGAAACAGCAGAGGTGGAGTGTGGAGACCCCCAGGGTACAGTACTTGGGCCTTTACTCTTTTTAATTTTTAAAACAATCTACCTTTACATACAAGCCAAGGCACTACCAGGCGCCTATTGCTGATTATGTCTGATCTAAAGACATGAAGAGGATAAATGACCCTCCACAGACTATAGAGTTTATCTGGTCTGGTTTATTTTATAACTTTTTGACACCTGATTAAGCATATAGAGACAAACGGTGAAGCCATCAGGTGTTACAAGTCTGATCTGTGGAGACTGAGGCAACCCTACTCCGAATGCAAGTTGAATGCCACTCTGTGGAGCATTCCCTGTGCGTGTGTAAGTGCGAGTCTGGATATGATTGTGTCTGCTACTGGAGTTTCTCCTGCGGGAAATCAATAAAACCTTTTGCACAAAACATCTCCTTTACTTATCTTGACCTTTTAAGGCGAGAAACTGCAGGCAAAACTTTTTTTATCTACAAATTTTTGTTTTTTGGTCCGTTTGCTCTCATATTGGCTTTTATGTGGAAACAAACTTGTCCAATCTGCTCCTAAAGATGTTTTATTCTAAAATTTAATCCACTTCATCCATAGATTTCTCTGGGACATTGTAAATTCAAAAGCCGTTTTCTTAAAATGCATTTTTCTCCCTCGAGACATAAAGATCAGCCTTAAAGTAGATACTACACACACCAAATGTTACAATCCTGGACTAAACAAAACTTTGACAAAATGTAAAAAGGATTTTTTATATCTAATTCTAAATCAGATTTATTTAAATTTTAAGTTTTAAAAATTAGGCCAGATTTGAATTTTCGTTTCAATTTTCAGTCTTTCAGTCAATCTAGTTTACGTAAAAATAAATACGAAATTCAGAATCCCATGCATTTTATAGTTATTAATATTTGTACAAAATGAACCAAGAAATTTAAACCTGGTTCTGTCCATTTTTATTGTATAGTTTTATATGTCCCAATATGTGTATTTTTGGCCATTTTTACACATAAAATGCCTTATTTCTACATGAAAACATGACCTGATGAAAACTTGTAATATACTTTTTTCTTACATTTATGCAAGTAAACTACAGTTTCAAACTGATATCTTTAAATTCAAGGTTTGTTCCTGTTCACCTGCGTCTCCATCATGTTCTTGATGGCGGCCGTGCGGTTGTGCGGTGGCGTAGCTGTCTCCGTGCACACAGCTCTGACTCAGGCCTTGGTGCTGCTCTGGTTACATCTGCAGCAGGAGCACATCACAGTCTCATCATGTGGAACAGACCAGAGGCAGATGAAAGGCTCCAGGACCCACAGACCCACACATTTACATAACGATTATCATATCAGGAAGTCCTCCGTCCACATGTTACGCTCAGTGCAGACAGACTGAGGGAACGCCACGCACTGTTTCCATACAACACAGCAACATGTGTCACAGCTTCAAACATCACCAAAGAGCCTTTTACTCCTACAGCCTAATGTGAAAGCAGACATTTGGGAGAAGAAATAGGACGCAATTGCCAATAGTTTTTGGTTTGGTTCAATATTTGCCAGTGGTGGAAAGTAACAAAGTACAAAAGTAAAAGTACTGTCCTTAAGTACATTTTGTAGATATCTGTACTGTAGATACATTTTACTTCACTACATTTCAGAGCAGTATCTGTACTTTCTACTCCACTACATTTTTTAACTGGACTGAAAAGTAAAAGTCTATTTTCTTAAGGTTTTAGACCTGCTGAAAAGATTGAGGGCTTAATTTTCAAGCACATTTATAGTGACATCTTGCATCTGGCTTTTTTTTTTTTTTTCTAATTCCCTTTGAGCAAATAAAAAGCCTCTAAATAGAAAAAATTACCCGGGAAGTTGCCTATAATTACCAAAACTCAACAGAATCACAATTTGATGCTTTAATAGTTCTCCAAACCAAAAATAATCACTTTCACTTTTTACTCCTAAAGTACATTTTTTAAATTAGTACTTTATAACTTTTACTTGGGTAAATTTTAAAATGTGATACTTTTACTTTTTTGGCCGCTGTATCTAACCAAATTGGGTATTTCATCCACCTGATATTTGCCTAGAAAGCCAACTGACTGAATTCCATACAGATATTTTAAGAGAAATTGAAAACATTTTTTTTCCTGGACAGGCAAGTTCAGTGTCAGATCCAAAGTCAAAGTGAGAGAGGAGTAAAGGCTCATTGATGCTCCATGTTCCAGAGGCACATGGAGGCTTAGGAATGGAGCTGTACCTGTGCTGACCTCTGGGGGCAGCAGTGAACACAGCACAACAGTGGAGGCTCAACTTAAAGTGCGTAAGACAGGTTTTTATGATTTTCTAATTTTGACGTTATTTGGTGTATTAATACTTGATATAAATATAAATGATAGTTTTACACCAATCAGGTCGCTGTTTGTGGAGAACAGTTGAAAAATCTGTTGAAACACATTGATGACGTCACACTGGCGAGGTAAAGCGTAATTTACACAAAATAAACTTATTTCTTTGACCCTTTAAACATTAATTCAACAAAATAAAGGTGCTCACATGTGTTTTTCTTTATCAAATAAAAAAATCTGTGACATAAGAGGAATTTTGGTGCACTGTACAGGATGGTTTGCTGGCAATTTCCCAGTGTGATGTCATGATTACAACCAGGAAGTAAAATTAAAAACCTAAAAAAAATAGCTAAACTTGGATAATGTTTGTAAAAAAATTTAGCAGAATTTGAAATATATTTATCGTAACTGCATTTTAGTTCAATGAGTCGTCCAACCTGTCAGAGGCACTTAAAAAAATATAAATAAATAATATGAACAAGCAGCAAAACACATCTCCCACTGCTTTCTTGACATTTTCCAATTAGTAATAAAAATAATAATAATAAAAAATTAACTTATATAGCACTTTTCATGACTCCCAAAGATGTTTCACGTTGCATTATTCATTCACTCCAGACTCAATGGTGGTAAGATACTATTGAAGCCACAGCTGCCCTACGGTAAGGATGAAGTGTTTTGCCTGACAGAATGACATTTCCTCCTCCAGCGCCCCCCTGTGGCAACTGATGTTCCAGTCTCCCATCCAAGTACTAACCAGTCCCGGACCTGCTTAGCTTCCAAGAGCTGACAGGATTGGGCATTGACAAGCAAGTGTGTCTAATGTGATCTAAAAGCTGTCATGTGCGCCTCCATGTTTGTTTTCTTCTGTTGCTCTATTTCTCCTGTTTTAGTCAATTCAACTAACTTTGAGCGCCCTCTGGTGGTTATTTAACCAAACACAGACCTGACATTGGAAACGGTTGGAAGTATTCACCTTATTCCGGAAATTGTCGTGGGCGCCGCCATCTTGTTTCCGTTGTAGCTAACACGGGGCAGACGAGCGCAACAGAAAATAAGTTCTACACGGACTAAAAAAACGTTTTCAGGCTCCAGGAAATCAGTGCAGTGTGACTTCTTGTTCATTAAACATTTTCCACAATTCAATCTACTTTATGTAATGTTTTAGCGGCGAGACCTTTCCCTCATTCGCCGTTAGCTTTAACAGTGTTCTCGTCAAACGGAAGTGCGTTTACAACAGAAGTGCGTATCTGTGGCAAAAAGAGGCAAAAGTGGGCGGGGCCGAATAAGGTGAATAAATGCAGTGTGTATAACTGTCCTTAGAGAAGAGTGTGTTTATTTGTGCTGCGGAGCGAAAATAGCTTGCAACTAATGCAATGGCTAAAAGTATTGTGTGGTAATGTATGTACGATTGCCGCGTTTATTAGCAATTCTAGCTACAACGTTTTCTTGCTAATGCTAAATTACTACACGCTCCTGGACGTCTCTCAGCCCAAGTTTGCACCTAATTTGTTCTTTTAGCTGCTGTAGACTCTTAGATGTTTTTGTATGTCCAATTTTTGAGTCATTCCACGAAAATAGGACATTTTGAGTCCCCACAACTCTTTTGCCTGTATTTTATCTATTTTTACACTAACATCTATGTTCAACAGCCTTATAAATACATCAAGATGTTTACTTTAGGAAAGCATCAGAAAATTGCACACCATCTTTGCTATTTTTGAGAAATTATGATGCTTTTCAGTACATACTACCTATTTTCTCATGTCCCCAACTGCCTAGGATGAAAGTCAACTTAGAATATTACTAATAAAACTAATCAGAAGTTTATACATTTTAATATCAACATAAACATCTATTTGTGCTTTTTATGCTGGCTATATTTTTTCAGCATACATTAATAATTAATTCATAAAATCACATAATTTAGTTTTGTCCCAGAGTTTGCCTCAACCCCGTTACACAAAATATTTCCCCCCTGTAAAAACAATGGTATGGTCCATAGGGCCATGAACCACAGGAAGTTACATCACTGAAGTCTGTTTGACAACTAGACTACAGAAAGAGGCAAGTAGCTAACTTTTTTTTCTATATATTTGTCATGTTTACAGTAAAAATATGCATTTCAAATTCTCTGGCTCAACACCGTGACATTAATAAATGTCAGAAAATCATTACTTATATTTTTGTGTGTGTTATTGTAACAATATCTGCTATTTTTCAATCTCTTGCACACCATGTGCTCTCTTTCTGATATTCATTGTGTAAAATGGAGGCTCTTTTGCACAAAATTCACAACTCAATACACTCAACCCCATCACAAATTGTATTGTAACGGGGTTGAGGGGATTGTGATTCTAACGCATTGATTGTAATTTTATCAAATTATTTAAATGGTTTATTGATTTTACTTGTATTTTTATTTTTTTTGACCACATGCATATGTTATGTATTATAGATTTTTTTTATTTTTACACCTGTTTAGATGAGATGGCACCAATGACTGCAGCAGAAAGGCAAAAGAAATATCAAGCACAAATAAATGCCGACCCAGAAAGAAGAGAAAGATACCTACAGAGTGAACGTCAGAGATGGAGAAGAAATGTTGAGGCAGGAAAAAAAAAAAGGAATTAAAGACTTGAGTGAAAGAGAACAGCGGCAGAAACGTAAAAAGTGGAGAGCAGCCTACAAAAGAAACAAGGAGAGAAGAGAAGCAGTGAGGAACCTGAGTACTCCCCCAACCAGTCCAGAACAGGATCAGATGCAGTCACCTCAACCAAGATCTTCAAGGTCAGGGTCATGGGTAGTTACCAGTGTGAGAAGAAACATACTATCTGATACTATCTATCAGATCTGTTAGATCTGAGCGCTGCTTTTGACACTGTCGATCATGGGATCCTCCTACAGAGACTAGAGGACTGGGTGGGCATCACTGGCACTGCCCTAAATTGGTTGAAGTCCTACCTTGAGGACAGAGAGTACTTTGTTGAGATTGGTAACTGTGTCTCAGACCACGTGAGCTTGACCTGTGGGGTGCCCCTTCTGTTCAACCTCTATATGCTGCCCTTAGGTCAGTTAATACTCAGCACAAATGTGTCTTATCACAACTACGCAGATGACACTCAGATCTATGTCTCACTGACGGCAGGTGAATATGGACCAGTGGATTCACTCTGTCACTGCATCCAACAGATCAGCGTGTGGATGCAAAACAATTTTCTTCAGCAAAACTCAGACAAGACTGAAATCATCGTCTTTGGGCCGCAGAAACAGAGAGAAAGTGTCAGCAGTCATCTCCAGTCTCTCGCTCTAAAACTGACAAAATAAAGTTAGAAATCTGGGGGTAATAATGGACTCAGACCTGAACTTTGACAGCCACATCAAATCAATAACATCAACAGCCTTTTACCACCTAAAAAACATTGCCAAAATTAAAGGTATAGTGTCTAAACCAGACTTGGAGAGACTTATCCATACATTTGTCTCCAGTAGGTTAGACTACTGTAACGGCCTGTTCACTGGTCTCTCCAAACGAACTGTAAAACAGCTGCACTTTGAATTGGCCTGTGTACGAATTATGCTCTACAAATAAACTTGCCTTGCCTTGCCTTGCCTATAAAGCTCTGTTTTAGAGCTACAAGAGGGAAAGGGAGAAGGGACAGAAGGATTGTGATATATGCAGAAAACAGAATGTTACCTAATTTTATTAGGGTTATAATGGCTTAAAATCAATCAATACATCCTGATTACAATTGTGTTCTATTGTTTTGCGTTGTAGGAATAGATAGAAATAGAAGAACTTGAGAAAAAACTGAAAAAAGAAAGACAAAAAAAAGATAAATACAAAAAAGGTGCCAACGTTTAAAGAAGCATTCAGATTCGCCACAGTCAAAGGTGAAAAAACGTATTGCTACCTGCCCAGTTAACGCCCAAATTAGGAAGACATTACTTTATCACCAGTCATGGCAGTTAATAAAACAATTACTTAAATACAGTATGTTGTCTGTCTTACATAATTAAATATACATTTTATGAAAAATGTTGTAAAATAGCACTTCATTTCAGTCAGAACTTAGTTTGTCCCTTCAACCCCGTTACAATCGTCAACCCCGTCACACCTAGATTTTTTAAATTTATATTTAGCATTTTATGATAAAATAATGCAATGTTAGTTGACTTCAATTATAAAGGGTTTGACATGTAGTAAGAACATAATTTTTTGTTAAAATTCTTTATTTAATCTACATTTTAATTAAAAAATAGAAGTCTAGAGTCACGCGAGAAGGTATTTCAGGCATTAGTATGGACAAAACATTTTTTCTATATTTATTTGAATTAGAAAAAGTTTTAATGGTGAAGAGGGACAACTGAAGAATAGAAAAATGGTAATTTAATAAGAAAAACATCTTATTATCACATTCAGACAATAACCTCTGTGTCCATAACGGGGTTGAGGCGCAACATTGCTGACAACTTTAAAAGATGATTGTAAATAATAGAAATTTGCTCCTTGAGATGGTACAATATATTTTTCTGGTAGTTTAATATGTTATTTATACTATGATATATTTTTAAAAGTTATATATTTATGTTTAAAAATGAAAAGTGTTGAAGTCCAATTTGTCCTGTTCTCGTGGAATGACCCTTTTGCTCATTTTTAACCCTTTATTTTCTTGATGACAGACAGTAAAACCTAATTATTTGATGAGCTGGTGGTTTCGACAGTTCTTCCATACAGCTACAGTTTCCAGTGGCCCTTTCTCGATGGACATATGGAATCAATGACAGTCAGAGGAAGCGCTCATCACTGCCCAAACCGTACACTGCACCCAGACAGAAGAGACGTGTGCCCACTTCAAAGTCCTGGTCTAGACCCGTGATTACAGACCGGACCAGAGGAGTCAGCAGGACCAGGAGCAGGGCCGTTAGTCACCGCAGGAGGTGAACCAATCAGATCGCATTACCATACATGATGAAAAGGGGTAGTAGCAAAAAAACTGTACAGCGCTAAGTAAAAAGTAGATTCAGGCCTTTAATGGTACCTGTGTGTGGCTTTGTTTTTACAGCGTTAAAACAAGTGTCTGACAAAAACACTTCACAATAACATCAGACACACATTCTATACAAGACACAACTCCATTAAAGTCCAGATGATTGAAATCAAAGGCGCTGGACCTGATTTTTATCCACGTAGGTCATTGAGGCCGTTCTGAATTGAATTATATTATAGAAAACTGCTGATAAATTTGCGGTGAATAATTGAACACAAGGAGTACATTATATGATGTGTAATTATGTGAGAAAGACATTCATCCCACACTAATGGAAACACCAGATAGACCAGATTATATACAGCACCTTTAATGATGATGAAATATAACATAAAATAGTGTGCACATGGTGGTATTTCCACATTGTAAGCAGTTAACATATAAAACAAATGAAAACATGAGTTCATTAAGAATAAAGCATTTGTTCATGATATCAAAATAATAATAGTTAATCAAATAAATAAATACAAACATACATACATACATAAAATATTACAATTATGTAAATGGTGCAAATGCTGGAGAAAAAAGGTTAAAGAACACATATTTGTATCATTATTGTCCTTTAAGCCGGGTGTCCACTGCATGATTTTGTTCATATTATAAGATGTATGGATATCACACTGCAGGACGTGATGAATTAAAAATCATAGCTACAATTACACAGTGTGATGGCTCATATGATCAATCAGAGCTACGACCAAAGTGTGTCTGAGTGAATATCAGGCTTAGGCTCCGAGTGAGACAGTTCTCACAGTTACACCTGTCAGCAGACACCAGCAGGACATGCTAGCAGTGTTTTTTTTATTTATAAAAGTTACAAAATGAACAAGAAATGAGAAGATATGATCCCGTTCACAGCGGCGCTCCTCTGACCTTACTTTGTGTTTACATTTCTGACACAGATCGATGGTAGATGCAATGACAGGAGGAGGATGTTTGATATAAATGGTAGCTCGTCTTTGGTTCCAAGTTTAGTCTTTGTCCCTGTCACACTCTAAGTTCCACCAGTCACGATTTTGATTCTTCTCACGACCAAAATCATGCAGTGGACACCCGGCTTTAAACATGAGTACCTTTACTTTGACATCTCATGTTATAGATCTTATTTTAATGTATCTATTGAAACGCACACATGACCATATATCTGCGAGGCATTCCCTCATCAGGATTTGTATTAGCACTTCATCTACTGGGAGCAGAGGCAGGGGAAATAAACAAACCCAGCTTTCCCTCGACATGTTAATCTAATAATGCAGTTATAATGAAATGATCTGAGAAGGAAATGCTCTAAATGAGTCTGGTAATGATTGATTTAATATTGACTAAAAAACAGCACATGACACCTCTGGATGGATGTTTTGTGAGGCTCAGAAGAAGACATCCTTGTAAACAGGAATAATGAAACAAGCGTGAATGAAGTAAATACAACTGCAAGCGTGATTTTAAATGATCATGTTAGAACATGATTAATCGCTCAAAAAAGTATATTTCGCATATAATGTGCTTTTAACTGTGGGCGATACCCTCAACATTGATAAGTTGTGTGTGTTTTCCTTTCATTTGAAGAATATCGAGGGTATAACTGCTGCAGGGACAGTTTTGTGAGAGACTGTAGAATAAACTGTGATCTATGTTCTTTTATAAAAGTTTATGAACAAGGAAGATGAGTGCAAGTTAATAAACATGTAAATAGTGGGTCCAATTAGTCACACTCGTTTGGTGAGCGGGGCTGCGGTTTACATTGTAAGAAAATGGAGTATATAATGAGTATATAATGCCTCCTTTAAGCTTTGTGTCGACAGAAATGATGTAACACATTTGCTCCATGTGATTAAAGCACTACGGGGAAAGGAGAGAGAGACAGAGCGCCCACTGGAGGCAGACTCAGCAGACGGTTACACAGGGACACAGTTAGATAACAGGTCAGGGTTAGGCCAAAACTCAACTCTTTACCCTTCAGAGAGCCTGAGGAGCAGACAGACACCAACCAGAGAACCGGAGAAATCTGGGAAGGAGAGATATGTGCAACCGAAGCTGCACTGCAAGAGAAAATGATCTGAAAACTTTGAATATAGATTAAAAGTGACCAGTGACTAGAGAGAGATTCCAGTTTCTGAATTATTTTGTTTCGTGTGCAAGTTTTCATTTTTGTGTGCAGTTTTCATGGTGTTAACAAGTTTCAAAGATACTCATCTGGATAATGTTTTCCGACTGAGAAGCTGGTCTGACTTTTAAAACATTGCTCAGATGACAACCTTTAAAATTGATTCTACATTGGATCACTCCCGAACAAATGAGGGATTACACTGATTAGCCTTAATAAATCATGATCAAAGATGAAAAACATTAGTTTAAGAATGATTTAGGCTAAGTAACTACTTTATTATTACACTAACTCCAAACCCTTTAGTATTTAAGCCTGAATAATTCTTAATAGACAATTCATTCATTGTGAAGGCTGAAGGTGTCTTTATTATACCAAACATCAGATTTTCCACATCAGTTTTAAACTAAGCCACGTGAGCGAGCATGTCAGACGATAGAAACAGAAGAAAGTGGACACGGTTAGACCAGCGAAATGGCACCTGATTCATCCTATGGGCGAGTGCTCATTGGTGCATGAAGCCAAAATAGTGTTTTTCTTCCGCATTACTTCCTGATACGGAGGCTGCCATCTTTACTTCAGGGACGCCACATGACGACAATCCCCCATGATGCTTTGAGCGGCGGGAGCGATCACGCAGCTTGTAAGTTTTTGCGTTAACGTTAGCTTGTGTGATTGTAATTGTATTCTTCATGTTAGATCAAATGTGAAAGCGTCTGAAATGAAATAAAATACAACTTCCAGGTGTCTCTGGTCACGAGCTTCTGTTTGTATCGTCCGACGTGTCGTTCACGTGACTCGCACATGTTTACTGTGACGTCACTTCATATAAAAATGGTAATTTCTGTTAAAAAGAACATTTCCTTCTATTTCATTTAAATACTGAAAATAATGAAGTACTATCTGCAATTATAATATGCAATGATATAAAAAGGCTGGGCTTAAGAGGCTGCAATACCTCTCACGGCCACTAATCAATCTGGGACACGGACATAGTTCGTTTAATAGAGCCATGGTCGCTGTCCGCTGTTGTTTTTTCGACTGTCGCACTGCATTGTGGTCAATATTGGCCGGTACAGTGACCAGCGCTGGACACTATTTTTCAAGGTGCATTGTGTGAAATTGAATGCACTACTTTTTCACCTGCTGGACATTCACTAAAATGGCGTGACTGTACTGTGCCCTATGGAGGGAACAGCCTTGTTTGGTTCTGTTGTGGTCCTGGTTTAGTCCACGTATTTTCCCGAGGTTTAGTTGGATTTGCTGATGTTTGGTGTAAAAGTCGTATCATTTCCAGCGTGACTGTATTATCAGCGCACAGTAACGTATGAACATTTCCCCGACCAGAGTTCCTTCCAGTTTTGTGAATGTTTCCACACAGTTAGCCTGGTTAGCTTGTATTGACCAAATGCTACGCTACACTGAGCGTACAGCAGCCCCATGGCCCTCTGCCAGATCTGCGCCGCACCAAACGCTAATGACCACCAACGGACTGTTCTTCAGAGCATAACCTCAGACAATGGACGTGCACGCCCCTCGTGCACGCTCACAGTCACACTAATCAAACAAGATGGCGGCTGTGCGAGCGTCAACACACAGGTCAGCGGGCCGGGCGAGGAGGAGTTCAAAAAATGAGAAAAATGAAAAGAACAAGGTCAGACGGGGCCTTTACAAGTCTGCGCTGGAAAAAAAGACAAGTTGATCTGGAGTTTTTCAAAAGCTCTGGACAGTGTTGGAGTTAAGGGAGGAAACTGTTGAGTTGTGTGTCTTTATGTCTGGAATGGTATTCTCTGACGCTGAGTTTCTAAAGACTGACAATGCACTGACTAATTAAAAAAGCCCTTAACAACCAGTGTTTTCCAAAAAAATAAATAATAATAATAATTAAACTGTTAAATTTGATTCTTCACTTATATTTTATTTAGTTTGGAAGTTTCAGTTTATTTCTTGACAAAATACTGTTCCTGGACCAGACCAACATCACACGATCTCTCTGGGTGGAGTCTGCATGTCCTCCCCGTGTTACCGTGGGTTCTCTCCTGGTTCTCCGGCTTCCTCCCACCGTCCAAAGACATGACTGTGTTCAGGTTCATTGAGAACTCTAAATTGTCCATAGTGTATACGTGAGAGTGAATGGTTGTCTGTCCTTGTCTCTGTGTCAGCCCTGGGACGAGTGGCCACTGTCCAGGGTGTACCCCGCCTAAGGCCCAAAGGCACGGAGACAGGCTCCATTCACCCCATGACTCCTATCGGGAACAAGTGGTAGAAAAAAGGTTTGTAAATATTGATTAGATGGTTCTCACACTAAATGTAACTTGATTTGTTCATTGGATTTTGACTTTGCACATTATTGGAAATGATTGCAATACGGCTGTTAATTGTATTGTTGATATTATTGCAGTATTTGAATATAATTTATGACACAAACATGTTCATGCCAAACTAAAAATTAAAACTTAACAGCAACAACTGTGAGACTGAATCAAGGCTCATTTAGAATGAATGAGGAAAATTATGAATAAAATCAGTCTTTTTCACGGTTTTAATTTTAAAACAGGAAATGTAACAGTAAATAAGTTGTGTTATTGTGATTTATTTAGTTTGTTGCAATTATTATTCTGTGATATGAGACTTTAGCCGTATATTGTGCAGTGCTACTGTGGATTAAAGTCAAATTGTTGCTTTAGGAACTTCTGGTAGTTTCTGTTAATGCGCCATTAGAATATTTGTGCCAATAAATAGAATTTTTCTCTGCACAAAGCTGACTTGTAATTTTTTCTTAAGGTGAGTCACTGCAGGTGAACAGGAAAAAAATCTTAATTTTAAAGATATCAATTGTAAACTTCTCCTGTAGTTTACTCAGGATAATAATATAACTTTATTGAGTTTTTCATCATGTCAAGTTTTCATGTAGAAATAAGGCATTTTATGTGAAAAAATGGCCAAAGATTCACATATCTGGGGCATTTAAATCTGAAAAATGGACAGAACCAGGTTTAAATTTCTTTGTTAATTTTGTACACATTTGTTACAAAAAAATAATACAGAGAGCATTTGGATTTCTTATTTAGTTTTTAAGTAAACTATAGATTGGCCTGAAAATTGACTTTAAAAAAATTCAAATTTCACATCATTTTTTAACTTAAAACTTAAATAAATCAGTTATAGAATTAGATATTTAAAAATCCTTGTGTACGTTTCGTCTAAATCTTGTTGGTGTGGGATCTACTTTAAGGCTGATCTTTATGTCTCGAGGGAGAAAAATGCATTTTAAGAAAACGGCCTTTGAAGTTCCAATGTCCCAGAGAAATCTATGGATGAAGTGGATTCAATGGAAGAATAAAACATCTTCAGGAGCAGATTGGACACGTTTGTTGTTTCCACAAGAAAATCAATGTGAGAGAGAGAAAACTGACCAAAAACTCCACTGGAGCTTTAAATTTTATTAAATTGACCAAAATGCTATGCACTTTTATTTATTTCTCTCTGTTGATGTGGGAAACTTTTTATTCTTCAAAAAAGAAAACTGTGGTTTATGGGCTATTTATTAATTAATATATTAAACAACAGAAAGATCAGATCTGTGGAGTGGCGAGCCCCTTTAAATGTATCAATGTGTGTTTTTCAGTGTGTTTTTTAGCAGCAAAAAGCAGCAAAGCAGATGGGACATAGTGCACCTTTGATGATTGATTTCAGAGACAAAAAGTAAAAATGTAAAAAGGTGGTTGCCATGGAGACCCCAGTGTTGTGGATGATGTATTTTTGGAGTGGCTGTGGGCGCGTGGATCAGTGTCTGAGCTGACGACATGTTTGGACTCTCACTGACAGTCGTTTATCGTCAACACTCCGACGGATTTACGCCTGCAGCTCGTACTTTAATGTGCGGAAAAACACGGCCAAAATAGTAAGCGACGCCGTCTAAAAATAACACTCACATCACGGGACGTTCATGCTGCTGAGAGTTAGGCTGGTGAGTTACCGAAAAGAACAAAAATGCTGGCTTTTGTTGTAGTTTTGGAGTTAACCCCGAAATGACAATGAAATGTTTCTTAAGAATGGCCTGTAAAATAACACACACTACTTTATTACTAGTAGTATTTATGTGTGCTTGTGAAAAATAAATAAAGAATCTGGAGCAAAAATAAAATCACACAAAATATCTAATCACATTTTATTAAACATGTACACAAATAAAAAGAACAGCTTTTGGTACAGGGTGATAAAAAATTATAATAAATTATATATATATATATATATATATATATATATATATTTTTTTTTTTTTTTTTAATATATATATAATATATATTTAAAAATATATTATATATATATTTTTTTTTAAATATATATATATAATATATATTTAAAAATATTATATATATATATATATATATATATATATATATATATTTTTTTTTTTTTTTTTTTTTTTTTTTTAATATATATATTTTTTATTTATTTAATTCCCCCACATAATTTTTTTTTGCACACACGCTCGCACACACACACACACACACGCACGCATGCACACACACACACACACACACACACACACACACACACACACACACACACACATTAAGACATACATTTACGCTCATGTGTTTGGGGGTCATTTACTGTAATTTGAAAAATGTTTGATTGTTGACCTTTTTGTTTCTCTTTTCCCTTTTATTGTACGTTCTTATATTTAATGGTTGTTGTAAAGAGACACACTTTGTGAAGTGACTGTAGTGTGTATCTGTCACATGGTGGAAAAAATGGAAGAAAAGGAAGCAACAAAAGCAAAATGACATAAATAACAACAAAATACATAAATAAATGACAAAGTCAGATTTGTACAAAAATGGACCCATGTTCATAATAAAACAAACAGTGCATTATAAACGCCATGTGAACAGCCCTTTGTTTGATTCAGTGAAACAAACGGTTTTGCACTTTTACCTCACTCTGTTATGGTCTTGTTGAGGCTGGGGTCAGCTGTGGTCAGGCTCCTGGAGAACACTGTAAGCACCAGATCTTCAGGATAATCAGTGGGATTTGAGGGTCAGGGGTCAAGTCGTTGTTTGAAAAGCGGCGTGTGAGGAGTGGGACCATTTGGACACAACAGAGCACCTCCATCTTTGTGCTGCTGGTCCTGGAGCAGGAGCTGCCGGGCTCTGGGGCACGTGCTCTACTGCCCCCTTTTGGTTGCACCACAGACTGTGGGCTGCACACACAAAGTATGTTTTTCAAATAATGGAACAGGAATGGCAAACAGTTGTCTTTTTAGTATCAAGCTAACACATGATCCACTTCAGCTGTACAAAGTTAAAGGTGCATGTGACGGTTTAGACCCTTGAGCAAAACAGAAAGTAAAACCATCACAATTGCCAAATTAAAAAACTAGATAGTGGTCCATGATTTGTCACGTCACAGACGCATTTAATGAAATAAAACATCAGATTTGAGAAATGGTGATGGTATCATTTTAACCAAAAGAATGTGCCACGACTCACAAAACACTGCTCAGACTGCTCATTTCAGTTAAGCACATTTAACATTTTGCTAAACATTAATCATTTTCCCCAGTTTTTTAATTTAACATCCAGACTGAAAATAATTATCTAAACAGTTTTATTCAAAGGGCAAAGCATGTATAATTTACACAAGAATCATTATTTGAAGAATAAAAATATACGACAATTACATGGATGGAATTGAGTGTCTTTAATGTCATCATCCACATGTTTTAAAACTCAGTTTAAGATTGACATCATGTTTTTGACCCCTGGGTATTAGACAAGACATTTTTCTATTGCAAAAATCCCAAAACAACTCGCTTGAATTTATTGTAAATCTTGATTATCCCACAAGCCAAGCATTTAATCCACGGAGCAGAGCTTCTTCTGTCCAGTCCAGGACCAGTGCAAGTCTACGATTTCACACAAAATGGGACTAAACCTGGATTAAAACAGGACTAAACCCGGTCTAAACCCAGAACAGGACAAAACCCAGTCTGAACCCAGAAGAGGACTAAACCCGGTCTAAACCCAGAACAGGACAAAACCGGGTCTGAACCCAGAACAGGACTAAACCAGGTCTGAACCCAGAACAGGACAAAACCGGGTCTGAGCCCAGAACAGGACTAAACCCAGTCTGAACCCAGAACAGGACTAAACCAGGTCTAAACCCAGAACAGGACAAAACCGGGTCTGAACCCAGAACAGGACTAAACCGGGTCTGAACCCAGAACAGGACAAAACCGGGTCTGAACCCAGAACAGGACAAAACCGGGTCTGAACCCAGAACAGGACAAAACCGGGTCTGAACCCAGAACAGGACAAAACCGGGTCTGAACCCAGAACAGGACTAAACCGGGTCTGAACCCAGAACAGGACAAAACCGGGTCTGAACCCAGAACAGGACAAAACCGGGTCTGAACCCAGAACAGGACTAATCCAGGTCTGAACCCAGAACAGGACAAAACCCGGTCTAAACCCAGAACAGGACTCAAGCAGGACTAAAGCAGGACTACAGCACGACTAACCCAGGACTAAACCAGGACTAAATCAGGACTAAAGCAGGACTAAACCAGGACTAAATCAGGACTAAAGCAGGACTAAACCAGGACTAAAGCAGGACTAAAGCAGGACTAAAGCAGGACTAAAGCAGGACTAAAGCAGAACTAAACCAGGACTAAAGCAGTACTAAAGCAGGACTAAACCAGGACTAAAGCACGACTAAAGCAGGACTAAAGCAGTACTAAAGCAGGACTAAAACAGGTCTAAAGCAGGACTAAAGCAGGACTAAAGCAGTACTAAAGCAGGACTAAAACAGGTCTAAAGCAGGACTAAAGCAGGACTAAAGCAGTACTAAAGCAGGACTAAACCAGGACTAAAGCAGGACTAAAGCAGGTCTAAAGCAGGACTAAAGCAGGACTAAACCAGTACTAAAGCAGTACTAAAGCAGGACTAAACCAGGACTAAAGCAGGACTAAAGCAGGACTAAACCAGGACTAAAGCAGGACTAAAGCAGGACTAAAGCAGTACTAAAGCAGGACTAAAACAGGTCTAAAGCAGGACTAAAGCAGGACTAAAGCAGGACTAAAGCAGGACTACAGCAGGACTAAACCAGGACTAAAGCAGGACTAAACCAGGACTAAAGCAGGACTACAGCAGACCCAGAGCAGGACAAATGCAGATGTCCCGCACAAACAGCTGTGTGTGGGACGGTGCAGTGACAAAGGGACTCTCAGGGAGACAGCTTGGCGGGCGTCCAGGAGTCACAGGGGCCCTCAGACACAGGGGACACTGACCCAGGGGCCCGGCCTGTCAGGGGACATTAGCCTGACAGGGACACGGGCCCAGCCAATGAGAGAGCGGGGTGCAAGGAGAGGGCGGAGCTTTCAGTGGAGAGAGAGAAAGAGAGAGGGAGAGAGAAACAAAGAGAGAGAGAGAGAGAGAAGAGGGGGCAGGTAAGTGTAAGTGGCGCCCCCTTTTGGGCCAATCATAGCTCTGCACCTCGTCTGAGAAGGAAGATTGTTGCTCGTCAAACCTGGGTTAGACCTGATTTAGTCCTGGTTTAGTCCTGTTTTAGATCTGGTTTAGTCCTGGCTTAGACCTGGTTTAGTCCTGGCTTAGACCTGGGTTCCGGCCCTGGGGACAAAACCATCCAAAAAATCTGTCCCTTGGTCCATATTGGGCCTGTTGTATTTAAAGTGCAGACATGTCAAAGGGGAGTGAACGTATTCTAACGGAATATTCTACAGGACAGACAATACAAATATTAAAAATTAGCTCAAATCAACAGGTAAAAAGGGAAAACTTTTCAGTGCTTGGAAAGAGTGGAGAGGTGAAGGGACGCACATCTCGACACTTTTTAATATGAAACGATTTAATACGAAACAGCCCCATTTGAACCATTAACAGTGAATATGTCAGACATTTTGTATGAAGTTTTCTTTCAGGAAAGAAACTTGTAACGCTGTTAACAAATCTTCACACAAAAAACACTCCTGATGACATTGATACGGCATGATATAAATATCACCAAACTCAGAATCACTAATCAATAATTTGAACATTGTACTTAATGTAAAATATGTAGTGCTCAACTAAGTAAACAATGATTATCCTAGAAAGAGTTGAATGATGTGCAAAACCAGTGCTTTAGATCAGCAGTGATGATAAACTACAGTTCCTACTGCGGACTAGCACCTGTGGCTTTGTTTTGGTCCTTTGGCTGAAAATGAAAGTCAAATTTACTGAGCTTTAATTTGTTTATTTGTGCTGTGGAGAGAAACTGTAATGTATGTATGTATGAGCCCCTCAGTGTGCATGAGATGTGTCTGATGTATAGTTCCTGTCCCCATGTGCGCTACACAAAGGCACCAAGGACTGGAACCATATTCTGGGGACTTTTGCTCTGGGGCAGGTGCTTTCCAGTCCGACCTGGAACCTTTAGTTAAAACATACAGTAAGACATTATGACTTAGACAATTCTTAAAGCGAGACACTACAGGTAAAACTCTTACCTTTTTTTTTTGTTTGTTATTTGGTCAGTTTGTTCTCTCAACATATCGGCTTTCATGTACAAACAATAAACTTGTCCAATCCACGCTTAACATTTTTTTATTCTTCCATTGAATCCACTTCATCCATAGATTTCTCTGGGACATTGTAACTTCAAAGGACGTTTTCTTCAAATACATTTTTCTCCCTCGAGACATAAAGATCAGCCTTAAAGTAGATCCTACACCAAACTGTACAATCTGGACTCAACAAGATTTAGACGAAACGTACAGAAGGATTTTTCTATACTTAATTCTAAAACTGATTTATTGAAGTTTCAAGTAAAAAAAAAATGAGGTGAAATTAGAATTTTTTGTAAAATTTTCAGGCCAATATAATTTACTTATATAACTAAATAAGAAATACAAAATCTGTATTTTTTTTAATATATAACTCATATGTTACAAAATTAACCAAGAAATTTAAACCTGGTTCTGTCCATTTTTCAAGTTTATGTGTCCCAAATATGTGGATTTGTGGTCATTTATCCACATAAAATGCTTTATTTCTACATGAAAACATGACATGATCTTGAACTTAATAATGTTATAAATTTTTCTCTTACATTTATGTGAGTAAACTACAGGAGATTTTTACAACTGATATCTTTAAATTTAAGATCTTTTCCTATTCACCTGCAGCGTCGCGCCTTAATCTTGCCTTGAGCCCCCAAATTCTTAGATCTGCCACTGTAGTCCAATCAGTTTTGGGCAGAGAAATATTGGCATTTGGTTGTTTACTGTAGTGTTCTCATTGCATGTAAACGCAGAGACAAAAACATTCATCAAGTGTTTCTTTTTGCTACATTTCTGGGCGGAGATTTTGCGTCTCGTTTGGCGTCCTGCCACGCTTTTGTTTCCCGTGTGACTTCACTGACCCTGTTTAGCCTGGGATTTTCGAGAGCGTGTTTGAGCCCACGGCAGTTTGCTGTTGTATGGAAACACTGCTCACCCCGATGCCCTCCCGACTGCCCCCCTCCCTCCCCCCTCGCCTGGTCCTACAACAGCACACCCCCTCCATACACACCTACGTAGGGGGCTATGTGTACAGATCATGTGCTCGGGCTAATGCTAATACTGTCTGTTAGTGCGGGAGGTCGGAGGTCACCGGAGCAACAGGCACTTACCGACACTGAGCAGTTTTGGGCCAGACCCCTGACCTGTGAGCGCTGTGGAGAGAGGCGTTTGTTTACTACGACTGAGAGAAAGCGCGGTTTGAGTCGTCCAGATTACATCAAGTCAGATTATTTTTTTTATTCAAATGTATGCATCGTCTAAACATTTTGTCGGTTTGATATAATGACTCATAATGTGGGTTTTTCTGATAAAACTGAATAGAAATCGAATCCTAATCCAGTGTTTTGTAAAAAAAAAAACAACAACAAAAAAACAATCAAACATCTAAACCAAGCATCTCAAACTCGCGGCCCAGGAGCCAAAAGTGGCCCTCAAGACAATATTTGGTGGCCCTGAGATTATTTTTAATTTGTAACGCACATCTCATATCTCTCATGTATTAGTAATTATTGGGCTTGGTATTAATTAAAGTCTACATGACAGGTTCCCATTTTTTTCTAATACTGACTTAGTTTGATGGGAGGGCACCTGTCTTAAATATTTATCATAGTTAACATCTGTGAAGTAGCAGTTTGTGAAGAAAATTTAAAAAACAAAAATTTAAAATTACAGGAAGTGCTGAGTCCTAAAATGGAATCCCTCTGTGATGTCATCAAAAAGAGACATACAGTTTAAAATAAATAGACAGTTAACACTCGACTGAAACGTTTTTCTGACAGTTTAAACAGTCATTCAACAAAATAAAGGTGTTACCAGGTATTATTATTTGTCGAATCGTAACTATTCTGTAGTTTGTATGGATTTTGGCCCTTGTTTTTGAAATGGTTGCTAGGTAACAGGTGTGGAATTACCTCTAACTATGTCATATTTGCTGCCCATGACCAACCAGGAAGTAACATTATAAATTACACAAATAGTCAAACTGGGGACAAACAGGAAAAATGTTTCGTAAAATCATAAATATAATCATCTTCACTACATTTTAGTGAATTGTGACTTCTAACCTGTAATATAGACTTTAATATCAACATGAGCGTATTACTAAAACACACAGTTTGAAGCTAGTTTGTAGATTATAAGGTATTATCATTTGTAAATTCTTTTATATACCAAACATGCCTTAAAAATGTAAATTCTGGGAACTAAAATGTCCTATATCCAGATTTTGTGGGTAAGGAGCACAAGTCTGTCTCTGTTGCGGCCCCGCCCCGATTTTCTACATTCGACACCCTCTATTATCACACCCCTGATCTAAACAGGGCCACTATGGAACTCAGCCGTGGGTACAATTAGGTGGATATTTATGAATCTGATTTTTCTGAATAATGGCATAGGGGGCGGGGATAAGGGGTAGGTGAAAACTGAAATAAATTGTCCTGAATTCAGCACAACACAGGATTCCTAACACATGCATGACTCGATCCAAATAAAACTTTGAGGCAGACGATGATGAGGAAACACATGCTTAAAAGCTCCGAAAAGTGCAACTGACACGTGTCCAACCTGTTACCGTGACATGAGTTTTTCTTAATTTATTCCTTTTTGTCCACCATCCGATGGAAGGAAACTCTTAAAGGGGACATATCATGCAAAATCTACTTTTTTGGCCCTTAGATACCTTTTATTGTGTACTGTGGGTGTCTGGTAGTGGCTAAAAGTTGAAACTAATCACTTAAGTAGCTGCAGAGATATATTTATATAAATTTTGCAACATATTTCTCAGTTCGTTCGAATTTCCGCATTATCTGTTACGTATTTTTGTCTATCACGTCACAGCGGAACTACTAAACAAGGTCAAGAGCTTCCGGTAGAGACCGCCATCTTTATTTTCCTTGTAGCGATTTTGTAGTCCAAGCGCAAAGATGTCAAAGGTAATGTACCACTGACAGTGGGGAAAGTTTAGTTTGTGTGCTAAGCACTTCAAAGAGGAGTGCTTCAGTAACCTCCGCCAGTACAACGAGGGATTTGCTCAAAGATTGCATTTGATCGAAGGTTCAGTTCCTTCGGTCTATGGAGATGACGATATACTGGAGCGTTAAGTCAAGAAACGCTGAAACACTGATTTTTAGACCTATTTTTTATCCCGTCATTCTTTACCTGTGTTCTGGCACATGTCTTTATATACACATATAATACATTTATTTTTGAGGTTTTCATAAGGCAGAACTCACATCAGACTGCTCGTAGCTGACGTTAGCATGTCGCTAGCATTAGCGCGCAGCAAGCGTAGCCCGCAGCACCGTAACTACGCTGACTGACTTGACAGTAGCCTTTTCCCCCGGACTGTTGTTGTAGTAAGATGGTAAAGTGAGGGTCCATTAGACAACCTGCTAATATCTTTCACACACAGTTAAGCTAGTTAGCGAATTACATAGTAGTAAACAAACCATTGAGATGCAGCCATTTGAAGTCTTTGCTGTGGAGGATTGTCTTCTTCGATTTCCTCTTGGTCTGTGTCAGACTCTGGCTCGTACATGTAAGGCTGGATGTTGATGTCTTCGCTTGTTTCCATTTTTCGATTGTCATTACGTTTTTTTCTAACTCTGGAGAAGTTTTGGATCCGACAGACGGACTGTGTTTGGGACTACAACAATGGCTGAACGGGGCGGAGTCTGCATGCAATGCGCATGGGTGGGGGTGGGGTGCGAACTAACTCATTTGCATTTAAAGAGACAGTGCCAAAACAAGGCGCTCAAAAGCGCTCCTTACAAAAGGGGTAAAAGAGAGGCATGTAGAAAGAAAATTAGGAGGAATTCAGACTGTAGATTGCAGGTATAGTTTATTTAGACCCCAGGTAAATGTTTTAAATGTTCAAAAGGTGAAAATAAAAGCATGATATGTCCACTTTAAAGCACACATATTCTGCTACAGTGACGTTTGTGAGCTTTTAATCATGTTCTAACAATGTTCTGTCATCAAAAACACACCTGGAGCAGCATTCAGTTGCATTCATGTTTTGAGGAATGTTCAATAGAAAATCGTCTCTCTTCCTCCATCAGTGATGTTTTTTCACTTTTCATACGTCACTTATCAGAGAATCTTCCGGTGTTTTAAATCCAGACTCGTTGAGCATTTCTGCCTCTAAACACGATCACTGCTACTGCTAACCTAAACATCGTGCATCTTAGTGCTAGCATGACTAAATTGTGTATAGCACTAGGCGCCATCTGCTGGCTGCATAAGTGTAAGAAGTGTTAGAAAAATAGAAAATATTTAAGGCACTCAAGAGCATGTTTAAAGGCTAATAACAATATAAAAAATGCTGAATATTTTTCCTTTAAATATAAAAAGAAAGATGTAACCCTCTTATTTTCATTCAAAGCACCCACTCTGGGATGAATCAGGATCAGCTTGTACTAAAAACAACAAATACAGAAGTAGAAGAGTAGAATACATTTTTAATAGAACTTTTATATGGATTCTGCCTGGACTTTTTTTTTTTTTTTTAAGTTTATTACAAGTCTCCAAATCTAATTTTTAGTCAAATTAGTTTTTAAAGAGAAATTGTTAAAAGCCAGCAAATGTACAAACGGGAATCCTCCTGACTCCAGCTTTACTTCATATATTTTACAAAGAAAATCTAGGCAGAATTTAAAATCTGATATTCCTGTGAGCAGAGATGGTTCACTCTAATGATTAAAGTAAATCAGCACAAACTATTATCTTATGGTTCAAAGAGTTCAAGAACAGCTATAGTTTGAAACAGGGAGTTTTAAGGAAATTAGGCCCTCGTGTTTCATATTGTTATTAGCCTTTAAACATGCTCTTGAGTGCCTTAAAAAAAAAAAAAAATCACGTGTTTTAACAAAGAAAAGTTTCTTATTCATTCTATAAAATGACACTTGTATCCAGCCAGCAGATGGCGCCAGTGCAATATACAATCTAGTGAAGTTAGCGCTGAAAAGACGTCATTGTGTGGATTTGCTGCAGTTGTTATTGAGTTTAGAGGCAGATATACTCAGAACGAGTTTAGCGATGATTTAAGGACTAAAAACAGGAACATTCTCTGATAAGTGATGTACTAAGTCTGAAAATACATCCGAAAATCCCAGAAGTTCAGCAGGAAGTGTGTTTGATGCTCAGAGGGGAGGATTTTCTAATAAACATCCCTCAAAGCAGTGTGAATGCAACTGAATGCTACTTTAGGTGTGTTTTTGATGACAGAACATTGTTAGAACATGGTTTAAAGCTGAAAAAAGTCACTGTTGAAGAATATGTGTCCCTTAAAGCTGGAGTACCTGATTTTCACACTGCGGAACCAAAAGAAGGTTTTTAACTCCCTTTAACTCGTCCCTCGCTCTCACAAAGCCTTTGGCACATCAATAAAATTAACATGCATTCATTTTCGGTCCTGTGCACAGCTTTATAGCATCTTTTTTCAGATGGCAAAGTGAAACTGGGGAGGACCATATGAGCACAGCCAATCAGAGCGCTGCGTTTAGCTCTTATCTCGAGAGAAAATACTTTATTATTCGATGCAGACAGCACACAGAGGACTCATTTTTGACACAAAGTGCTGCTTTTACAAGATCCTCTTTGATGGAAAACACAACATTTACTAATTTACACCCAAAAAAGTCAGGTACCCCAGCTTTAAGAGGTTAAGAAATGGACTCAGTTCTTTATGTTCAAAAATCAGTGCAATTCTTCGACAAGACATATGATACTTTAAAAATTCGGAAAATCTGTGCAACATACTTTTGTTTTTAGTCTGAAGTACATTTTATAACTTGAAGTACCAACAGTAACAATATGTAACTTTATGGAGGTGTTTTACATCATACTGTGGAATATTATAGCCAAAGAAACCATGGAAACAAGCAGGAGGAGGCTTTTCCAGGCAAGTACGAGTCAGGTTTGTGGAGATGCAAACCCGCCCACAGTAAGAACACATTTTAATACATTTTGGAGCAAACATGCTTTTATTTTAGTCAGTCCTGTGGCTAAACGGTTACACACTGGAGCTTTACGTGGATTTTTTAAATTCATGTGAATCTTTTACTTGTATCTGTACTTTTATCTGTATCTGTACTTGTTCGTTGTATTTCTTCCACTGCTAATGATCATAAGAAAAAAGTAAATTGATAGTTCTCAGGTTGTAGCATGTGATGATGACGTTCACAAGGGCCAGTTTTTCATATTGATAGCACTGTATTGTATCACGAAATATCCAAAATTCACAAAAGCTGAACCTGGTCACTTCATTTTAACATTTATAGAACCTGCTCCTTATCTGTAATAAAACTATTGTCCTTTAGAATGTCATAACGTCCCCTGAAACACATGGTGCCGTTATAACTGGTGGAAACATCATGTAGAGTTAGGACTGAGACTTTGGAGCTTGTGTCCTCGTTGTTTAACAGGAGGGAGCTGTCCATGGTCCTGATTACGTCTTCAGTCAGTGTTCTGTACTCATCCCTCTATCGCTGTCTCTCTTCCTCTGTCTTTCTCTCTCTCTCTTTCCCTCTCTTTCTCTGTCTCTTTCCCTCTGACTCTCTCTCCCGCTCTCTTTCTCCCTCTCTCTCTGTCTCTCTCTCTCTCCCTCACTCTCTCTCTCTCTGTCTGTCTCTCTCTCCCTCTCTTTCTCTCTCTCTCCCTCACTCTCTCTGTCTCTCTCTCTCTTCCTCTCTCCCTCACTCTCTCTGCCCCCCTCTCTCTCCCTGTCTCTCTCTCTCTCCCTCTCTCTCTCCCTCTCTCTCTCTCTCTCTCTCTCTCTCTCTCTCTCTCTCTCCCTCACTCTCTCTCTCTTTCCCTCTCTCTCTCCCTGTCTCACTCTCTCTCTCCCTCTCTCTTTCTCTCTGCCTCTCTCTCTTTCTCTTTCCCTCTCTTTCTCTCTCTCTCCCTCTCTCTCCTTCTCTCTCTCTCTCTCTCTTTCTCTCTCTCTCTGTGTAAATAGTTAATGTGAGTGCAGCTCTGTTTGACGGAGGCTGAACACAGAGCAGCCTCATGTCAAACAACATTTGCATCAAACCCAATCCGCTGCAGTCCGGCTCCACAGCGCCACCCTTCTGCAGACACGAGCTCTGCATCTCCCCAACACTTCACATCAGAAGAACAGAACAGAATAAGTCTCAAATTATGTATAAAGAAGACTTGTCAGACGTATTTTTTCAATTAGTTGATTAGTTGATTTGATTATTTTTGTTATTTGTGATTTTTAAAACATATTTTTAAATGTTGATTGAAATATGTCAACCAAAGGCTTCTAGATAGATAATATGTACAGATAAAGTGTATTTTATTGATTAGACCTGGTTTAGTCCTGGTCCAACAAGGTTCATTTGGTCTTCTGATAATGTGGTATTTTAAAGGTTTTTCTCTTTGTTGATCTGCTCACTCACAGTCTTCATCAGTCACTCCATGTTGCTGTGAGTGTCTTGTCTGATCTATACAGGTTTCGGCGTGGTTTTCCTACCAGTAGAAGTAGGACAACAGCGCCATCATTCTGTATGGAGGATCTGGAGGAGAGGGCCATCAAGACAGCAGCAAGCAAATGTGGACTCACTATGAGAAGATGCATGGACGATATTCTGGAAAAAAAAAAAAAGTGACAGACACAAGAACAGATCATTTGAACACAGCACAGGAACATTCAATTCACACAGGAAGAAGAGCAAAACACTACAATCCATTTTTTGGACATGAACATGATACACGGGGAAGATGACAGCATCAAAATAAAAATACATAGAAAACCAACTCGCACTGATCAGTACCTCTTATGGACATCGGAGCATCTCACAAAACAGTTTGTCAGAACCAGCATCAGAACAGAAAAACAAGATAAGGTAGAGGACAGACATATCCAAAAGGCACTAAAACAGTCCAAATATCCAAAATGGGCAATACAAAAAGGAAAACAGCAAGCAGAAAATAAGGAAAAACAAAGACCTAGTTTAGACTTTTATTTATTTGTTTATTCCTGGTTTATTCCTGGTTTAGACCTGGTTCAGTCCTGGTTTAGTCCTGGTTTAGTCCTGGTTTAGACCTGGTTCAGTCCTGGTTTAGTCCTGGTTTAGTCCTGGTTTAGACCTGGTTTAGTCCTGGTTCAGTCCTGGTTTAGCCCTGGTTTAGACCTGGTTTAGACCTGGTTTATTCCTGGTTTAGTGCTGGTTTATTCCTGGTTCAGTGCTGGTTTAGACCTGGTTCAGTCCTGGTTTAGTCCTGGTTTAGTCCTGGTTCAGACCTGGTTCAGTCCTGGTTCAGTCCTGGTTTATTCCTGGTTTATTCCTGGTTTAGTCCTGGTTTAGTCCTGGTTCAGTCCTGGTTCAGTAGTGGTTTAGTCCTGGTTTAGTCCTGGTTTAGTCCTGGTTTAGACCTGGTTCAGTCCTGGTTTAGTCCTGGTTCAGTCCTGGTTCAGTCCTGGTTCAGTCCTGGTTCAGTCCTGGTTTAGTCCTGGTTCAGACTGGGTTCAGTCCTGGTTCAGTCCTGGTTCAGTCCTGGTTTAGTCCTGGTTCAGTCCTGGTTTAGTCCTGGTTTAGTCCTGGTTTAGTCCTGGTTTAGTCCTGGTTTAGTCCTGGTTTATTCCTGGTTTAGTGCTGGTTTATTCCTGGTTCAGTGCTGGTTTAGACCTGGTTCAGTCCTGGTTCAGTCCTGGTTCAGTCCTGGTATAGTCCTGGTTTAGTCCTGGTTCAGACCTGGTTCAGTCCTGGTTCAGTCCTGGTTTATTCCTGGTTTAGTCCTGGTTTAGTCCTGGTTCAATCCTGGTTCAGTCCTGGTTTAGTCCTGGTTTAGTCCTGGTTTAGTCCTGGTTTACTCCTGGTTTAGTCCTGGTTTAGTCCTGGTTTAGTCCTGGTTCAGTCCTGGTTCAGTCCTGGTTCAGTCCTGGTTCAGTCCTGGTTCAGTCCTGGTTTATTCCTGGTTTAGTCCTGGTTTAGTCCTGGTTTAGTCCTGGTTCAGTCCTGGTTCAGTCCTGGTTTAGTCCTGGTTTAGTCCTGGTTTAGACCTGGTTTAGTCCTGGTTTAGACCTGGTTTAGACCTGGTTTAGTCCTGGTTTAGTCCTGGTTTAGTCCTGGTTTAGTCCTGGTTTAGTCCTGGTTTAGTCCTGGTTTAGTCCTGGTTTAGTCCTGGTTCAGTCCTGGTTTAGTCCAGGTTTAGTCCTGGTTCAGTCCTGGTTTAGTCCTGGTTTAGTCCTGGTTTAGTCCTGGTTCAGTGCATTCAGAGCATAACGTTGGTTGTTTGGTGCTAAAGCTGATCATAGCTTCATGAAACACTATCTAGTAATCTAGTTCTAATTGAAAACAGCATCTTACAGTCAAATTAGGTCCAATAACACAATAATCTACTCTAAACATCATTAAACCTGTTTTAAGTTATTTTACCGCTTAAAAGGATTACTTTGGTCCATTTGAGTTGACAGTGGGTGTCCTGAGTCAGTCAAACGTTTGGGAGCCTGTGTCTCGTCAAACACATCATTAATGTGGTAATAATGCATCATTGGTTAGTTATTTTTAATAGGATTATAGTGATTTATGATCAAAGCAGAACGAAGAAAGTGAAGTGACTGGACACTTAAATCTGCCTTTTCACTTCAAAATCAGAAAAGAGCTGTCATTGTCAGGAAAAAAATTCACAAACAAGGAGCTAGCTTCAGTGGTAAGATGCAACATACAACAATGAATAATAGTACTCTGTTCAGACTGTTGGTTTGTGCTTCATTCTCTCGTCACAGCTGAGCTGAGTACAGCTGTTTCCAAAGGATCTGTCCTGGGAGGGTTTTGTTCAAGAACACAACAGTTACAGAGATTAAACTACCAACCTTCAGTTTAACATGTGGGCATGTCTACAGTAGTGGCACGGTGGCAGAGTGGCTAGCACTCGCCTCACAGCCAGATGGTCGTGGAATCGAGTCCCGGTTGAGACCGGGCCTTTCTGAGTGGAGTTTGCATCTTGCTCCTGTGTCTGGGTGGGTTTCCTTGGGGTGCTCCGGTGTCCCCCGTCCACCCAAAAACATGCACATAACAATCCTCCAGCTCCGGTCGTCCTGACCCAGCCTGACACAGACACCTGGAGATGGGCCCCGACCACTGCTCCTGACGAGAAGCCCCAGTGGCACTGAAGGATGGGTCAAATGCAGAGGACAAATGGGGAACAATACAGTGAACCTTAACCTTAAGGATGTTCAGTTTGTTCATAAACCTGGTCTTATTACATTTGTGGGACATCAGTATGAACCTCCTCATGTAAAAACACCACGTGTGTTATTGTTAAAGTATATGCTATCATTAAAGGTCCCATATTCTGCTATTTTGCCCTTTACACAGTCTATTCTAAGGGCTTTGTTGATAAAATTTTGCGTTGTGCAATATCCATAACATAACAGTTTCCAAAAAACACCCATCTCTTGGACTGGCCCCCCTCCTTGCAAAAGCAAACGGCTCACTCTGAGATCTGACCCCCCCGAACAGAGAGCAGCCTGCTCCCGCCCAACTTCGCGCGCCTCCGCCAACTTCGTGCGAAGCCTAGAGCGGAGATAGTGCTTATGCGCCCGTGTGCTCCGGTAAACAGCGATACACAAACCGCGGGAATAAACCTTTATCCGTCCCTGGCGGTGCGTCGTGCTGAGTCCTACGTCCTGGATCTGACCTGGAGTTTGGCGTGCTCCAGTACCTTGGCGACGGGCGTTGCCGTTTGGTAAATAACAAGCTAACTCTTCGATCTGTCATTATCCATCGTGTAATTACTGTAGCATTAGCATTAGCTGTTTTTATTCTCGCGACTGCCGCTTCCCGGAGGCATGGCTTAAACACCGCGTCATCCATGGGAAGCTTGGCGTCATCCATGGGATGAGCCCCCGTCTGCCTGCTCAGCCGAGGGGGGAAAAAAAGACAGTTCTCTAGCGAAAACATGCGGGAATCAATCAAAAAACCACTTTGGGCACAACATACGAGGCCCAAATAGCACTGTAGGAAGGTTAAAACCTCTGAAAAGTCGATTTTGCATGTTATGGGACCTTTAATGTGACTCTGCGTTTCAGTATGTTTCAATGTGTGTTTCACTGTGTGTTTCAGTGTGTTTCAGTGTGTGTCAGTGTGTGTCAGTGTGTGTTTCACTGTGTCTTTCAGTGTGTTTCAGTGTGTGTTTCAGCGTGTTTCACTGTGTGTTTCATTGTGTTTCAGCGTGTGTTTCAGTGTGTGTCAGTGTGTGTTTCACTGTGTCTTTCAGTGTGTTTCAGCGTGTGTTTCAATGCATTTCAGTGTGTGTTTCAGTGTGTGTTTCAGCGTGTTTCACTGTGTGTTTCAGTGTGTTTCAGCATGTGTTTCAGTGTGTTTCACTGTGTGTTTCACTGTGTGTTTCAGCGTGTGTTTCACCGTGTTTCACTGTGTGTTTCTGTGTGTTTCAGCGTGTGTTTCAGTGTGTTTCAGCGTGTTTCACTGTGTTTCAGCGTGTGTTACAGTGTGTTTCAGTATGTGTTTCAGTGTATGTTTCAGTGTGTGTCAGTGTGTGTTTCACTGTGTGTTTCAGTGTGTTTCAGCGTGTCTTTCAGTGTGTTTCAGTGTGTGTTTCAGCGTGTTTCACTGTGTGTTTCAGTGTGTTTCAGCGTGTGTTTCAGTGTGTTTCACTGTGTGTTTCACTGTGTGTTTCAGCGTGTGTTTCACCGTGTTTCACTTTGTGTTTCTGTGGGTTTCAGCGTGTGTTTCAGTGTGTTTCAGCGTGTTTCACTGTGTTTCAGCGTGTGTTTCAGTGTGTTTCAGCGTGTGTTTCAGCGTGTTTCACTGTGTGTTTCAATGTGTTTCAGCGTGTGTTTCAGCGTGTGTTTCAGCGCGTTTCAGCGTGTTTCGGCGTGTTTCAGTGTGCTTCAGTGTGTGTTTTACTGTGTGTTTCAGCATGTGTTTCAGCGTGCGTTTCAGTGTGTTTCAGCGTGTGTTTCAGCGTGTTTCACTGTGTTTCACTGTGTGTTTCACTGTGCGTTTCAGTGTGTGTTTCAGTGTATGTTTATCTGTGTGTTTTAGCGTGTGTTTAACTGTGTGTTTCAGCATGTTTCAGTGGGTGTTTCAGTGTGTTTCAGCATGTGTTTCACCGTGTTTCAGACCGTGTTTCAGTGTGTGTTTCAGTGTATGTTTATCTGTGTGTTTTAGCGTGTGTTTAACTGTGTGTTTCAGTGTGTTTCAGCATGTGTTTCAGTGTGTGTTTCAGTGTGTGTTAGGGTGTGTTTCAGTGTGTGTTTCACTGTGTGTTTCAGCGTGTGTTTCAGCATGTGTTTCAGCATGTGTTTCACTGTGTGTTTCAGCGTGTTTCAGTATGTGTTTTACTGTGTGTTTCAGCCTGTGTTTCACTGTGTCTTTCAGTGTGTGTTTCAGCGTGTGTTTCAGTGTGTGTTTCAGCATGTTTCAGTGCATGTTTCAGCATGTTTCAGTGCATGTTTCAGTGCATGTTTCAGTGCATGTTTCAGTGCGTGTTTCTGTGCATGTTTCAGTGTGTGTTTCAGTGTGTGTTTCAGTGTGTGTTAGGGTGTGTTTCAGTGTGTGTTTCAGTGTGTGTTTCAGCGTGTGTTTCAGTATGTGTTTCACTGTGTGTTTCACTGTTTGTTTGAGTGTGTTTCACTGTGTGTTTCAGCGTGTTTCAGTATGTGTTTCACTGTGTGTTTCAGCCTGTGTTTCACTGTGTTTCACAGTGTGTTTCAGTGCATGTTTCAGTGTGTGTTTCAGTGTATGTTTCAATGTGTTTCAGTGTGTTTCAGTGCATGTTTCAGTGTGTGTTTCAGTGTATGTTTAAATGTGTTTCAGTGTGTTTCAGTGCATGTTTCAGTGTGTGTTTCAGTGTATGTTTCAATGTGTTTCAGTGTGTTTCAGTGCATGTTTCAGTGTGTTTCAGTGTATGTTTCAATGTGTTTCAGTGTGTGTTTCAGTGTGTTTCAGTGCATGTTTCAGCCTGTTTCAGTGTGTTTCAGCGTGTGTGTTTCAGTGTGTGTTTCAGTGTGTTTCAGTGCGTGTTTTAGCCTGTTTCAGCGTGTGTGTTTCAGTGTGTGTTTCAGTGTATGTTTCAATGTGTTTCAGTGTGTGTTTCAGTGTGTTTCAGTGCATGTTTCAGCCTGTTTCAGTGTGTTTCAGTGTGTGTGTTTCAGTGTGTTTCAGCGTGTTTCAGCGTGTGTTTCAGTGTGTTTCAGCGTGTGTTTCAGCGTGTTTCAGTGTGTGTTTTACTGTGTGTTTCAGCATGTGTTTCAGCGTGCGTTTCAGTGTGTTTCAGCGTGTGTTTCAGCGTGTTTCACTGTGTTTCACTGTGTGTTTCACTGTGCGTTTCAGTGTGTGTTTCAGTGTATGTTTAGCTGTGTGTTTCAGCGTGTGTTTAACTGAGTGTTTCAGTGTGTTTCATCATGTGTTTCAGTGTGTTTCAGCGTGTGTTTCAGTGTGTGTTAGGGTGTGTTTCAGTGTGTGTTTCACTGTGTGTTTCAGCGTGTGTTTCAGCATGTGTTTCACTGTGTGTTTCACTGTGTGTTTCAGCGTGTGTTTCAGTGTGTTTCACTGTGTGTTTCAGCGTGTTTCAGTATGTGTTTCACTGTGTGTTTCAGCCTGTGTTTCACTGTGTTTCACAGTGTGTTTCAGCGTGTGTTTCAGTGTGTGTTTCAGTGTGTGTTTCAGTGCATGTTTCAGCGTGTTTGAGTGTGTGTTTCAGTGTGTGTTTCAGCGTGTGTTTCAGCTTATTTCAGTGTGTGTTTCAGCGTGTTTCAGTGTTTCAGTGCATGTTTCAGTGTGTGTTTGAGTGTGTGTTTCAGCATGTGTTTCAGCGTGCGTTTCAGCGTGTGTTTCAGTGTGTGTTTCAGCGTGTGTTTCAGCGTGTGTTTCACTGTGTTTCAGTGTGTGTTTCAGTGCGTGTTTCAGTGTGTTTCAGTGCATGTTTCAGTGTGTTTCAGTGTGTGTTTCAGCATGTTTCAGTGGGTGTTTCAGCGTGTTTCAGTGGGTGTTTCAGCGTGTTTTAGCATGTGCTTCACCGTGTTTCAGCGTGTGTTTCACCGTGTTTCAGTGTGTGTTTCAGTGTATGTTTATCTGTGTTTTAGCGTGTGTTTAACTGTGTGTTTCAGTGTGTTTCAGCATGTGTTTCAGTGTGTGTTTCAGTGTGTGTTTCAGCGTGTGTTTCAGCACGTTTCAGCGTGTTTCAGTGTGTGTTTTACTGTGTGTTTCAGCATGTGTTTCAGCGTGCGTTTCAGTGTGTTTCAGCGTGTGTTTCAGCGTGTTTCACTGTGTTTCACTGTGTGTTTCACTGTGCGTTTCAGTGTGTGTTTCAGTGTATGTTTAGCTGTGTGTTTCAGTGTGTGTTTAACTGTGTGTTTCAGCATGTTTCAGTGGGTGTTTCAGTGTGTTTCAGCATGTGTTTCACCGTGTTTCAGTGTATGTTTATCTGTGTGTTTTAGCGTGTGTTTAACTGTGTGTTTCAGTGTGTTTCAGCATGTGTTTCAGTGTGTTTCAGCGTGTGTTTCAGTGTGTGTTAGGGTGTGTTTCAGTGTGTGTTTCACTGTGTGTTTCAGCGTGTGTTTCAGCATGTGTTTCACTGTGTGTTTCACTGTGTGTTTCAGCGTGTGTTTCAGCGTGTGTTTCAGTGTGTTTCACTGTGTGTTTCAGCGTGTTTCAGTATGTGTTTCACTGTGTGTTTCAGCCTGTGTTTCACTGTGTTTCACAGTGTGTTTCAGCGTGTGTTTCAGTGCATGTTTCAGCGTGTTTGAGTGTGTGTTTCAGTGTGTGTTTCAGCGTGTGTTTCAGCTTATTTCAGTGTGTGTTTCAGCGTGTTTCAGTGTGTTTCAGTGCATGTTTCAGTGTGTGTTTGAGTGTGTGTTTCAGCATGTGTTTCAGCGTGCGTTTCAGCGTGTGTTTCAGTGTGTGTTTCAGCGTGTGTTTCACTGTGTGTTTCACTGTGTTTCAGTGTGTGTTTCAGTGCGTGTTTCAGTGTGTTTCAGTGCGTGTTTCAGTGTGTTTCAGTGCATGTTTCAGTGTGTTTCAGTGTGTGTTTCAGCATGTTTCAGTGGGTGTTTCAGCGTGTTTCAGTGGGTGTTTCAGCGTGTTTTAGCATGTGCTTCACCGTGTTTCAGCGTGTGTTTCACCGTGTTTCAGTGTGTGTTTCAGTGTATGTTTATCTGTGTGTTTTAGCGTGTGTTTAACTGTGTGTTTCAGTGTGTTTCAGCATGTGTTTCAGTGTGTGTTTCAGTGTGTGTTTCAGTGTGTGTTTCAGTGTGTGTTTCAGCGTGTGTTTCAGCATGTGTTTCAGTATGTTTCACTGTGTGTTTCAGCGTGTTTCAGTATCTGTTTCACTGTGTGTTTCAGCCTGTGTTTCACTGTGTGTTTCAGTGTGTGTTTCAGCGTGTGTTTCAGTGTGTGTTTCAGTGTGTGTTTCAGCATGTTTCAGTGCATGTTTCAGTGTGTTTCAGTGTGTTTCAATGCATGTTTCAGTGCGTGTTTCTGTGCATGTTTCAGTGCATGTTTCAGTGTGTTTCCGTGCATGTTTCAGTGTGTGTTTCAGTGTATGTTTCAATGTGTTTCAGTGTGTTTCAGTGCATGTTTCAGTGTGTGTTTCAGTGTATGTTTCAATATGTTTCAGTGTGTTTCAGTGCATGTTTCAGTGTGTGTTTCAGTGTATGTTTCAATGTGTTTCAGTGTGTTTCAGTGCATGTTTCAGTGTGTGTTTCAGTGTATGTTTCAATGTGTTTCAGTGTGTTTCAGTGCATGTTTCAGTGTGTTTCAGTGTATGTTTCAATGTGTTTCAGTGTGTGTTTCAGTGTGTTTCAGTGCATGTTTCAGCCTGTTTCAGTGTGTTTCAGCGTGTGTGTTTCAGTGTGTTTCAGTGCGTGTTTCAGCCTGTTTCAGTGTGTGTGTTTCAGTGTGTGTTTCAGTGTGTTTCAGTGCGTGTTTCAGCCTGTTTCAGTGTGTGTGTTTCAGTGTGTGTTTCAGTGCGTGTTTCAGCCTGTTTCAGTGTGTGTTTCAGTGTGTGTTTCAGTGTGTGTTTTAGTGTGTTTCAGCCTGTTTCAGTGTGTGTGTTTCAGTGTGTGTTTCAGTGTGTGTTTCAGTGTGTTTCAGCCTGTTTCAGCGTGTGTGTTTCAGTGTGTGTTTCAGTGTGTGTTTCAGTGTGTTTCAGCCTGTTTCAGCGTGTGTGTTTCAGTGTGTGTTTCAGTGTGTGTTTCAGTGTGTTTCAGTGCATGTTTCAGCCTGTTTCAGTGTGTTTCAGCGTGTGTGTTTCAGTGTGTGTTTCAGTGTGTTTCAGTGCGTGTTTCAGCCTGTTTCAGTGTGTGTTTCAGTGTGTTTCAGTGTGTTTCAGCCTGTTTCAGCGTGTGTGTTTCAGTGCATGTTTCAGTGTGTGTGGATTAGTCTCTAGTTGAAGTGTGAGGCTGGTCTAATCCTCAGGTCTGTGTAAACAGATGCAGTGATCCCGGCCGCTCTGCACACGCTCACACAGACCCTCGTCCATTCTGGGTCTATATGTTTACACAGATAGCTTTACCTTTGTCGGGAAGGCTATGCTCCGCCCCCTCGCTTTTCTGCTCTACTTAACGCGGTGGAAGCAGACGCCGCGACCTCATGCGCCCTCCGACACGGCTGCCTGACCTCAGCGCGCCGGGGCAGCAGATTATGCGGCACATGGCTCGTTGGATACGGATTTTAGGCTATTTCGAAAAGACAAATTAAGAGTGGGGGCCAACAGTGGTGGAAAGTCTGGAAAAGGGAATAAAGAAAGAGAAATCGGCTGTTTAAAGGTCACTTTTTTAAGTACCTTGTGGTCGTAGGCCTTTTGTAGATTAGAAGATGTGTAGAAGCTGAAACAGACAAAACAGAAAAGACCATAATCCTGTATCTTTCCTTGACAAAATGTCAAACATTTAGTCATTTATAGATATCTTTTGGTAAACATTATTCTCACTGTCAACTCAGAAAACACATTGTTAAAGCAGCTGCTGGAGTCAGTTTGGGCACATTAGAAGTTCTTCTCACACATACAAAGCCTATTGGAGTAGACACACACACTCAGACACTCACACAAGTACAATGACATCATTCAGTCACAAACGCAACTGTAACAATAATGACAGATCACTTCACACTTTCTTTCATGTCGTGGTTATGTGGGCTTTTTATTGTCTGTTTGTTTGAAAGGTTTAGCAGCACAAGAAGAAGGCAGGATTATTTTGGTTGTTTTTGTTTATCACTGTTCAGCAGTTTATTAATCAATTTATAGCTTATTGCATCCTATAGCTTTAAAGTCAGAGATGTTGATCATAAATTACACACCAATGCAGTTAGATGTAACTAAAGTTCTATGAATCTCTGCTGACGCCCAGAGCGCTGAAAGCACTGAATGATGCACCAAATACATCCTCGGTCAACTTGTAACTAATGCTGTGTAATTAATACAGTTTCATTTTGTCATCATTTATAAATATTGTGTAATAGAAGTGAGTTTACTGTGCACTTACGGGGCACTGGAGTGGAGAGGTTATACATTTCAACTTGTAGAGTATGTTGTGTCTATTTCAGCAGTTTGTTTCTGTGAGATATGTCCTATTTCATTTCATCTGCCGTTCTCTTTTCATATGTTTCAGAGGCGCCGTCACAACAGTCCGCTCTTAAAACATACAGTCTCATACTGTCAGGCCCGTCAGCGCTTAAGCCCCATCAGAGTAATTATGCACGCATTATCCAGATGAAACGTAGGGCCGGACCCAGGTGACTGTGAGCCGCTGGTACCTGACTGCGGCTGCTGCGGTGTAGGTTTGCATGTCTCAGTGTGTGTTTCAGTGTGTTTCAGTGTGTGTTTCATTGCGTGTTTGAGTGTGTTTCAGTGCGTGTTTCAGTGCGTGTTTCAGTGTGTTTCAGTGTGTTTCAGTGTGTTTCAGTGCGTGTTTGAGTGTGTTTCAGTGTGTGTTTCAGTGCGTGTTTCTGTGCGTGTTTCAGTGCGTGTTTCAGTGCGTGTTTCAGTGCGTGTTTCAGTGCGTGTTTCAGTGTGTTTCAGTGTGTTTCAGTGCATGTTTCAGTGTGTGTTTCAGTGCGTGTTTCAGTGCGTGTTTCAGTGTGTTTCAGTGTGTTTCAGTGCATGTTTCAGTGTGTGTTTCAGTGCGTGTTTCAGTGCGTGTTTCAGTGTGTTTCAGTGTATGTTTCAGTGTGTGTTTCAGTGTGTTTCAGTGCGTGTTTCAGTGCGTGTTTTAGTGCGTGTTTCAGTGTGTTTCAGTGTGTGTTTCAGTGTGTGTTTCAGTGCGTGTTTCAGTGCATGTTTCAGTGCGTGTTTCAGTGTGTTTCAGTGTGTGTTTCAGTGTGTTTCAGTGTGTGTTTCAGTGCGTGTTTCAGTGTGTTTCAGTGCGTGTTTCAGTGCATGTTTCAGTGCATGTTTCAGTGTGTGTTTCAGTGCGTGTTTCAGTGCGTGTTTCAGTGTGTTTCCTGTTCAGTGACCCTGGTGACTGTGAGTCCCTGGTACCTGACGGTGCAGGTTTGGGGCTCAGAGCCGTGTGCCGCGCTCACGTCGGCTGGGGCCATGTGACGGGACAGTTAGTTTCAGTTGGACCTCTGCAGTGTGAAGCGGCTGTCGCTGTGACCCAGAAAGCTGCGACCCTGCCCAGATCTCATTCATTTGGTGAGGATTTGAGCGCAGATTACACAGCCTCTACCCCATTTGTTTTGTAACAATCCTGTGGAGTCAACACTAATGCCGCGGCAGCTCCGGCGCTCGACTTGGAAATGCCGGGGGAACTTTTAGAGGCTTAAGCCGGCAGAGTGCGTCCTCCCGCCCGCGTAAGCCCTGACCACTGAAAGCAATCGGAATATTCATTTTCTTTGTTATTGCTGGTTTTCAGACTCCAGAGCACGATGACGTCATACTCACAGATGGGAACAGCACAGTTTTCCCTAATGATAATATTGTAGTTTTCAATGGAATATCCAAAAGGTAAATTCACAAATGTTTACCCTAATCATTTCTATTAAAGACTAGACCCAGAGCTCACCATCTCTCAACAACAATCTGCAGTTTATTAACCCTCACACAAGGGCCTCTGACAGGTTGGACAGCTCATTTCACTAAAATGCACTTAAGATAAACATATTTCAGAATTTGCTAAAATTCTTGATAAATGTTATCCCCGTTTAGCAATTTTTTAGCTTTTTAATTTAACTTCCTGGTTGTAAACGATGACATCACGCTAGGAAATTACCCAGCAATCACACTGTGTACTTGGACATAAAACACTTGACAAATACAAATACACGTGAACACCTTTATTTTGTTAAATCAATGTTTAAAGGGTCAAAAATGTAGTTTCTTTTGTGTAAATGATGTCTCCCGAGTGTGATGTCATCATTCTGTTTACTTGTAATTTTCAACCGATTTTTAAAATTTTCTCCACGAACTGCTAGGTGATTGGTGTAAAACTATAATTTATATTTACAACAGGAATTAATACAACCAATAAAGTCAAAATGAGGAAATCATAAAAATGTATCATACGCACTTTAAGGCGAGACTCTACAGGCAAAACTCATTTTAAAAATGTTGTCGTTTTTGGTCAGTTTTGTCTCTGAACATATCAGCTTTCATGTGGTAACAACAAACTTGTCCAATCTGCTCTTAAAGATGTTTTATTCTTCCATTGAATCCACTTCATCCATAGATTTCTCTGGGACATTGTAACTTCAAAGGACCTTTTCTTAAAATGCATTTTTCTCCCTCGAGACATAAAGATCAGTCTTAAAGTAAACATTATACATTTTCCATGTTGTTATTAGTCTTTAAACACAGTACCTTAAGTTTGCCATCTCTTACTTCTTAGTGACTTAGTTCTACTTTTAGGACTGAGTGAGATGCAGATGTAGCTTAGCAGCAGCAGTGATCATGTTTAGAGGCAGAAATGCTCAGAACGAGTCTGGCCATGATTTAAGGACTTAAAATAACAGAGGATTAGTTGTATTCGTCCTTAATATGTATTATAATATTTTGGCTGTTTTTACACATAACAATGCCTTATTTCTACATGAAAACATGACATGATGAAAATGTTTTCCCCTCATTTATGTGAGTAAACTACAGAAGTATCAAATGTATATCTTTAAATTTAAGATTTTCTCCTATCCGCCTGCAGCATCTCACCTTAAAACACTGAGTACATAGATCTCTCTCTGGGTGTGCTTCTTCATTCTGTCCCACTCTGTACCTGCAGCAGACACAGGGTCAGAACACGCCTCTCCTCTGATGGGACGCTCTGGTGTGGGGGTCAGGACTCTGTCGTGGGCCCGGCCTGTCCGCTCCGCTCTCCGTCACACGCACACGTCCTCCTCCTCCCGGCCCGACCACGAGTGGCCCAAAGGAAGCACTGCGGACACCAAATAATGACGAGCTCACGCTGCAGGTCGCGGTTAAATGTGTCCAGTGTGGTTTTATGAAAGCAAAGGCAACATTTAGTCTGGACTGAGCCTCTCTGAGCTGCCACAGTGCACCGTTCACCAAGGCATTATTTTACAGGTTTGTGTTCTGTGTCATTTGTACGACTCCTACATTAGGTCATACACAGCCCTCACAACTCCAGTTCCACCAATATATTCTTAAGACTTTCAAATGTCATATTTCAAATGGGTGAAATGAAATGGGAGTGCATGCACTTTGGAGGGTGAAGTAAGACTACAACTAACAATTATCATTTGTGTTGATCAGACTTTAATACATTATAGAAAGCTATTTTGAAAAAAAAAAGTTGTTATAAATGAAAATCTGACATTATTTATTTTATTTTGTATTAAGATTTTAAAATAGTGCTATCTTTGCTATTAAAAAGTCTTTTTGCACAAGTTTTAGAGTGAAGATAATGGTAACCTTTATCAAAACACGACTATACATATTTTTATAGTATATTCAATTAATCACTGCAGCTTCAGTTAAGTCACATCTTGGGTATAAATTTCATAAGAGGGCATGGTGAACTGGTTTAAGTTACATAGAACCATTAACTGCCAAATCAAAATACTTATTTTGTAGTAAAGTTATAACATACACTTCTAGTACTGTGTGTGGTGGAGGTTATGATAACAAGACCATTTCAGACAGAGTTCAGAAAAAATGTTTTACTTAAAATAAAACCTTTAAAACCATGAGTACATGTCTCAGCAGAGGAGTAGTGCGTGTGCCGCTGCATTGTTTGGTCACACATGAATAATCCTTATCAATCCAGATGGAATCATACTCAGCGTCACAGAATAAAGTAGAATATAAAGAGAAGGGAATGTAGCGCGTCACTTAAAAAATATATTCCTTTGTAACAAATGAGCTCTGACCTGACACCGAGGCCCACCGCCAACATCCGGGTAAAAAAGACACAAACCAAAGTGAAGATAAACCGTATCCAGCTCTTTTTGTTCAGGTTCCCCTTGTACCCAAATAAATAGCACTAAGTTTGTCCATGTGAAAGACTAGAGTCCAGGTTCAGGGCCTGTACGGTCTGTACTGAGCCTGAGGGCCCAGAGGGGCCGAGCCGCTGAACCTCAGAGGAGCTGAGGCCCCTCCATAAGCAGTCCTGTAGGTCTGAGAGGACAGCCCCAGCCCAAAGCCTAGCCCCTGCCCCAGCGGCCCCTGTCCCAGCGGCCCCGTGTAGGAGCCCCCGTAGCCCAGGCCCACGGGGTAGGGCCGCTGCATGTGGTGTCCAGGGGCCGGCAGCACCACGGGCTGGGCGTTCTTGCCCGGGGTGTTGAAGGAGAACTCTGGAGGAGGGCTGGTTTGCTTGGCCGGAGTGGAGGTCAGAGGGTCCAGCTCCAGAGGGGCCACGGAGGGCGGGGGGCCGTAACCCTCACTGGGGCCCAGAGGAGGCACAGAGGGAGAGGACATAGCCCCTGTGAGCAGAGGTCTGCTCCAGTCGTCTTTAAAGATCTGCACTGTCAGAGTGGACACCAGCGGCATCAGGCGGTTGGTCACATGGGCCAGCACCAGCTGCTCGTTGGCGTCACGACGAATGCGGACGTGGGCGGAGCCAGCCTGGAGGAGGAGGAGGTACACAGACATTAGACTTCAAGCATTTAAGTTTCTTTTGCTGCTGATAAAGGAGAACAGATTTGTATTCCATTGAAAGCTCTGGGTTAAATAAGTGACATAAAGGTCAACGCACACAGGACACTTCGACACATGCCGGGCACCTGCTGGGCACACACCAGGCACACACCAGGCACACACCGGGCACACATCGGGCACACATCGGGCACACATCGGGCACACACCGGGCACACACCGGGCACACATCGGGCACACATCGGGCACACACCAGGCACACACCGGGCACACACCGGGCACACATCGGGCACACATCGGGCACACACCAGGCACACAATGTGGTTCTTGGACCACGCCACGATTGGAACTTGTTGAACTTGTTGAATGCCCAAAGAGGTGAGTTAAAGTCTTTGTAGGAGCTCGATGTGCCGTGTTCAGTGTGGCTTGAGATGCATTTCAGAAACTGTATGTGATTTTTATGGTTTTGAAAGGTGAAAAAAAACTGGTTCATGAACCCGATTATTGCATGTAGTAAAGTCTGTGTGGCTCCAGCACAGATATATTGTAAAAGCAGTTTTATTGGACGAGAAGCAGGATGATAATTTATGATGCTGAGACTGCATTAGGAAGGTGAGCGATACATGTGACTGCTGTAAAGACTTTCAAATAAACAAGCTCTGTTTTTCACATTTCAAAAACACTAAAAATCAGGTAGAGCGGGGTTAGTTTAATTTCTTTGTTAAATAAAGTGAAAGACAACAATAATATTAAAGTCAGCATGGAGGGGTGCTTGGAGAACTGGTCTGCTCAGTATATTTTTTCTGTTAACCCAACGTGAAATAAATAAGGATGAATGAACATAATAGTAAAGAGAAGTTTGTAATGGCGCTGGACACTGGACACTATCATACTCGGCGTGCAAGCCTCCTCTCCCCTAAGCTCTCTCTGTGTCCCTCTCAGACTCCCGGGTCACACTGGGTTAAAGCAGAGGAGTGTGGGCCGGGCGGGCTGCACTCGGAGCTCCCCAGGGCCATGGTGCACTCACAGGGTCAGATCTGTTTGGACAGCGCTCCAGCAGCAGTGGGCCAACAACTAACACTGTGCCAGTACAACAACACGGGCCACAACAACTGATAGCACCACAACAGCCCCATGTCAGCACAGGCAGGGGGCAGGTGCAGGCACAGCGCCACCCACAGGACAGGCTCAGAGCTCACCAGCACACTTTATGAAGGGAGCAAGGAAAAGCTCAGAAGAAAATCTATAACCACAGACATGCCTGCTAAGAGAGCTTTGGGGCAGTGCTTTAAAACATTCTTGGTGACTATTTCTAGCCCTAGTTGTTGGTTTTTAAGCACTTATGAGGCATTTAATTGCATTTATCACTTGTTTATTGGAAATTGTTAAATAAGTGGCTCATTTATGCTCTTACAAACATTTTGTATCTGGTTTATCAACACAAACATTTTTGTTTAATGGTTTATTAACGTTGATAAGACATTGTAAAATTATATTATGGCTATCTACAAATCCCTATAACTGCATAAACAAATACCTGATGTCTGTTAACGTCTTGTAAAACATTTACCAAAGAACCTCATCTTAAAGCGTTACCAAGTAACTGTTCAAGTGAAACTAAAAATTGTTCAACTGAATATACAACCAATGTTTTTGCTAGACTATTCAGTTAAGGAAAATTAGGATTATTCAGGTCACAATATAAATCATAAGAACTAAAAAAAAAAATATATATATATATATATACATTGTAGCAATTTAAGAAGCAAAAGTAAGTCTTTTCAATTCAAATATATGTTCCAAAAAGTGCTGTCTGTCACATGAACTTATTCAGAAAGTTTGATTTCACTGTATAATTTGGAATAAATACAACATATTAGGGAGGGAAAACATGATTAAACTGAAGATTCTTCTAAAATTCTCCACAGCCTGACCTCAGTTCTGTATTAAACCAGTGATTCTCAAAGTGGGGTCTGCCCCAAGAGGTTGTCCACACAACAAACAAAAGAAAACTGAGCTTGAAATCCAATTTATAGAATATGTTTCCTAAATGTACTACTTACTTTACATTATTACGGTTAGTACATTTAAAAAAGAAAAACATTTTTAAATGTTTTAATAGAGAGCAAATTGTTCCTGGTTTGATCGTCGGTTGATAAAGGGCCAGGACGCTGCAGAGTTTGGGAACGGCAGGATGAGACATTTGACTGGGACATAATCAGGGTCAGGCCATTGTATCACTAATCGTGAGCAATTGCTAAATTGTCTCTTCTCACGATAAATTAAACACTAAAATGTGACATTGTAACAGCTAGATTCTACACAGAAATGTATCCCCTCATATCTGCGTCGTTGTGCTCCTAAATGTGGTAATTAACAGTCTAAATGTGTAAAGTAATGTGAAAGGACATGAATATGACAGTGTCCTCGTCAGTGTTTCCTGGAAAAGTTGATGTTTGGAGATGTTTGCATGAATGATTTGTTCTTTGTGTCCATCTGAATGAGCAGACAGAAAACAGGAGACGCGCTCTGACTCAGCCCAGTGGAGGGAGAGGGTCCGGGGCCAAACAATAACTCTGCACGGAACTTAGACTCTAATGGGTATTCAGCACACTGTGGGGACCGAAATCTGTGCACGCCGTTTGCTTTGTGGGGGAGGCAGATCCTTCAGTCTCAGATCAACTATATAAAGTTATTTTTCATGTTATAAAGTAAAACGGATCTTGCCTCAGTCCAAATATAATGTAAAAGCACCCGTCTGGCTCAAAATGAGACTCCTGTATGCTGTTTGCTTCAATTAAAACTGTTTTTAGTGTGCACAAACCAGGAAGTAGCACAGTTAGCATGCTAGTTATTATAAGCAGTGGCATGAAAGAAAGTTTCAACGTGGTGAATCATTTGGATGCTTGAAGTGAGGACTCAGGTGCCTTTAAGATATGAGTTGATTTAGGTTAAAGTGGGGCTGCAACGATGGACAGACAAATCGTGACTAGCCAACCATAAAAAAGAATAATTGCAATCGTTCTTTGGACTATACAAACTCAATAACACATTTGAAAAGACCTTTTATAACAAAGACAGTGGCATTATTAGATAAAACTGTCAAAAAAGAATAAACCATCTGTGATTTTCACCAATAATATACTTCATTCACAAATAATATACATCTAGAACTCTTCAGTCACTTTGATTCAACCTTATTTTGACTGATAATAGAAAACGTTAAGGTTAGGCAAGTCATTATGGTTATGGTTCAGTCTGCAGGAAATGAGTGAGTCCCCAACAATAATGGAAACATAATGTGTGTGAGCTCACCAGAGAACCGAACCCAACAGTCCAGAAGTGCTCGTTCCGGACCTCCAGCACTCCGTCCAGAGTCGACACCTGATTGAAAACAGAGAGGAACACCACTCAAGCCATACTGTATCCATGGAAAGTTAGGACGTCCCCCTTCAAATGGAACACGTGTTGCAGTATCTGTAAGTGAACCTGATCATTTTATTGGTGATAAGGGCTAGATTTATCCCACCACAACAGTGATTTAGTCTCAATCAAACATATATGTATTGTTATTTTGTGATAGTAAGAAGGTTAAAGGTGCACGATGGAGTTGTTCAGGGGCTGGCCACCTGCTTGTCCCCATGGAGATAGAGAATGCCATACAGTGGAACATTCCAGCCAAAGCAATAAGAACATCCTGGAGATTAGCAGGTGGTGAACTTTCCATCACAAACCTACAAAGCGCACCTAATTAACCAGAGATGAGATGAATGATTAACCTGAGATTAAAGATGGTATCAGTGAGGAAAGGTAAATGAAACAAAACTCAACTTCAATTAAAGCCGCAAAGCGGCGATGATGGCCCTCGCCCCGCGCGCGACCGCCTTCCCAAGCGGCCTCGGCCGGTCCCAAACCGCCACGGGGCACCGTCCTCCTCTTCTGAGCGTCACTCGGGCCTCCGTGATCCCCCCTCCCCCCACTCACACCGGGTGGCGTCCCTATAGGAGTGCATTGGCGGGCACTGCTCTCCAGAAGTGGCAAATCCGCTCAAAACCTGACTTCGATGTAATTGACTTTTTCTATCGGAATGCTCTAAATAATGCGTCTGCCGAGTTTCACTGACTTTGCTCTAAATAATTTTGGCCTCTCCATAGACTTATGACATGTCTCATAGGAAATGCATGGGGAATATGCGTGGCCCCCCAGGGCAAACGATCTAAAATAGGACATCGATGTAATTGACTTATTTGCAGCTTTTGACACTTAAAATCAGATTCCAAGATTTCGTGGAAAACCGATAATTTTGGTACTTTTACATGACCAGCAGGGGGCGGTATAGTGAAAAGTGCTCATGTGCTCCTGAGTCTGTTCTGTTTAATATTTGATTCGGCATCTGTGGTTACAGTTTGTGCTCTGTATGGCAATGCTTGTGGCTTGGAGAATAAGTTTAAGATACAGGAAGTGAAGGCGAATTCTGACAGGAAGTCATGACTAAACCGAATGAGACAGGCCAAAAATGTGGTTTTTTATTGAATTTCAATGCGTCCTGATCAGGAACGTGTATGTTAGACTGATCTAGGCCCAAAACCCTAGGACAAGTTCTCAATGGAAAACGAAAACTTAAAGTAGCGTTTAAAATAAAAATCAATATGGCCGCCATCTCGTTGGTCTGATGACTGAGCACCAATTATATTTTAGGGTGCTTTTTATGTGTACTATCACTGTGCCAAATTTTATGGGCCTCCTCCAAAGTAAATGTATCTCTCTCTCCTTAGGCCTCACCCAAAAGGTGGCGCTGTAGAGGCTGTTTATTAGTTTCAGGAAAAATACGGTTATGATCCATTAATGTCTCTTAAAAGGAGTCACTGTATTGAGTTTGGTGGCTGTCCTGCAGGTTTTAGTTGTTTTTTATTGCAGCCTTGTGTGAAGATAGTCTGAGTCCCATAGACAATGAATGGGAGCTCTGGAGGCCTCTAGAGGCAAAAGTGTGAAAAATAGGCCATGGGTCTCATTGACTTTTTTGCATCTTATATAACAAAGAATCATGTCCCCAAATTTGGTGTCAATCGGACAATCTGGACACTTTTAAGTGAACTGTAGGGGGCGCTATAGTTATTAGTGGTCCTGTGCTCCCTGGTCAATTTTGTGTAATATTCAATTTTCCATCATTGGTGGCAATTTGGGCTCTGTAGGCACAGTCCAAGTGCCTCTGAGGGATAAGCACAAAAACAGGAAATGATGGCGATATTTGAAAGGAAGTCACGCGCAAACCCTAAGAGATATCTCCAAAAACTGGTTTTTTCTTGAATTTCAATGTGTCCTGATCAGGAAAATGTATGTTAGACTGATCTAGGCCCAAAACCCTAGGACAAGTTCTCAATGGAAAATAAGAAGTTAAAGTGGCGTGTGAAATAAAAATCAATATGGCCGCCATGCTGTTGGTCTGACGACTGAGCACCAATTATGTTTTAGGGTGCTTTTTATGTGTACTATCACTGTGCCAAATTTTATGGGCCTCCTCCAAAGTAAATGCGTGTCCCTCTCCATAGGCCTCACCCAAAAGGTGGCGCTGTAGAGGCTGTTTATCAGTTTCAGGAAAAATACGGTTATGACCCATTAATTTCTCTTAAAAGGAGTCACTGTATTGCGTTTGGTGGCTGTCCTGCAGGTTTTAGTTGTTTTTTATTGCAGCCTTGTGTGAAAACAGTCTGAGTCCCATAGACAATGAATGGGAGCTCGGAAGGCCGGGAGAGGCAAAAGTGTGAAATTTAGGCCATGGGTCTCATTGACTTTTGCATCTTATATAGCAAAGAATCATGTCCCCAAATTTGGTGTCAATCGGACAATCTGGACACTTTTAAGTGAACTGTAGTGGGCGCTATAGTTATTAGTGGTCCTGTGCTCCCTGGTCAATTTTGTGTAATATTCAATTTTCCATCATTGGTGGCAATTTGGGCTCTGTAGGCACAGTCCAAGTGCCTCTGAGGGATAAGCACAAAAACAGGAAATGATGGCGATATTTGAAAGGAAGTCACGCGCAAACCCTAAGAGATATCTCCAAAAACTGGTTTTTTATTGAATTTCAATGTGTCCTGATCAGGAAAATGTATGTTAGACTGATCTAGGCCCAAAACCCTAGGACAAGTTCTCAATGGAAAATAAGAAGTTAAAGTGGCGTGTGAAATAAAAATCAATATGGCCGCCATGCTGTTGGTCTGACGACTGAGCACCAATTATGTTTTAGGGTGCTTTTTATGTGTACTATCACTCTGCCAAATTTTATGGGCCTCCTCCAAAGTAAATGTGTCTCCCTCTCCATAGGCCTCACCCAAAAGGTGGCGCTGTAGAGGCTGTTTATTGCTTTCAGTAAACATACGGTTATGACCCATTAATGTCCCTTAAAAGGAGTCACTATATTGAGTTTGGTGGCTGTCCTGCAGGTTTTAGTTGTTTTTTATTGCAGCCTTGTGTGAAAACAGTCTGAGTCCCATAGACAATGAATAGGAGCTCTGGAGGCCTCTAGAGGCAAAAGTGGGAAAAATAGGCTATGGGTCTCATTGGCTTTTCTGATCAGGAGGCCGTCTAGGAATTGTCTGCAAATTTTCACTAATAAAAGTCAAAGTAATTGTTTTTCTCCCCATTGTAATTTAGTGCGCTCCTACAGGTGGCGCCGTAGGGTTGATTGTTATTGTGCGCATATAAATGGATTAAGCAGCTTTACGTTTACGAGTGTTTCAAATTTCATGTCGATCGGAGTATGCATGTGCGTGTTGGAGCTATTGAAATGATTTGGTGAGCACTCTTTAGCCCCTGGTGGCCAACGGTGATAAATTCACAATATCACTAAGTCCTATTTATTCATGGCGCCCTGCACTGGACATATTCCCCAAGTTTCGTCCAAATCGGACAAAGTCGATGTTTCACTTAATAGGTAGGGGGCGCTAGCGAGTACTTTTTATTTATTTTTATTAATGCATTACATTCAGATCATAATTACGCACTCGTGACTGAAATTACAGCTCTCTCAGTCCAAGCGTGTAGCCGTGACATGCGATCGTAAAAACAGGAAACGAAGGCGTTCTTCGATGGCGAGCCGCGGCGAAACCATTTGAGATATCCGAAAAAAAGTGGATAACTATTGAATTTCAATCCGTGTAGATCGACTACGTGTATGCCAGACCCATGTCGGACCAAAACCCTAGGACTCATCGGAGCTCAAAAAAAATTTGTCAAACTGGCGTGGCGACTGGTCCAATATGGCGCCGGCGCTTGGTCCGAGGGCCGCGCTCCAATGTCATGTTTTGCTCGGGTCACTGTTCTCTATCACTGTTCCGAGTTTCGTGCGCGTCGGGCAAAATTTGCTCATCCCATTTCCCATAGGGGTCCGATTCGGGCCGGTGCTGCTCGTTCGGTTCGGGTCGGACGCTCTCGAGACGCACGAAATACGAAATTTTTTTCCGGGCCGATCGCGACTATACCCCCATTGAAGACTTTTCGTGCATGTTTACTGGGTCAAAAAGGGGCGCGAAGAGTATGAAAACGACAAGTATAATAAGCAATAAACGGACGAAACACAATGTCCCTCGCCAGTTTACTGGCTCGGGCCAAATATGTTTTTGATGAAGAAAAAGTTTATCCATATTTTATCATACGACTCCCTGTTAAAGCAGACATTGTGTATTGTGCTTAATATCAAACTGCAACATAAACAGATTATCATTTTACATTTTGTTCTATGTAAAATGAGCTTAGTAGAAGTTGGTCTGTTGACCTGTTCCAAACTGCAGATCTGATAAGCTCCGTGCCTTCATAATGGCATTTCACTGTAACTAGCGGGGGATTTTAGTTTGTGTTTTTGTTTTTGAAGTATGGCTTCCAAAGTAGAGGTATTTTTTCCAAATAATCCCAACTAGTACATGGATGTGGGCGGGGATAGGGAGTAGGTGGAGAGAGGAATTTTCTCACCGCTGGAGCCTCCAATGCAGGACAATACAGGAAAAACGTTACCATGCAGGAATCAATCCAAATACAACAGAAAAGTTGATGTTGTATGATATGTCTCCTTTAACCGTTCGATGAGTGAGGAGTTGTACACATTGAAGCTACTTGGATGTAAATAGCCCAAATAAAGGTTAATAAATAACTCAAACCCCATCAGTACAATGAAAAATGATCTGCTGTTTACCTCTCTGAGCAGTTTGTCCAGCTGTCCGATGATGTGTGACGGCGTGGTCTGAGGACACACAGAGTCAGTACATCCTGTTTGTACACATGATACGGGTAAGTGTTGGACCCACCTGGAGCAGCACCTTTCCACTGTACACACTCATAGGGTACATGGTCCCAAAGGTCATGAGGGCAATGGCCATGGCTGAGGCTGTGTCCACGGCATTGTAGTTACTGAGCAAACACACCAAACACACTTCTGATACATCATGTTTATTTTAATACAAATGTGAATATGCTTGATACCATCATTTATTTTGACACATTTCATTTGGTAAAAAGGCTTTGGCTGCAATTTGAAAAAAAGAGTTCTAGGTCTCTGGATTGAGGAAGAATAGAAATTTGAGCCAAAATATGCATGACATATATAATTTAAAGTCACATAATGTAGCTTTAATTGGATTTTAAACAATGGTCAGCTTGAATTTAGTATTTCACAATTTCTGACTTTAAAAATGATGTATATATTTGGAAAACACACTTTACAAACTACACTTCTGTTTGCAATTAACACATTTGTGAAAAATGAAAAAATAATGAACAATGAATAAATAAATGACCACAGATCAAGTCCAGTGATGGTTAATGGACTTGAAGTCCTGTGACACAACATTATGGGGCAAATTGAAACTTGAGTACTTTGTGGGTTTTAGGATTAAAGGGCACATATTCTGCTACAGTGACTTTTTTGAGCTTTTAATCCTGTTCTAACAATGTTCCGTCATCAAAAACACACCTGACGTAGCATTCAGTTGCACTCACGCTGTTTTGTGGAATATATTAGAAAATACTCTCCCTTCGAGTGTCAAACACACGTCCTGCTAAACTTCCTGGATTTTTGGACGTATGTTCAAATCATCTAAGTCACTTGTCTGAGAATCGTCCTCTGTTTTAAGTCCTTAAATCATCTGCAGACTCGTTCTGAGCATTTCTTCCATCTAAACATGTTCGCTGCTGCTGCTAAGTTGATAATTGCCTTTAGCACGTTTGCTTATAGAGCTAATATAGCTAAGTGCTTGGCGCCATCTATTGGCTGAATGCACAAAGTCTCTTTTGCAGACTCCTGAGGATAACATGAAGTATTTAATAATAAACCTTTTTTTGTTTGTTTCAACACATGAGATGGCAAATTAAAGGTACTCAAGAGCATGTTTAAAAGCTAAAAACAATACAAAAATACATAACATTTTTCCTTTAAGAAACAAGCAATAATCAAATCAAGGTGTCATGTGTTTGATGAGGAAACAATGTTGTGACATGGTTAAGAGCTTGAAAAAGTCAACTTTGCATAATGTGTGTCCTTTAATTAGCCATTACTTCAAATATTCTCACAGTCCATCTCCTCTTCACACACGGTCTAAGCACACAAAATAAAACCACCCTTACTTGATCTCTATGAGCATGTAGGTGACGCAGAGGGACAGCGCTCCTGCCATGTTGATCAGGACAAAAGGATTCATGCGAGGCAGCAACACACTGCTCAGACCGGGGATGATGCCGCACAAACTAGAGAGAAAAACACACACACGACACGTATCAGAATATAGTTCCTAGACGGAGAATTCCTTGAGTGCCCAAAGGAAGTAGAAAAACATTAAAGCAGGGTTAGCAGACTTTCAAACTGTGGAAGTAGGAAGTAGTAAGTAGGTATTTAAATCAATCTAACTCGTCCTCTCGCAAACTTTTTGTGTTCACATGCATTCATTTTCAGGCGAGTGTACAGCTTTAGAACAGATTTTTCAGACTGTGAGGACCACCCAAGTGCAGCCAATCAGAGCACTGCTTTCGGCTCTTACTTCCTGGTTAACAAGAAATTTAATAGGGCCACAGAGTTTAGATAAAATTAGATGTTTTTTAGGTATTTAGTATTAAACTATGACACAAGTAGATTGTCATTTTACATTTTGTCCATGGTAAAGAGCAATATTGATCTAACATGGTTTAATTATAGAAAAAAAGTCCATTGACTTCCTGTTCCGAACTGCAGCCCCGCCTCTCCATAGTGACATTTCACTGTAAAACAGCAGATTGTCATGTTCCCGTTTTATTTTTTAATTTTTTTCTAAATATATTTTGAATATATGTGAATATTTTGTAATTCGGTCTTAATTTATTTTTTATTTTTTAAACGATTTTTTTGGCCTGTAGGGTTTATTCAACTGAAAAGAATAGCGTGCAATAGGAATGAAACATGGGGAATGAAAATAGTCGAGAGCTGGATTCGAACTCACGTAGGCAAATGTTCTATCCATTCCACCATCAAAATTGAAGACCACAAGTTCTCAGTTTTGTAATATTCACTACTAAGTACAGGATGTGGGCGGGGATAGGGGGTAGGTGAAAACATACATTTTCTGAGCACTGGAGCCTCAGTTGCAGAACAATACAGGGTTAACTCAAACATGCAGGAGTCAATCCAAATACAACTGTGAGTAAACTAATGAAGAAACACTGTTGTGACGAGGTTAAAAGCTGAATAAAGTTGATTTTACATAATATGTCACCTTTAATATTGAATAACAGGTTGTAAAAGAGTTTTATAACACCACAGAAGTAGATAATTCCATAAAGGCTGTGCTGGTTAACAGGTCAATGCTTATAGCCCTGGCGGCAGACCGTCCCAACTGTGTGTCAGATTGAATTTCCAACATGTAGAGGGCCATGGGAGCTGTGTCAAAGTGCCTGAAACACACACACGCATGCACACACAGACGCACAGACGCACGCTCGCGCACACACACGCACAAACAGACAGACACACACACACACACACACACACACAGACACGCACACACACACACACACACACGCGCGCGCACATATGCACGCACACACACACACACACAAACAAACACAGACACGCACGCGCGCACGCACACACACACACACACATGCGCGCATGCACACACACACACGCACACACACGCACACACACACGCATGCGCACACACACAGACACAGACACACACAAATACACGCACAGACACACACACACACACACACACACACATACACGCACAGACACACACACACACACACACACACACACACACGCCAAAGGGAGAGGGGCAGAGCCTGGAGGTGTTGTCATAGGATAATGTTCAGAAGGTAAACACAAGCAAACATGTCACACAAATCAGGTCAAACGCATCAGTCGCATTACAGCAAATTACATCTACAGATAACTACCATTTGTTTGGTTTTTTTAATGTCGGGGTGGCTTTTACAGGCACCAGGAGCGAGGGAACACTGTCCGCTCAGACTTCACACAGCGGAATGACCTCTTCTTGCGAGGGTTAATATTTTCACAGTCCGTTTGTGGTGCTCATTGAAACCAGCCCATTATGGAAAATCTTTTGTTTTGTCTGATTTTGAATTTTAAATATTGGGGAATTTCTCAATTCATGTCTGAATTGTGAAGTATATATATTTTATATATATATTTTTTATTATATGTGTTTTCTCAGTTTAACAAGTGAGTCAACAAAGTGAGGGAATGGTAAAAAAATAAAATAAATGAGCAACTGACATTTAGAATAGAAACAATTAAAACATTCAAAAGTTACAGTTAGTAAATGTCAGAGTAAAAAAAAATACAAATTTCAAAGTCTGATGAAACAAATTAATTTGCACACTAGATAACAGAGCTGCAACAAACGGCTATTTTAGTAATTCTTTTTTTGATTAAGACAGGCAGAACACAGAGACGCGACATTAAATATAGTCCAGGTGTTGCAGCAGAGAACTAGCGTTAGAGTGGAATACTGCGTGGGACAGAGGATGTAATGCCTCGTGGAGTTCTTTCAGAGCACCACAAAGCTTCGTTATCGACATTTTAATTTAATAATGCCACTTCCATTGTTGTAAAATAGTTTTAGAATCTGTAGAGTAGATTAACGATTATTTTTCACTGGTCCCAATTAGTCAAGAAGTGGTTGCAACGCTTCAAGATAGTGAACAAAATTAGCTGCTAGACCAAGAAACTAAGCACATCTTTGACTTGTTTGGGACAGGCACATATGCAGAAGTATTTTTGTGGAGGACATTTGACGGACTTGGCGAACACATCCAACTCCAGCACCAAACAGGCGCTGGTAGACAAAAAAAGTGTCCACACGGTATGTGCTGGAGCTGTGTGGACGCTTGTGGCTGCTGAGGCTTTACATAACCCCAGCTGCCCCCGGACCAGAGGAGGTTAAGTGGGGACATGCTCCGACACATACACACTCTCAATTAAAACATGCACTCTTTGACACTCCGGCTCTCACAGACACACACACACACACACACAGTCGGTGACACACATCCAGAGAAACTAGGCTGGGACGTCCTGTTCATCTCTGCTTCCCTCGGCCAATCGGAGCGCGGTAATGCAGTGGAAGTCTCTGTGCTGTCGCCCCGAGTAACCGGCCCCGCCTGACTGCTGACTCCCGAGCCTGTGTGTGTGCGTACGGCGTTTGTGTGTGCGTGTGTGTGTGTGTGTTAGCTATAGTGGAGAGTGTAGATGTGGGATTACACAGAGGATGTAATATTCATCAGCACAGACGCAGCGCAGTCTGCTTTGTCTCACATATTCACTTCTAGGCAACATACACAATCACAAAGCCCGGTGTATAGAGGAGAAGATAGTGCATGATCATACCATGAGATTAAAGAAGTCATTTCAACATTGCTTTGTGTAACAGTACAAATGATTAAATCAAGATTTGACTGAAAGGTTAAAAATGGGAGCTAGTGGTGAATAAAAAGTGGGTCATTCCATGTGAACTGTTATGTGTGGCGTCTGCGTAATGCCCCAGTCGTCCAGGTAGATATCATCGAAAAAAGAAAGCTGAACTATGTCGAGAGGACTAGATGTTTTGTCACATGAATATCTCGATACTTTTTGGAATATTCCCATATTGTGTTAATACAAAACAGAAATGTGTTTATTAGTTGAGGTTTAATTATCAGATAACTGTGAAATGTCTCAGTACAGTGGAGAAATCCTTAATTCAAAGGTTACAATATATCTTTTATCTGTATTCATAGCATTTTCTACTAATAACGATATACTCAATATTAAAATTTTGCATATCTTCAAAACAACATAAACAATATTACCTGAATGTTAGCATATTGGCCACCGCTAGAGTGGCTGTAAATGGGAGACAGGTTGTACCTTAGACGCCTGCAGTTTTGAGGGCAGACGCTGGAGACATTTTCACTCTTCAACCTTATGTCCAGGTGACAAGATTTCAATTTTCCTTTGCTACCTGGACAACTGCGTGATTACTCAGACATATTTTCTCATTCTCATTTTCTATTGGTGTTCATGGTGTTCTTAGATGTACTGAAGGCCCATTTTGGACATGCACATGCAGAGAGGGCTGTCTGGATGTGTTGTTCCTGTTTCATTCTTTCTCCTGTGTTTGTGGGAACCACTTGAGCTCTGTGCTCAAGAGTTTGTGCTGCAGAGGATGGTTAGAATCAGGTTATTGATTGGTGTGTGCGTGTGCGTGCGTGCTTCAGGAGTCGTTGGTCCTCTCCTATGGTTACTGCACTATTATGTGTGCTCAAAATTAACTTTTGCCCCAAACTCAAATATCCATCTTGTGCAGCTCCAGCTGCAACTTTTGGTTCTGAGCCAAAAGTGTACTTTTTCCTGACAAAAAACTTGTATTCATAGTTGCTAACAAGTTAGCAAAGGTCAAAAACAGAGGGTATGATTCAACACATTCTTTATTCATTCCGAAAACTATAATTTATTATTATGGTAGCATGTCACTGACTGCTGGGATTGGATGAAAGTCCGTGTCCTTCCTCTTCCTTAACAATTTAAACGGAAGCAGTTCCAGATCGATAACACCGCTCTAATCTTATTAACACTGTAATATGAATCTAGCTTTTGCCAAGTTAGAGCCAAATGGCTTGTAAAAATAAGCAATAAAAACAGTTAATGTATGTTTCATTACGGAAGTGACATTTTTCTTTCAGCATTAGATTACATTTTAACTCACAGTAAATAACTTTACTGTGTACTCAGGCCAGAGTTGGTGAACTTGTTAAATATATTAAACTGGCAGTAACAGTAAAACCAGATGCTCAGGTGTAATTTTCACCTTTTGGTTTGGATTTGTGGCTTGTCAGGAAAAATGGTTTGCAAGATATTCAATTTATTTCGACATGACTGGTTCGGGAGCAAAGTTTCAGCTTACAACCACACATATCGAATACCCAGAAAGCACTTAGGTCTGCTTGCACGAAAAGTTGCAGTTACAGTGTCTCATCTTCAGGGCAGTCACATCCACATATCTCCTACAGGCCACATTCTACTGAGGGGCGCTGACCTGTGACCTTTGAACCCCCAATTTCCAGTCCACATTTAGAAAACTGATCTCAAATCTGGTTCCAAGAAAGTGGATCAATATGCCAATGTGCTGGGGCTAAACCAGTGTGTAGGGGTGACCGGCTGTGACCTCTGACCTCTGCGGTAGGGTCGGGTCGGGCTGGTGCTGTGTGTGCTGACAGAGGAGGAGATAGTTTGTCCGTGCAGTGTCAGTGGCTCTGTGTGTGTTGACTCAGGGTAAGTGGATCCTTCCTGCTCTCTGTAGCTCACTGCAGATGTGCTGATGACCACAGACCAGGAGGAGGAGGAGGAAGAAGAGGAGGAGGACCAGGAGCACTTACCTTCTGCTCAGATCAGCCACGTGCTCCTGGAGCCAACTGCTGCTGGCCGCTGCACAAACACAAACAAAACTGTTCATTACAAGAGAAACAACTCGAACAAGAGGAAAATGTATTTAAGGAGGTATTACGACTCTTGTTTTACAGTTAAAAGTAACTTTTTTGGGCAATTTTGATCCAACAAAAAATATAGAGCACATTCAAATAAAAAATAACGCGCTGGATTAAAAGGTGACAGCATTTCTTTCATATTTATTTTAATTTTAAGTCATTTTTATATTCTGTGTATATTACTCCCAAACTGATATTTTAACTATACATTTTGGTTTAAAGGTCCTTTGTTGCGCTGCTATGCTATGTTACTATGCTATGCTATGCTATGCTATGCTATGCTACGACATCATACATTGGAACCAGAGGGGGGTGAAGTAGCCAAAACTACTCAAATAAGAGTAAAGTTACTTCAAATTAATATGACTTAAGAAGAGGTACAAAGTAGTGGTCCAATAATGTACTCAGGAGTAACTGTCTGATTGTAACACCTAATTTTAATTTGAAGTGAATATAATTGGAAGGGTCAAACTCATGCGCAGAATCTGGTAAAGATAGACACCAAAATGACACAACCTAAATCCATCTGAAGGAGTAGTGCAAGAAACACAAACGTTCAAATCATTTAAACTTTTACTTTTACTAAATTTTGTTAAACAGTTATTAAAAATTAATTAAAAATTAAAAATAGACGTGAAACATAGGAAACACAAGCAGAACTTTTTGTACTGATACAGTACATAAAGTGAGGTTTTCTTTATTCTGGGGAAGTGATGCATTAAATATTCAAACAGAGCTGGTCCCATCTTCTTTTATACAGATTTAATTAATGCCACTAAATTACGTCAACAAAGTTTTCAGACATTTCTTCCATTCCTGTATTAGTAGTAGGGTAAACAGTCACATTATTGTGAATTTGTGAATTTTAAGCGGCAATTCCACAACTGCTATCTAGCGGCCAGACCGTAAACAGAGACCAAAGCAAATCTAATTTACACAATAGTTATGATTTGACAAATAGAAATCTAAAATGAATGTTCAAAACTTCAGAAAAATGTATTCTTTGGATGCTAATTTTCAACTTTTTTCACAACTGCAACTTGACTGACGTAAAAGTATTATTAACTACAGGTTGTATCCCACCAAACAAAGTTGTGATTAGAAAAACATACAGCTGTCATATGCACATAATTCATTACATTTACAATCTCAATGATGAAACTTTATTTGTTCACAGCCCTTTTAATCCCTCATTTAATTTTCCTAGTTTGGTCTTTTAACATATTGCAATGCTCGCATTTCCCCGGCAAACTTCACATCCGACTCCAAAGTGCCTCTTTCCTCAGCCGAGACGAGTATATCTGACAATGTTGTATAATATTTAGTGACCCGTGCTGTAATTTGCCTTTTTTTCTTTTTTGGTTTTATAAAAAGCTGATGCTGAAAGCTGCGCGGTTTGCGCTGCTGAGCCTCCAACGCGCCCAGGACGCCGCTTCAAGGGCTGGGTGTCGGGTCAAAGGCTCGTCATGTCCCCGCCGCATCCCTCCGACCTGCGCGCGATTTGTTTGTTTGTGAGTGCTCGCGTTCGTGTGTGTGTGTGACTGTGTTTGTTTTTGCTAGCAGGCTGAGTCAATCCAAACAAACATTTTAATGGACTGACTTATTTATGATGTGTGTGTGGGCGTGCGCGCGGGGCGAGGGGCATGTCTGCGTGCCCGCCTGGCCCTGTTGGCACACTACATTACCGCTGTCTGGAACATGGTTGCGTAATGCACTTTTGGACTCAGAGAGAGAGAGAGAGAGAGAGAGAGAGAGGGAGTGTAATGAGCGGGCTGGATGTGTGTTGTACCAAAAGCTAAGTGCCCGTGTGTGTGTCTCGTCCGCCCTCCCCCTCCTCCCTCCTCCCCCCGTCCCAAAATGTCAGATGTTAAGTGATGTTGAGACTGCGCTGAACGCTACAGCAGACA